>CM062804.1:1141606216-1142156216 GCA_031772625.1 Pinus tabuliformis | reverse complement strand
TTGGTTGAAAATTTTAAAACTGATATCATTATCTCTTTTCATTCACAACTAGATTTTTTGTAGGAAAATAGAAGTAGGTTGAAGTTGAAAAAGCATTGCTAATATTCTGCCCCAATTGTAGGAAAAAGCATTCACCCGGAATGTGTCCACTTAATAGTAAGTAATTCTAGGGCATTTGTGAGAAGAATCACTCAACAAAGCATTCCCCGTAGCTTCCAGGATTAAAATCAATATTCAAGGAATCTGGTGAGGAGATAGAGAATCCATGGTAGCCTTGACCACTAAGTATAGCTCAAGAGCCTTCATCATTTTTAATACATGTATTAACAATTATAATCCTCAATGGGTTCCTCATCCAATTCATAATCCTATTGTTCCATTGCAAATTCCTAGTCCTCCTCCAATTCAGTACCTTACCTTATGGTTTTAGTGTCCCTCTCCTCTAAGTCAGATGTTTTTGTGGCCTCAAGGATGGTTTGAATCCTCCTATCTAGGGTAGTTTCACATACAAACTCAACTACATGTGCAACAATAACAACTATAATTCTCATCCAATGCACCACTAAGTAATCCTCCTATACGGTCCTAACTACTTGTGCAACCTAACCCAAATCCAAACAAGAAGGATGCATAACAAATCAGCACCCATGTTTCCCACTTAATCCCCCATTGAATGTAATGACATGTATTTCATATCAAGGAGGGGAGTGAATTCAAGAATATTTCGGGATCTATGAAATGATTTGTTGGTAGATAAGGACATTAGATGGTGATGAACAGGCCCGCCCAAAATCGCCTCAATCTAAAGTTTCATTTGCATGAAATTTTAGTATATTTGAATTTGTTGCAACTCCATATACAAATTCCTACAACTCAGATTGTTGCAACTCCACTGGAATTGTTAAAGGCATACTTTTGAAGGTATGTTGGTTGTGGGAATTGAGCATAACGCTGATAACTTGATCTAGGTAAACGTGGATTAAAATAGCATATGTTAGATCACTTTTTTTTTCATGATTGGCTAATGTAGACATGTGTTTTACAAACAAAATTTTATGAGAAATGCAATTTTGACCAAATTAGACAACCATTGTTTGAAAAAAATTAAGGCATTGTTGGGAAAGAATTATTATTTTTTATTAGTAGAGTAACCAAAGAGGTAGCATGTATGTGTACCCAACAGATGCAACAAATTCCCAAGAAAAAATCAATACTCTCGCACAAGAACCATTGTTGGATATGGAACAAAAAGCTGCTACACAAGAACGTATTGTGTTAAAAGAGAAATTATCAAGGTCATCAACATTAATTTGGTAGAATCATTCATGGAAGAAAAATGGATAGATAATAAGAAAATCATTTAAGGTAAAGGGAATATTGTTGGTAGAGGTATTGGGTTGCTTCATAGTGGCAATTTTTACAATAAACAAGAAAGTTTGATGCACTTATGGTCCTACAAAATCTTGAAAAACAATCTCTACTAGTGGTAGAATAAAAAATGGTGAGAGTACCATAGGAGATGGTAATCATGAAATTGAGAAACATAGGGTAAGGATTGAAAATTGCATTCCACCACACTTTTTTTCAATGAGATGCTTGGTACAGTCATGTAGGTTGGATGCATTTGAAAAGTTGGGTTTTTTTTTGTTGTCAATTATAACATGTTTGCATGAGGAAAAGCAAAAGTGCAAACACGAGGAAGATGTAGGGCTGCCAAATTGTCCCTTTTTCACCATTCTGAATAACCATTTTCAATCATTTTACCACACTTCTTTGCACAACTATTGCCCATCCTATTGTGTTTCTTCGAGAATATGCCACATTAAGCTTACGAATATTAAAGCAATTAGTTATCATTATTTTCCTTCATTTTTGATGAATTAGAAGGGATTATTGTTGGTTTTGTTTATGATGGTTTTCCTAGTGTTGTTTGATTGGTTCTTATGTAGTAATAGTAATAGCCTTTCAGGTTGGCATACTTATGTAGGTCCAAGAGAATTATGGAACAAAAGATTTTTCCCTAGGGATATTGACATGGATTTATGTTATCCACGTTATACCCATGCCAACTCCATTAGGCTCTAGCTCATGATCTATAGGTCAGATAACACACATGGAGCAGAATCAGGTGACCAACTCTGGATGCAATTTGTATACAAATTAAAATGAATCTACAAAATCTGAGACATGGGTTCTTCTGAAAATACACCCAATTAGATGACTTACAAATTATTTCTCCAAAACATTTGTGGATTAAGAAATACATATGGTTCTTTCGGGCACATATTTCTTGTTATGATCATTGAGAGCCTATGTCCCAAACATAGCAACTAGTTATCAACTAAAAGAACTCCAGCCTATTCTAATATGATTCTATGATATGTTAATCCTATGTATTCTGATCTTGAGTTGTTATACAATCAATTTCTCCTGAAAACAAAGAGAGCCAATATTTTGTAATATGTCCATAGTTATTACAACACAAATTTGGGGGAATTAGTTCTAATTTGCTACCTACAATTCCCTTGTATAAATGTAGGGACAAAGAGCATGTTGGGAGTTAACCTAGTGTAAGGACGTTAGGCTAGGAAAGGGGAGAGCACCATCATTGTAATCTTGTATTGCAACTTTCATCAATGCAACACTTTACTATTTGTGGCGTCATATCTCTTTCCTAATTAGCTAGTTTGTTGTGCAAATCACCAACCCTTGCTAACAAGGAATGGCCCTCCTTCCTAGCAAGGATCACTGGGTAGAAGAGGTATTATATTTTTATTTTTAATTCCTCTTAGTTGCAGGTTATGTGTGACTTACAGTGACTATTACAGATCTTATTCATGTACTAAATAGTTGTAGTATTTTGTATCCTTGGTCATTGTGTAACAACATAGGTCATGGATCGATGCCTTCATTAGGTGTGAATATTATGTGATTACTATTATAGTTATTTTTTTTTAATTGATTCAATGGGTATTACCGTAATTTTTAAATTGTTGAATGGTTTCTAGGAGAGTTGTTTCTTTTGAATAAGAGTGATTGTGAGAGAGTGTAATGTTGTGTGTGAAGTCTTATTATCTTTCTAATTGTTTATAGGTTTTTTGTTTCAGCCACGTTGAATCTTTGTTCCTAATAGGGTGGAAAATCCACCCGTTTAATTGTTTTTAGGGGGTTGAAGTCGGGGTAGGCAAGGATGACTTTTATGAGCACCCCTTTGGGGGGGTTCCAGGGAAGTGTCCCCAAAGATAAAAATATATGAAAATTGCCATGTAAAATATTGTAATTTCGTAGTCAATCTGGGTTGCTCATTAGGCGAATGATTTTATGGTAGAAGTTATGTTAATTTAGGGATTTTTCCCTATAAGGCAAGCCTCAGTCTCTATGAGGGAATTGTATTTCAATTGTGTATTACTATTCTAATTCAGAAAGAGAGAGGAGACTATGTGAGAGCGAAGATGAAATTACGGTGGATCTGTTATAGGTTGTATATCTTCATTTTGTTGGATAATATAAAAGGAAGGACTAGTTGTTTATCCATGGACGTAACCTGAATTGGGTGAACCATGTAACCTAGTGTTGTTTTCATTTTATGTGTTTCTATATTTTTGTTTCCACAATATTTTATGTATTTCATCATTTTGTAAATTAATTTCTAATGATTGGTATCAGAGTCAAAGGTTTATTTGGATGATAAACTCACATGAGAGAAGGGTTCCTAGATCGAGTGGGAGTAATGGAAGAAGATGGTAGGTTTAGTGTCGAGAAATTTAATGGCCAAAATTACCAGTTGTGGAAGATGTGTATGTAAGAGTATTTGTATAAGAAAGATCTATACCTACAATTGAATAGAAAATCAAATAATTTGAGGAGTATGATGGACGCATAATGGGAGATTCTCCACAGAAAGGCACTAGGAACAATAAGACTATGTCTCGCAGTGTCGATGGCATTAAAAATTTCAAAAGAAACGTGTTAGGAAACCAGCTCATAAAAAGATAGAAAAGATAGATGAACGCCTTAGAATTAAGCCTCTTCGAGGGGGCAACCTCCTTTACATTACACAAATGAACAATTCTTGGATGATACAAATGACTAAACCTCACTTCTATATATAGAAGTATAAGGGTTCACAATATAATCAAGCCGACATAACAATAATAAGATAAGGGCACAAAAATAACAATAGTGGGTTCCTATGGGACATACTAATAACAATATGGGGACAATAGGGGCACAATAATAACAAGGGATACAATGACAATAGTAATGGGGGAGTCACTAGTATTATAGGGACCTAACATGCCCCTCTCCTTCCGAAAAGCGTTGTCCTCAACACTTGATTAGTTTTGGATGCTTCTATATAAAATTCTCATCCTCCCATGTGGAATCTTTAGCAGATAAGTTCTTCCACTTGATGAGATACTCCGAAATTGATCAATTTCGTAGATGTCGAGTTCTTGTTTCTATGACTGCTTCCGGTTCCAATATGATTTTTCCTTCCTTGTCAAGTTCTAGAAATATTGTTTGAACTGGGAGCTTGTCACCTATAACCCTCTTCAAACATGAAACATGGAAAACTGGGTGCACTCGGGAAGCTGCAGGAAGCTCTAATTTGTATGCCATAGTACCAATATTTTGCAACACCTTGTACGCACCATAATACTTTGGTGATAATTTATTATCCTTCTTAGCTTGCTTGAGGGACATTTGTTTATATGGTTGTAGCCGTAGGAATACCCAGTCACCTACATCAAAACTTCTTTCACTGCAATGTTGATCTACTTGTTGTTTCATTCTATTCTGTGCCAACGTGAAGTTATACTTTAAGATTTGGAGAACTTATTGTTGATGCTCGATGTGATGTTCCATTGCTTGAACCTTATAATTTTCTCTTAAATATGATGTGATGGATGGTGTATGATATCCATAAAGTGCCATAAATGGTTTTATTTTTTTTGCAGTATGGAAGGAAGTGTTATACCACCATTCAGCCAGAGGCAACCATTTGACCCCTTATGTTTGTTTATCAGATACAAAGCAACGAAGATATCCTTCCAAACATTTGTTTACTATCTCAATTTTCCCATCAGATTGAGGATGATAATATGAGCTATGAGCTAACAAAGTACCGAGACAAGAAAATAATTATGACCAAAAATTTCTAGTGAAAATGGGATCTCTGTCGCTTACAATAATCTTTTGGTTTCCATGTAGCTTTTGAATTGTTTCCATAAATGCAGTAGAAAATGTATTGGCTTTAAATGGATGTGATAATGCACAAAAGTGTGCATACTTGGTAAGTTTGTCAACTACCACCATGATGACACTCTTTCTTCAAACTTGGGTAAACCTGTGATAAAATCCATTGAAACCTCCTCCCAACGTTGGCTTGGAATGGATAAAGGTTATAATAGACCTGGGGTCTTAATTGTTTCAACTTTAGTTTGTTGGAAAACCAAACATTCTGCCACAAACTTTTGAATATTCGATTTAAGGCCATCCCAAAAAAATTCCTTCCTAACCTGTGGTAATTTTTCAAAAATCCTAAGTACCCTCCTAAGGGAGAAGTGTGCAATTCCATAAGAATATTTTGTTTGAGTTGGGAATTCTTACATAGGTATAAGCGATCTTTGTACCATAACGAATCATTTTTCCAACTAAATGTATCAGATGTACTGGGATCTTATTATAACTTTCGAATGAGTGCCCACACTTCTTCGTCATTCTTCCATTCCTCCCTTGCTTCATTTATCCAATCCGATTGGATAATAGAAATGGCACACAACAATGCTTCCACATCCCCATCCTTTCTTGAGAGTGCATCTGCCACAACATTTTGCTTCCCTTTTTTGTAGATGATTTCAAAGTTATTAACCAACATCTTTGTGACCCATTTTTGTTCCTCTTCAGAGGATAATCTTTTTTCTAAAAAGTATTTAAGACTATCATGGTCCGTTTTTACCTTGAAGTGTCTTCCCATTAGGTAGGGTCGCCATTTCTTAAGTGCATGTAGTATTGCCAACATTTCCTTCTCATAAATAGCTTTTTGTAAATACTTTCCCTTGATTGGACGACTTTCAAAACCAATGGGTCTTTCATCCTGATGTAAAACAACACCAATTCCATTTCTTGAAGCATCACATTCCACAATAAAGGTTTTTTTGAAGTCCGGCGTAGCTAAGACCGGTGCTTGGCACATTGCCTCTTTAAGATGTTCGAAGGCCTTTGTTGCTTCTGGAGTCCATGAAAATGCATATTTCTTCAATAATGTGGTTACAGGTGTTGCTATTCTCCCATAATTCTTAACAAACTTGCAATAATACCCTGTCAACCTGAGAAATCCTAGCAGATGCTTTATGGATGTGGGGATTTTCCATTCCTTAGTGGCTTTAATTTTTCTAGGGTCTACCTTAACACCTTCATGAGATACAATATGACCTAGATATTCCACCTTTTGTACTCCAAAGAAACATTTGGAGCTTTTTGCATATAATTGTTTCTCCTCCAATAGTTTGAGCACCATGTCAACATGTTCCACATGATCCTTCCAAGAATTGTTGTAGATTAGTATATCATCAAAAAATACTAACACAAATTTTCTAAGGAAGGGTTTGAAAATGGAATTCATCAAACCTTGAAATGTAGAAGGTGCATTAGTAAGGCCAAAAGGCATGACCAAAAATTCATAATGACCCTCATGAGTTCTAAATGCTATTTTTGGAATGTCTTCAGTCTTCATTCTGATTTGATGATATCCTGAACGAAGATACAACTTGGTGAAGTAAATTGATCCATGCAATTCATCAAATAATTCATCGATGACAGGAATGGGAAATTTATCTTTAATAGTGAGCTTGTTGAGCTCCCTATAATTCGGACACATGTGCCATGATCCATCCTTCTTGTGCACCAATACTACTAGAGCAGAGAAATAACTTTGACTAGGTTGAATTATACCAACCTCTAACATTTTTGCAACCATACGTTCAATTTCACTCTTTTGGGCATAGGGATATCTATACGGCCTGATGTTTGGAGGAACACTTTCTGGGATCAAATGAATAGCATGATCATGATCACGAATAGGTGGGGGATCTTTCGGAGTCTCAAATACCTTGGAATTATTGTCCAAGACTTTTTGGAGATCTGGAGAAATAGATGCTTTGGATGTGGGAACCTCTAGCGAACATAATTGTGCAATTACACCTCATTGTTCCTTCTCTAGAAGCTTTGTCATGCCGTTAGAGTTGATTATCTTTCTCGGTTTCCCTATAATACCCCTTAATTCAACTTCCTTTCCTTCCACACAAAATTTCATGAAAATTTCTTAAAAATTAAAAGCTATTGTACCCAAGGATCATAGCCATTGGACTCCTAGTACAACATCAGCACCACCCATTGGAATGGAAAGCATTGGGATATTCAATACATATTCTCCCATGGATAGCTTGATATTATGACACTTTCCAGAGAAATTTATGGTTCCTCCACTTGCAACCATCACTTGACACTCTGGTGCTGGATATAGGAATAAATTCAATTCCTTTGGTACCTTACAATGAATAAAATTATGGGTACTTCTCGAATCAATCAACACTATTACCTTTTTCTTCTTGATATGTCCTTCTATCTTGATAGTTTGATGAGTGGTAATTCCAGCCAATGCATTACAAGATATGGTCAGATTCATTCCTTCTTTATCTAGGCTTTGTTCCTAGAGTATATCCTCTTCTTTTGACATTTCTTGTCCCTTTTCTTCCTCCTCTTCACAATCTATGTAGAATAATTTCTTCTCAACACACTTATGACCTTTAGTATTTGCTATCAAAACTATAACAAAGCCCTTTTGCTCTTTTTTCTTCCAATTGTTGCGGTTTCAACCATGTATGTTGTGGAAGGCTAGGGGAAACAACACTTCCATCTTTATAGTTGTGAGTGGTAGGCTTCCTGGTTTCCATAATTTTTCTTTCCATTTTTCTTGCTAGCCTAAATGCCTTCTCCAATGAATTAGATTCCCAAAGGTGAACCTCATGTTGGATATTATCCTTTAAAGTTCCTATGAACACATCAATCCTATGCTCCTATAGAATATCTTTTACCCTTATGTTCAATTTTTGGAAGTCCTAAATGTTCTCCATCATTGAACCCTTTTGTTTGAGATTTATCAATTGGCTAAAAAGGGTGTTGCTTTTTGTATCCTCATAATGTGCTATCATTTCTTCCATAAAAATTGCCCAAGTGACAATTTGTTTACGAGAGAAAATCCATTGATACCATACAAACTGATTTGATTCCAAATGTAAAGTTGCAATACGTACCTTTAGTGTGTTTTGCACATTACGGAGATCGAAAAATTGCTCCATATGTAGTATCCATGTTCCAGGATCCTTGCCATCAAACTTCCTCATACCGATTTTTGAAACATGGTGGGTTTTTAATCCAACATTTGAGTCTATGAAATCATGATTAAAATTTATTTTGTTCTCATCATGGGTTTCCTTTACTACCCTTTCACCATTAATGACCATTTCTTGTAGCAACTTATTCAAATTTATCTTCAATTCTTCCATCATATCGTCCATGCCATTCATCTTAGCCTCCATGCCATTCATCTTAGCTTCCATGCTATCCATCTTAGCTTCCACGCCATCCATCTTAACTTGCATGCCATTCATATTAGCTTTCACACCATCCATCTTAACTTGCATGCCATTCATATTATCTTCCATGCCATTCATCTTGGCTTCATTTACCTTTAGTGAGAGTGAAATGTGTTGTACTTGGTCTTGTAATTTTGATATATCATGTTGCATTTCTTCCTCTTCTTCACGAGTCATGCTAAAGCTTTCAGGTTTCTTTCTAGGTATTTCCATTTTCTTTCTTCGGGGCATTAATCGATGCTAATAATTCTTCACTATTCCCTTTGAATTCCTTCAAACTAATTTTTCAAATCAATCTTATGCAAAATTTAAAAAAAAAAAAACTACACACCCTTTTTTCAATTTGTAAGAGCTCGATATTGAATTTGTTGTATCTCTTTAACTGTGGATATTGAAAATCAAAAATCAAATCCTGCGATAGGCCTTTGAGTCCTCTTTCTAACCCCGCAAGTCGGATCAAGATTGGATTCTCCAAGGAAGAGCTATGCCAAATCTCCCACAGTGACTTGATTATAAACTAGTTCAGTAGGGTAAACTTGTACGACGTGACACGTGTCACTGTTTCGACCTTAGTACCTGAAAATGATACAAAGAAAACTACAAGCCATCCTCTTTCTGAAACTTCTGATGAAATTTCAATCTGATTCACAAACCAAAAGTTATGACGATTTTCCCCAGGTCACTTGTTTGGAATGTAATTCAGGAGTCTGCCAAAACCCTAACTTCCTCATATCATATCACCGTAAATATAGTGAGATAAGCTCTAAAATTTGGACCCCAAGTTCAGAATAATTTTGGCTCAAATGGGTTTTTTTGTAGCTTCTGAAACGTTGCAAAAAAGAAGTTATGGTGAAAATTCCATGATGACCTGTTTGGAGCAGCAAAACCCTAGAATCCAAAGCTCTAATACCAAATGTTAGGAAACCAGCTCACAAAAAGATAGAAAAGATAGATGAACGCTTTAGAATTCAGCCTCTTCGAGGGGGCAACCTCCTTTACATTACACAATGAACAATTCTTGGATGATACAAATGACTAAACCTCCCTTCTATATATAGGAGTCTAAGGGGTCACAATATAATCAAGCCGACATAACAGTAATAACATAAGGGCACAAAAATAACAATAGTGGGTTTCTTTGGGGCATACTAATAACAATATGGGGAAAATAGCGGCACAATAATAACAATAAGAGATACAATGACAATAGTAATGGGGGAGTCACTAGTATTATAGGGGCAACAAAACAACAACAAGAGGTTTAATGATGGCATTGGCCAAACTATATGAAAAACCCTCAGCCTTAAATAAGTTATTTATTACAAAGCATCTATTTAATATGAGGATTTCAGAAGGTGGGTATGTTGCTAATCATTTAAGCAAATTTAACACAGTTACCATTCAGTTAAGTTCTATAGTGGTAAATTTTGATGATGAAGTTATGGATTTGTTATTTTTATGCTCATTTCTAGAAAGTTGGAATGTCCTAGTTATGAATATTAGTAAATTTTTCTATGGATCTAGTACTTCAAATTTTGATAATGTTGTTGGTGTCATCCTTAGCAAGCAACAGAAAAGATTTGATGACACATCATGTAATGCTTTGACTATAGAAACTAGGGGAAGAAAAATGGAAAGAGGGAGCCTAGGAATTCATAGTAAGTCAATAAAAGGCATATCCAAATCCAAATCATGTATAGTGTGAAGGAATTGTGGAAAGAAAGGACACCTGAAGGAAGACTGTAAATCTTGGAAGGGAAAAAAAGGATATGGATAGTAAGAGAACAATCATGAAGTGAATGTGATAGGTGATGTGTTTCAATATGCTTTGATTCTTTCATTAGGGAATATTATTGATGCCTGGGTGGTAGATTTAGTGGCCTCATTCCATGCCATACCTAATAGGAAACATTTCATGACTATGTTCAAGAAGATTTGGACAAGTTCATCTAGGTGATGATAAACCCTATAAAATCATTGGAATGGATAAGTTTTTTTATAAATAAATAGAATGAAAACTAATGGCTATTGGAGGTAAGTAATGTTCGAGATCTGAAGAAAAATATAATTTCAAAATGGAAGTTGGGAGGTGAAGGTTGTGTAACTACTTTAACAAACAAAACCTTGAAGGTCACTAAAGGAGCCCTGGTGATATAAAAAGGAGAAAAGGTTTGTACATTGTATTTATGCAATAGTATATCTAATTCTATTAATGTTTTAACCTCCACAAGATGTTATGCAACCAGATCACAGATAATAAAGATCAACGACTTAAAAAGTATCCTCTTCAAGGAGGAAACCACCTTTACATTACATAAATGAACAATTCTTGGATGATACAAATGATAATACCTCCTTGGTATAGATAGGAGTCTAAGGGGTCACAATGTAATTAGAGGGTATATAAAAATAATAATGTAAGGGCACAACAATAACAATAGTGGGCTTCTATGGGGCTCAACAATAACAACATGGGAAATACATTGGCACAACAATAACTAGGGGGATAAAATAATAACAATAAGGGGAATACACTAGTACTATAGGGACCTAACATGCCCCTATCCTTCAAAAAATTGGTGTCCTCAATGCTTATGCAGTTCTGGATGCTTCTATAAAAATTATTATCCTCCTATGTGGAATCTTTAGTGGGAAATTTCATCCACTTTTTGAGATACTCTGAAATTACTTGATTTCGTAGCTTTCTAGTTCTTGTTTCTATGACTGCTTCATTCTCAAATATGGTTTGTCCTTCTTGGTCAAGTTCTGGAAATACTATTTGAACTGAAATCTTGTCACCTATAACCTTCTTTAAGCATGAAACATGCAAAACTAGGTGTACTCAGGAAGATGCAGGTAGTTCCAATTTGTATGCCATAGTACCAAACTATTGCAACACCTTGTAAGTACAATATTACTTGGGTGATAATTTATTACCCTTATTATCTTGCTTGAGGGACATTTGTTTGTATGGTTGTATCGGTAAAAATACCCAGTCACCTACATCAAAAATTATTTCATTGTGAAACTGATCTGCCTATTGTTTCATTCAATTTTGCGCCAAAGTGAGGATATCCTTTAAGAGTTGGAGAACTTGTTGTTAATGCTTGATGTGATATTCCATTTCTTGAACCTTAGAATTTTCTCTTAGAGATGATGTGATGGATGGTGGATGATATCCATAAGGTGCCATAAATGGTTTCATTTTTACTACAATATGGAAGGAAGTGTTATATCACCATTCAGTTAATGGTAACCACTTGAGCCATTATGTCTATTTATCAGATAAAAAGAATTGAAGAGATACTTCCAAACATTTGTTCACTATCTCAGTTTGCCCATCATATTGAGGATGATAAGATGCATTATGAGCTAGTTGAGTACCAAGACAAGAAAATAATTTCGTGCAAAAATTTCCAGTGAAATGGGTTCTCTGCCACTTACAATAATCTTTGGGTTTCCATGTAGCTCTCGAATTGTTTCCATAAATGCAGTAGCCATTGTATTTGACTTAAAAGGATGAGATAATTGCAACATCCCCTGGTTAAAATATCATGTAATAAAAGTTAATAAAGGAAAAATAAGTACATGGTTAAGGGATATGTATTCCATGTTGAATGTTGGGAAAGACATCCTAGTGTGGGCGTTCATTGGTTTATTATGGTTAACGAAATTGGAAAAGGCAATGGCAAAGGCATTAAAAATGCAAAATGGAATTTGACACATTTATTTATGAAAATAATGTAAATTAGGAGAAAATGAAAGTGAAACGTCATAGGTTGCATGTGAGGAAGAAATTGAAGGAAAATAATGGAAAATGAAGAAAATAGAGCCCTCATTTATAAAAAGGCTTCTAAGGACCAGTTGGAACCCAGTCTTCTTTTCCTCTGTTTAATAAAATATAATTTCTCTTGTTGTTGTACTTGTTAATATGTGGATTTAATGGTTGTTATCTTATTTTTATTTAGATGGTTTAATGCTAGTTATAAGTGTTAGGTGTGGAGCCTGATTATCTTCTATATTCAGAGGTATCGCCGCATTGGACCCCATTTCATATTTGATGGCAACGCCGCCTGTTTATGTGCGTCGCTAGGGGGGTCTAGGGGGGTGACAGAAGGGGATCAGGGGCAACACCCCCAAAGCCAAAAATAGATGTAAAATTGCCTTGTAAAATGTTGTAATTTCATAGTCAATTTGGGCCATTCATTAGGCGGAAATATGACAGTAGAAGTTATGTTTAATTCAGGTTATTTTGTCCTAGAAGGCCACCCCTCGCTATATATGAGGGAATTGTATTACAGCTATGTAGATGTGTATTCTGAGTGAGAAAGAGAGAGGATATTGTGCAAGAGTGAAGAGGGAATTACAACGGATCTACTGTAGGTTGTATCTCTTCATTTTGCTGGATAGTAAAAAAGGAAGGAATGGTTTTTTCTCTGTGGACATAGCCCAAATTGGGTGAACCACGTATATCTGTGTCTCTCTTGTTTTATGTGTTTCTTTGTTTATATTTCTGCAATATTTTTTATGTGTTCCATTGCTCTATAATATATAATTTTATAACAATTGGTATCAGAGCCGAAGGTCTATTTGGATTATAAATGCGTAGGAGAGAAGTGTTCCTGGTTCAAGTGGGAGAAATGGTGGAATATGGTAGGTTTAGGGTCGAAAATTTTAACGGCCAAAATTACCAGTTGTGGAAGATGCAGATGGAAGATTATCTGCATTAGAAATATATTTACCTACCATTGAGCAGAGATACAAAGAAGTCGATGAGTATGATAGACACAGAATGGGATATTCTCGATAGAAAGGCACTTAGAATAATACGGTTGTGCCTAGTAGCGTCGATAGCCTTTAATATTTCAAAGGAAACACCAATAAAGGGTTTAATGTCAGCATTGTCCAAACTATATGAAAAACCCTCGGCCTCAAATAAGTTATTTCTTATGACGTGTTTATTTAATATGAAGATGTCAAAAGGTGGATCTATTGCTGATCATTTAAATGAAGTTAATACAGTTACCAGTCAATTAATTTTTGTAGGGGTAACTTTTGATGATGAGTTAGGGCTCTGTTATTTCTATGCTCATTTCCATAAACTTGGAATGGTTTAGTTGTGGCCATTAGAAACTCTTTCTCTGCATATAGTACTTTAAAGTTTAATGATGTTGTCGATGCAATCCTTAGGGAGGAAATGTGACGGAAAATCTCCGGTGAGACATCAGGTAATGCTTTGACTCCAGAGACTAGGGGAAGATAAATGGAAAGAGGAAAGAGATCAGGATATCACAGTAAGTCAAGGAAAGGTAGATCTAAGTCCAGATCAGGGATAGTCTACTGGAAATGCGGGAAGAAAGGACACCTGAAGAATGACTACAAGTCTCGGAAGGGAAAAGAAGGAAACGCACAGCAAGAAAACAATCATGAAGCGAATGTGACAGGTGATGTGTTACAACATTCTTTGATTCTTTCACTAGAAAATATTGTTGATGCCTAGGTGGTAGATTCAGGGGTCTCATTCCATACCACACTTGATAGGAAACATTTTCATGATTATGTTCAAGGATATTTTGGACAGGTTCGATTGGGTGATGATAAACCCTATAAAATCATTGGAATGGGTACATTTTTCATAACATAGCAGAATGGAAATCAATCGCTATTGAAGGAGGTAAGGCATGTTCCAGATCTAAAGAAAAATCTGATTTCAACAGGGCAACTGGGACGTGAAGGTTTTGTAACTACTTTTATAGATAAAACCTGGAAGGTCACTAAAGTAGCCCTCGTAATAGCAAAAGGTTAAAAGGTTGGTACATTGTATTTATGCAATGGTATTTATAATTCTATTAATGCTTTAACCTCTATAGGAGTAGATACAGCGTTGTGCCATAATAGGCTCGGGCACATGTGTGAGAAGGGGATGTAGATTCTCCACTCAAAAAATTTGTTGCTAGGTTTGAATCATGTAGATTTGGAATTCTATGAGAATTGTGTTTATGGAAAATAGAAGTGAGTCAGATTCCTCAAAATTGGAAAAGAAAATAAGAGTGAAAAAATAGAGCTTATGCATATAGATGTATGGGGACCTACTCAGGTATCATCTCTTGGTGGTTCTCATTATTGTGTTACTTTTATTGATGATACAACCAAAAAAACCTGGATTTATTTTATTCGAAATAAATGTGATGTATTTGATACTTTCAAGAAATGGAAATCTTTGGTTGAAAATGAGACAGGAAAAAGGTTGAAGTGTCTCAGATCAGACAATAGAGGTGAATATTGCAGCAAATAGTTTGATAGGTACTATTCAAAGAATGGAATTCATAGAGAGAAGACATTTCTAGGAACACCACAAGAAAATGGTGTGTCAGAAAGGATGAACAGGACAATCATGGAGTGTGTAAGGTGCATGAAGTTGCATGCCGGATTTCCTTTGGGCATATGTTGTAGATACTATTGTTTATCTAATAAATAGAGGGCCTTCAATATCCTTGGATGGTGCTATTCCAGAGGAGGCATGGACAGGTAAAAAGGTAAACTACTCATTTTTAAATACTTTTGGTTGTGAAGCCTTTGTCCACATTAATAAAGAAAATAAAACAAATCTTGAGGCAAGATGAACGAGATGTACCTTTATTGGATATGGTGTTAATGATTTTGGTTATTTCTTTTATGATTATGAAAAACGCAAAATCATTAGGAGAAGAGATGTCATATTCAATGAAAAGGTTTTGTATAAGGATCAAATGCAGGAAAAGAAATGGGAAAAAGAAAACAGAGAATACACAATGATTGATGAGATCACAGAAAAAGTGAAGGTGCCTGAAAATCATACTGATCAACAACCATAACAACAACAGCTGCAACCACAACAACAACAAGCACCTCAAACGCCTAAAAGTGGTGTCAGAAGATCTACCAGTATAAGTAGCCCCCCTGAACGATACTCTCCTTCATTATATTATGTATTGTTGAATGATTCTGGTGAACCAGAATGTTATGAAGAAGCAATGCAGGTAGAAACCAGGAAGAAGTGGGAGCAAGCCGTGAAAGAAGAGATGGACTCCTTAGTACATAACCAGAATTGGGACTTAGTCAGGTTTCCTATAGGTGAACCAACATTGCAGAATAAATGGGTTTACAGATTGAAGGAATAAGATGGAGGTAGAAAAAGGTATAAAGCTAGACTTGTGGTGAAGGGGTTTGCACAGAAAAAGGGTATAGACTTTGATGAGATATTTTCTCCTGTTGTTAAAATGACTTCAATCAGAACTATTTTAAGTCTAGTAGCAGCTGAATATTTGCATCTTGAGTAGTTAGAAGTAAAGACAACAATTCTCCATAGGGATTTGGAGGAAGAGATATATATGAAACATCCACAAGGATATGAGTTAAAATGGAAGGAGAAACTAGTGTGTAGGTTGAATAAGAGCTCGTATGGCTTAAACCAGGCTCCAAGGTAGTGGTATCTAAGGAATGTTTATGTTTGAACAAGGTCATACTATATGTCACTCTAATCATTGTGTTTATTTCAAAAGGAAAAATGATGGCAGCTATATTATATTGTTATTGTATGTAGATGACATATTTGTTGTAGGTTCTAACATGCAGAAAATAAATGTGCTCAAAAGAAAATTGGAAAACTCACTTGCAAAGAAGGATTTGGGTGCTGCAAAACAAATCCTTGGTATGACAATAACTAGAGATGGGAAGAATCACAAATTAACATTGTCTCAGAGTGAGTACATACAAAATTTGTTGATAAGATTTAATATGCAGAATGAAAAACCAGTTAGTATACCTTTGGCTAGCCATTTCAAACTAAGTAAGGAGGTGTGTCCCAAGACTCAGGAAGAAATGGCTTATATGTATAAATTTCCATATGCATCAGCAATTGGAAGCTTTAAATGTATGCAATGGTCTACTCAAGGCCTGATATTGCACATACAGTGGGAGTTGTATGCAGGTACATGGACAATCTAGGAAAAGAACATTGGATAGTGGTGAAGTGGATTCTCAGGTATTTTAGAGGTACCACAAATCAAGCATTATTATTTGGTGGTTCAAACATTTCTCTACAGGGATATGTTGATGCATATATGGCAGTTGATAGAGATAATGGGAGGAGCACCACAGGGTATGTGTTTACTGTAGGTGGAACAACTGTCAGTTGGGTTTCAAAACTGCAAAGTGTTGTTGGACTGTCAACGACAGAAGCAGAGTATGTTGCTACTACAGAGGCTAGTAAAGAAATGATTTCGTTACAAAGGTTTCTGGATGAATTAGGTAAGAAGTAGGAGTTGGACAGGTTATAGAGTGACAGCCAGAGTGCCATACATCATGCAAAGAACTTTGCATTTCCTTCAAAGACTAAACATATATAGCTCAATTACCCATTTCATATGATCAATGTTAGAAGATGGACAGTTGAAGCTAGAAAAGATACACACTAGCCAGAATCCTACAGATATGTTAACAAAAGTTGTAACGAGGGAGAAACTGAGATTCTTATTCGTTTCAATTGGTCTTCAAGTATGATGATGAAGATGAGAAACAACCAGGTCCAAAGTGAAGTCTTTTTCCAGCAAATGAAGCAATGGCGAAGTTGTTATAATCAGTCTCCAAGTGGGAGATTATTGGTTGTGGAGCGTGATTATCATATATATTCATAGGTATCGCACATTGGACCCCATTTCGTAATGTGGTGGAAATGCCACCCATTTATGTGTGCCGCCAGGGGGGTCTAGGGGGGACGACCGTGGGGGATTGGGGGCAGCGCCCCCGAATCTAAAAATAGATGTAAAATTTCCTTGTAAAATGTTGTAATTTCGTAGTCAATCTGGGTCGTTCATTAGGCAGAAATTTGACGGTAGAAGTTATGTTTAATTTAGTGTTTTTTTCCCTAGAAGGCAACTGCTTGCTATATATGAGAGAATTTTATTTCGGCTATGTAGATGTATATTTTGAGCAAGAAAGCGAGAGGAAATTGTGTGAGAGCGAAGAGGGAATTACATTGGATCTGTAGTAGGTTGTATCTCTTCATTTTTCTGGATAATATAAAAGAAAAGACTGCTTGTTTCTCTGTGGATGTAACCCAAATTAGGTGAACCACGTATATCTATGTCTCTCTTATTTTATGTGCTTTCTGTGTTTATATTTCTACAATATTTTTTATGTGTTCCATTTCTCTGTGATATATAATTTTCTAACAATAAGCATGGTTATATGACTGGTTATTTTCATGTTTATTTCATGTATTTACTTGTACCTGAAAGGATAATGGATGCAAGACGTAATTCATGTCAAAATAGTTAAAGGAAGAGGGTGGTGATCCTTCTTGTCAAGTCTCATATGAGATATCAATCATTTATGTTATGTCTTGTATTCATTTCCTGTATATTTCATTGATTCCAAGTGTTTGACAGAGTGTCAGTCCTGGTTAGGGATGGTTAGGCTGAGTCCTGGGGTTAGTTTTTGATTTGTAAGTCTTGTCATCATGTAATTCATGGATTCTGAAAGAAAAGGAGTTTCTGGGCAGTGACCTAGATTATGGGCTTAAAAAGTGGCACAAATCCTAGAGTCACAGGCACAGGTCTCAGGAGAAACTCCCCAGATGCATGCATACCCATTTTGTGCATACGTTTGGAGGTTTTTAGTCACACCCTTGTCCATATCAATGGAGCGGAATAAGGTTTAGTGGTCTAAAATCTCAGTGGGACCTAGAGGCTAGTTAGGGGAATGATTGGGATGCATTATAGGAGTCCTGTAGTAGGTGCAAAAGGTATGGTATGGTGTGTTTCCACTAGTTCCACCTCATTAAGGTCACTTAGGAGGTTGAATCATATCATAGTAACTTCTCGTCACATGTGTACCCTAGTTGGATGGTTACTTGGGTAGATGTGGGAGGAGGGTCATTACAGAGTGGTATCAAAGCATGGTTCACCCCTCAAATTTGATGGGATGTGTGTTGGTCATGCATTCATGTCAGTTGCATATGTGTTTCTTCCGTTACAAGACCATGTGCTTGTTGCATTTTCATGGTGTTGATCATGGTTGTATTGATGTCATAATATGAAGGTTGATGGTGTTGTTGTGGGATGTGTCATCATGAGTGTATGGTTGTATATGCATTTGTTATGCATGTCAGTGTCTATATGTTGTTATGCATGCATTTTCATGGTTATGGTTATCCATTTATGGTAGGTCAAACATGCATTGTGAGGTCATTGTATGCAATTAGGTCATCATGATGATATTGATACGTTATGATGCTAATGTGTTGCTTGAGATAGAGTAGGAGATGTAGATCATGAGAATGGGGTTGTGGAATTCGACTTTGGGGTAAGATCAGATCGTCATATAGGTATTTTATGTTTGGTATGAAGGTATGTTAGTTAATGGATTGTTAAATCCATTAGGTTTATATACATGTTTTCATTTTTTTTATGGTTTCATGCATGGTAGATGCTAGTGAATCAGTGTGGTCATATGCACATGTGTCGAATAGTCATGAATGATAGGAAATTGTTCTTATATGCATTCTTGTTGTTGTTTTGTGTTAGATAAATTGATGATTATGTTATGTGTTATTGATGAGTATGTCATAGGTTAACGTGTTGTTATATGCTAGTAACTTTATGATTAGGGTTCTTACATTAAGATCTTGATGTTATATGTATCATGATTAATTGGATTGGCTTATGCAGTGATCCTGGTTATGACATTCATGTATGAGTTAATACATTGTGATATTATTTCATACTAATCTAGACTAACGATGCATATGTGATTGTTATGCATGAATAAAAGTTGTTTATGAGTTTATGATGTGAACATGTTAGCTAGTGACCATTATGGATATCATTACCTTATTTATATTTGAGTTGATATGTCATGAAGTTATATCATGCTAATATGGATTGATTGTGCATACAAGATAGCCTCCCCTGAGATACATTAAGGTATGAGTTTTCTTATGTCTTATATTTGGTTCTTGACTATTTGATTATGCCATATATTTGGTGTCTATTATGTTATCTAGTTTATTTATTTAACATGGTATGTTTTCAAGTTGGTTAAATGTTTGATGAATTTCATAATGTGAGTATGTGTTCAAATGATCGTATTTCAAGATGGTTTTACTCACACATATGTGTTGAGATACATGACATGTACTTGACTGTAATAGGTGATAGCTGTAGCATTATGTCTAATAGCCATGAGTTGACTATGGATTATTACATAATTGTTAGTCTTGGTAAAGGTTGATTTCAAATTAATAGAGAATTTTTCTTTTATCTTTGGAACATGTAGTCGACATGTGTGAGAAGTTGTAGGGAAACATGCTTGGCATTAGTGTGACAAGGTAAGATAACTAGTATATTATATTTGTTTATACATTGATAGTTATGTGTTTATGGCAATATGATTCAAGGGATTGCATGGCAAAGAAACTGCCATGAGATTCTGTTATAGTGGCTACAACCACCCTCCAAAATTTTTCCTTAGCTTCGTTTTGGAGCCTCCCTACCAACCTTCCTAAGAAGCATATCTTGCCTTGTCAAGTACACAATATTGAGTGATTTTCTAGCAAATTGTCAACCTGTGCATTTTAACTTGATGCATCCCCCTCACAAGTTGTTCCTCTGGACTTGGTCTAGCTGTAGGCTTAGCAGCTCCCTCAAGAAATTGCACAATTCTGGAGGGGAACTAGCCTTCCCTCCATAAATTGCGCAATCTTATCTGGTAACCTGTTGGGCTCCAGAATTGCGCAAATCTACCTGTCACCCTTCACTGAAAAAAATTGCGCAATCTAGCCCAGTAGAACAGCTCAGCCCAGAAATTGCACAATTTTGGGTAGCAGTGAACTGCTCAGCCTAGAAATTACACAGTCCTTTTGGGAAGCCAACCCAACTCCCTCCAAAAAATGCGCAAATTTTCCCCTTAGCTAAGCAGGTTGTTGCATGTGCCATTGAGTTGACTGATTCCACCCGGGACCGAGAAAACTTGACTTGCATGCATGGGCTGCTTTTTCCCAGAATAGAAAAAGCAACATGCAAAAAGCATCCCTAGATTTTAGGGAGCTATTTTTAGCAGCTGGAGGTTACATGCAAAGATCGTTTTAGAATCTTTCCTCCAAGTGTCGCTTTTTCCTAGATTTGTGGCATGCACATCATGAGCCTCAAACTTATTTATTCGATGCTTCAGAGCTCATTTCTTCACATCAATATTGAAGCTCTAAGATCCCAAAGCACATCCAAGAGTCTTCGACATATCCAACTTAGTTATTTCTGGGTAAGTCGGCTTAACTTGTCTTTTGCAGCATTTATGTTACTTTTTGTGTTTTGGCTTCTGTGAATGTTGTTTTCTTGATTTCTATGAACAATTGATGTCATTTACATGCATACTAGCTTATAATAGCATTATTTTAGTTTTTGTTAGCATCTCACTGTTGTCACATGCATGAAATTTTTTTCATGAATGGTCGTTGATTCGGCGACTCGCTTCACCCACATGCATGTTGTTCCATTTTTAAATCTTTCATTCACTATTTTCATGCACTATAATTCACTCCCTATACTCAGTATCACCATGCATTCACATTCACATTTGGTTTCAGTTGCCCATCGACGGGTCTGGGCAGCCTTGGCCCAAACTCTTCCTCACCTACACAACATTGTGCAATCTTGAGAGGGAAGGATCTATCTTCCTCTCAGAAAATGCACTTTTATGCCTAGTGACTGTCCTCCAGTCTTACATTCCACAATTCTGAGGGATAATGACTGTTGGCCCATAAAATTGCACAATGTCGTCACTGGGCCTGTAACCATTGCGAGCTGAATTTGTGCATTTTGCAATTCCAGCAACCAACCAACCTCCCAAGATAGCCTAGAATGCCTTTTGTGTAGTTTTGGAAGCTAGTCTCCCAGCCTCCCAGGAAAAATTATGCAATCCTTTCCATTCAATCCCGAGGTATGTTCCATGTCATTCCTCAATTTAGCTTTGGTTTTCGCTGACAGATTTCTTTCCATGCATGTCGCTTTATCTCTAGATCTAACAAGTGTTCATTCACCTCTTAGTAGTTCAGGATCAATGGCCTCTAAGAGAGAAGGATCAAAGTACACTGACGGAAGTGCAACTGAAGCAGCAGTTGAGTGAGTGTCTACAAGTCTGTCGATATATGAAGACACCAAGGTGATTGTAGAGAAGGACATCAAAATGAAATGCCAAGAGGTCAATGATGCATTTGCAAGCACATTTGGCAAAGACCTCAAAGACCGCCAAGTCTATGTGAATATCCACAGGTTTGACTTGTACCGATTGCATGCAGGTATCTCATGCTCCCATGCACAGACATGATACATTAGATTGTCTCGCATACTGATCCTGAGACGATGTCAATGAGCAGTGTCAGAGAGATGGAGATTGTTACCTTCAGGGCACAAGATTATGAGCAAATGTATCATATTTCGATGCACGTGATCACCATGGTGACTCCCGTCAGCATACCCAGTAGAAATGCCAACTCCAGAGATATTTTGAAGAACTGGGTGAAGGAGCCAGCTAAATTTAGGATGACACCCAACCATGTCTACAAGACGAAGATACTGCAGAAGGCATCTCAATACTTGGTCATCTTTGCATGTCATCTGTATGACCAAGAAAGAAAGGAAACCTTCCCACAAATTTGGGTGATTGTGTTGGACCAACTGGCTAGAGAAGGAAAAGCATGAAATTGGTCCAACACGATGGCTCACCAGCTGAAGAAACAGGTAACAAGGGTTCGACAGCCACCCAATAGTATACAAGAATAAATCTACATGTCCGCCTACATCTTGGATGCAATATGTGCTTGTCGAGAGTTCCCAGGCTTGAAGTGGGCATGGACACTGGCGGAGACCTCTGTGAACACTTATTGTAAGATGTTGTCTGAATGCAACTTCAAAGGAGTTATCGCAAAGTTGTCTGATCATTTTTTCACCTCAGTTTACAAGATGATATTCAAATAGGATCCACCTTGCATGTCGAAGGTAGAAATGGATGCATTGATCGACATAAATAATTGATATGCCTCACTGTCTAGCACTTGCATATGGATGTATAGCGTGGATAAGCCTCCGCATGTTCTACCAAAGTTTGGCTTGGAAAAACTCTTCATGCAGGAAATATCATATCACATCTCAGGAGGGTTATCAGCTAGGCTGCACTAAAAGAAGAAGGCACCTTGGCCCGGTCTTCCCTTGTGAATTGGGTTTTATGAGATATGGACTTTCAAGCATGTGGATGTCGAAGCAGAGCAGATCTAGAAATATCCATTCGATGCCTAAAGTTACAATCTATATGACCTGCATTGTATTGTGAAAGACCACTGCACGAGAGTACATTTTAACTGGATCGACGAGGCATGTCAATGGGAAGAGGAAGACCCATGGAGATATTGTTATAGCTTCTCCAGAAAATATGAACAGGTCGGCCTCATTGTGGAATGGGTAGTGAAGCAGCATTCCGGAGAGCACAAGAAGTAGTAGCAGTAGAGGTAAACATAGTAGTGCGTGACAAGGGAAAGAGGAAGATTTTCGACAACATGGAGGAAGAGAAAAGCTACAAGTTTCGAGCAAACCCACTTGTGTAGAAAGCATATTTGGAAATAGAGGCAAAGAGGCAACAACACGACAAGAGAAACGTGCAAAGGTAGAGAGAGAAACGGAGAATGGAAGAAATAGAGAAGGAGTTACATGAGTTGAAGGAGCAACTCTAGAAGGAACAGGAGATGTGAAAATACGAGAAGGAAGCACAACATGAACATGTATAGCAGGGGGCACAACTTTTACATACATATGAAACTGCGCCTGTACAAATAGTAGACTCATCAAAACAGCTGACATTAGGCAGACAGGATGAACCATCGCAGGAGCAACACTTCGCTTAGGAGATAGAGCAAGCACTTAAACAGATGGATATGGATATGGAGATACTAGAGTCAGAGCAATACATCAAACTATGCCTCACCACTAAGAGTTCGACCCACCAGCTTCACCACATCCAGAAGAGGAGCAAGTCCCAAGCGACCAAGGAGACACTGATATCCTTGGAGACCAGCCAGAAGGAGAGATGCAAAACATCTCATTTGACGAGTCTCAACATAGAGTTGTGCAATCTCGCAGAGTTTCGAATCCAGATGATCATAAATCTCCTATGCAGTTTGAGGAACGAGTGATCGTGTCTAACGTGTGCAAACATCCAGCAGCATTGGCAATGCTACTAGAGAATATGCCGAAGCCACTAGCTTGAGTTTTTGCTTCCTGATAGCTAAGAAAGAGTGAATAACCAAGGAGCTACAGATGGCCAAGCAGAGAGGAGAATTGGTTACAACATCTTCCCGAGTAGAATTGAAGAAGGCAATACTAGATGAAGTATTGTCCCTTGACACAATCATGTGGGTGTTGTCCAAGTTTAGCACTGTGCATAAGGTAGTTGTCCATCTCAATGGTTTCCGGTAGGGATGTGCTAAGCGAGCACGTATCTTGTTGAACATGCATGTTGTTGTTGATTACATGTAAACATGGATGATGAGATACAAGGGAGCCCCACTACACTTGCCTAAGATGATGAATCCCAGAGCGGTCGAGTTGAAGGCACACATCTGAAGTCAAATTCGAAACTATGAAGATCTCCCATAGCTCATCACTAGTCTATAGGCTTCCCATGCACGGGTATTCAAGACTATGGATGTTGTTGTGCACGCACGTGTGATCCCATCTATTGGGACACTCATCTAGACAAAGACAAAGGTACAAGTTCGAATGGAACTTGACTCGTGCTTTGACGAGTTGATGTGCATAGCCATTAGCCCAGACTTGTTGATCAGTTCAAACACCATGCACAAGTATGTTGCTGGTCCGGCCACACTCAAGACAATGATGTGCATGCTATTAGATGAGTTGGATAGAGGAGCCCAAGAAGTGTACCCAGATGCTATGAGGCAAGATTTCATCTCCAGAAAGATGTCGCCTTAGAGTACATGGACACCATCATGGACTACCATGCTTGGAAACAGTTTTTTATTGTCAACCACCGTGAGGATGTCGAAGAGTTGGTCTTCCAACAGTTTTCTTAGTCATAGTGATGTCTTGCATGGCTTTCTCAAGCCATTTTGTCTCACATGGGTACATGTGCATTGTAGTGTAACGTCTTGTGAAGTATAAGTTTAAGTGTCAATAGTTGGATGTAACAGTCATAGAGTAGATGAAGAGTCATGAGGGTAGTTGAACTATCACAAAGGGAAATGTCAAGGGCCACCCCACCCTTTGCTATATATAGTCCCTCATAACTTATTGTATAGGCTTTTGGTCAACCAAGCTTCCAGTAAGAGTATATTAGAGAAATCTTGGACAGTATTGTAACGAGCCTTCGCTTCTCCACTGCACATAGATAGTATATCTCTTTGGCAGAGTAGGTGGCAGTGACTATAAAGTTCCGTTGTTGGAACTAGTGGTTGGACATGGATGTATTGTATGACTGGAATTTACACTTCTTAATAGAACAGAGCCAACATGTTTCATGCATTTGTCATATTGTATTTGAGCTATCTTGTTTACTCTAAATGATATATGTATATGTTTGCTTACACATGCATGTGTAGCTATTTTATGTATATGTATGTATGAATCTTTTTGAAATGTGTTATTGGTTTAACCATCACTTTGGATTGCTAGCTTACTTTCCTTCCATGTTGTGATGCATCTCTGCTCGTGTGTTCCCTTCTTAACTACATGTTGTCACAGGTTTCCAAGGGGTGCACTCACCTCGCCCTCCCTGTGTTAGAACTGTTCAGGAACCTTCCTTGAATTATTGCATATGTCACACCCTTGCTACCAACAGGGACATCTTACTTGCCTCTGTGTGAAACCACGGTCAAGGCGATATCGTATGACCCACTACTGGGACTCCTACACCAAATGGTCTGAGGTCTAATTGGGACTTCTTACCGAGGAGGTCTCATGACATGTTGGCGGGTCTAGCACCATCAACATATCTTGAAGAAGGCTCAAGTTGAGATTTTCCTTGGAGGCTCTGGGAACCATTGGGATTGAGTCATGATGTATGTAATTAGTCTTGTGCTTTTGGTCTTTTCTGATTTGTTGCATTCAATTGCGATTTTCTTATGTCTAGTGCATATCTATGCCACTTTGGTTGTCGTGTTGTATCATTGTTGGTTTTTCATGTCTTTTTCTTGTTTTTTTCTTGTTCCTATCTTTTATGTTTGAGTCATGGGAATTGGTTGGGAAAGAAGAAAGTTGATGGAACCCTAGGAAATTTGTATGGAACCCAACAAGTGATGAAAGACTTGGATAAAGTTGGTGCATGTGTAAGGGAAGCTAAAGATAAGAGTATCATAGTAAGATAAGTTGGTTGGGTCCATTAGTGTAAATGGATGGTGGAAGGACATCCATGAGAAAGCTAACATGAAAGGTAAAGTGAATGGATGTGAGGAATCTGATTCCTTGGCTATGTTGGGAACAATTTTTCTCAATGTTGTGCATGTTGTGCATGGATAAAGGAAGTTATCTTAACTTTGACCTTATGGTATTTGGTAATTATGTTGTGATCATGTTTATGCTAATGTTTATATATATGAATGTATATATGTATGTATGTATGTTGTTACCTGACAGGGTCACCATGGATCATTCTTATGTGTAGGTTTTAACCCCGTAAAAAAATTACCTGCATACGAATTCTAAAACACAAAAAATCAAAAATACGATAGCATAACACATAAAAACACATATACACAGAGATTTCCCCCTGGATCCCAAAACCGAGACTACTAGCTTGATTTTTCATTATACATGTCGAAGCATCCAATACCATGGACCAAAAACCATCATGTCCAAAACCATTGACCGAAAACCATCGCAACCAAAACCATGTGCGAAAACCATGCACAAAACCATAGGTAGGTCCGCCAAACCTAATATAGGGTCCAAAAAAAAATTTCCCGCGGCACTGCCCCAGACCCCGTAAAAGGGGGCTACCCACCCCCCTCTAACCCCCCGGTTCACTACATAGGCTAGTCGTGGAAAGAATATAACATGCCCCAACATCATGGAGGAATGATTGCTTATGCAAGTGAATCGCATGAAGGGGTTCCTAGTTTATGAGGAATTAAGTGGGAAGAGTAGTCATGATAAACATATGAGGTTAGTATCATGTGGATATGAATTGATATTGTATGCTTGTATTATGCCTATGTTTATACTATGACAAATAACATTGAAGGATATGTCAAAAGAATGAAAACAACATTCCTTTCAACATCTTAGGATAAGAAAGGATGGCAGAGAGACACTGGAAACAAGGTTCCTTGGTAGAGGCAATATGGTTTCAGATGTGCAGTGTTATTATTGTGTATATTTTGTGCATGTTGTATATTCAGCGATTGTACCTATGATGATGTGAAATGTTGTATATGTATTATTGTGTACATACGATTTTGTATGCATCTTGTATATATGGTGTGGTGTGCATATTACATATACAGTGCTAGGTATAGATGGTGCTATGTGCATGTTGAATATGTGTTGTTGTGTACATATCGTACTATGTGCATGATGGACATGCATCATTGTGTGCATATGGTGTTGTGTGCATGTTGGAAATCCAGTGTTGTGTACAGATTATGTTATGTACATGTTGGATATGCAGTGCTATGTACATGTGGTTTTGTGTGCATGATTGTACAAGTGGTGTTCAGTGCATATGGTGTTGTGTACATGTTGTAAAAGTGGCATTGTGTGTAGGTGGTATTGTGTACATATAGTGCATGTGGTGTTGTGTACATTTGGTGTCGTGTGCATGTCGTGCATGTGGTACTGTGTACATATGGTGTTGTATACATGGTGTATAGTTGGTGCGGTGTACATTGTGGCATTGTGTACACATTGTCCAAGTGGTACTGTGTACATGTGATGTTGTGCAGACATTGCGCAGGTGGTGCTTTGTACATGTGGTACTGTGTTCATGTTGTACATATTGTACTAGTGTACATGTGGTATTGTGCGCATGTTGTACATGTTGTGTTGCATGCATGCGATACTATGTATGTGAATTCTGTAGTTTTTATATAGTGACATGTGTATTCGTTGTTTTGTACTATGTATACGTATATGTATTGTTTTGTAAACTAGATGTATGTGTATGTGTTTTGTTGTACACCGGGCATAGGTGTATGTGTTGTGTTGTGTGTCAGGTGTGAGTGTATGTATTTTGTGGTGGTGTACACCAGATGTAGCTGTATGTATTGTGTTATGTTGTACACTGGGTGTAGGTGTATGTGTGGTATGTCAAGTGTAGGTGCATGCATTACATGGTGTTGTATTCCATGTGTGGTTGTATGTGTATGATGAAAACTATGTGTATGTGCACATGGTTGAGGAGAAGGTACTGGGTCTTTTTCAAGTGTGGCAACCGATTCAGTGTGCGTACAGAACAAGGACAAAGGTAGAAGCTAAAAATTGATTAAAGGTTAAGTATCAATATTTTATTTCAATTTTATTATGCATGTGATTTATGATTCTAGTTTATTATGGTTACATGTGATTTATGATTTTGATCTATGATGGTTGTCTTTTGAGCTAACCTAATGTAATATGTTTATACATGATAATTTTGTCAAAGATGTTAGTGTGACTTGTTGTGACAAGAAGTGAATAGGATTGCAAGTGTACCTTATTGACGAGCTACCAATGAGGTACGATGTAAATTTATTTCAATTTATTTTTAGTATAATGGAAGTTATGTGCTTGGTAAAAGAAGCATAGAAATGCTCGGTTAAGTGGTTGAAGCCGAATACAAGATTAGCAGCAGCAACAAAAGGAATTCAAACAAGAAGCAGTATTTTGTTAAAGTACTTTACGAGTAGGGCCATTGTGGGACATTGGTACCCAATACTATCCATTGATTTCCATTAGCATGCTATGACCAATATGATTTTTTTGAGGTAGATATATGACTTAGTTTTTGAGCTTCCGATGTGAGGAAGCCTTCCCAAGGGATGGATAACCCGAGATAGAGGATGTTGAGGAATTTGGAAGGTGAGCGACTGCATGGAATGGGGTGACCGAATTGCCCAAGGGACTAATTAGAAAAGAAGGGAAGGTAGGGGTTATATTTGTTTTGGTCATTAGCATTACAAGATGGAATCATATGCACGTTGGGAGTGCACCCTAGAACAATGAGTCGGTAACTGTTCACTGAGAAAAAAAGATGGGTGTTGGAGGTAATGGAAGGCTTAGGGAAGGTGGTTGGTGGATGGAATGGAGTGAGAAAATGCCTAGGATCACTCAGAACTCAAAACCAAGGTTGGGAGATGGTTGGATTTGCTCAACATGCTTGGAGAAGTTTCCATGTAAAATGCTGAAATTGTTGAAGGTCTTAGTGAAAGCAAGGAATGATTATGGATGGATGAAGTTGGAAGGAGGTTGCTTGCTATGAAATCTTTCTCTAATTCTAAAACACATGCACTGCATCAAACAATGATATTTTCCCAAAAATCATGTAAACAAAAAGAATTTCAATGAGCTAGAAAAATAGAGTTTAATGAGCTAGTTGTCTACTTCATGCATGAGGAAAATTTGCAGAATAAGATGAAGTCATTGATGAGGTATACTGTAAGACTAAAAATGGAAGAAATGGTAATTAAATCTTACACTTGCAAACTGATAAAATGATGGTTCAAGTACAGTAAACTCTAAATTCTATGAGAAAATAGAAATCTGTCTTTTTGGGGCTGCATAGGGGTCCTTTCCTCAAATCATGATCCCTAAAGGAAGAGGTGAGGCCAATACACCCACTGACAACTTTTGATTCTCCTTTTATCCCTTCTAACCTGCTACCAAGGTAAATCACAAATGGAAGCAAACTAATAAATAAACTAATCACATCTACACTACTTGCAATGAAATACTTCTAAGAACAATTTAACCATGAATCTATGAAACTAATCTAAGCATACAGATACAATAAGAGGAGCCTTTTCTGTTAGGGTTGGGCCCTAACCCAAAATCTTCATGCCTTTGAGTTAATTTAGTACTGGATCATGAAAAATCTCATTCTCATTATCACAACATAAAATTACATAGCAATGTCTTCCACAAGTCTGGAGCTGCAAAATAACTAGTGTTTTTACAACAAAAATTCAAATCCTAATGAGGCTCTATGCCTATTTATTTATACAACTGAAGTATCCAATGAATTGCTTAAATCTAGTGAGGCTCGGCTCCCAAACTCGAGATGAACTAACTCTTTGAATATCACCTCCTCGACTACCTTTTGATATTCATGACTTGGCTGCTTGTACTTTGAGCTAGTGTGATTGATGGACGAATATTTGAATGAGGGAGGAGTAAATGATGAGGATTTACCTCCTACAATATCTCTTCCTTGTCCCATTTGAGTTTCAACCTTTAATCTTGCCAGAATTCCCTAATTTTCTCTCACAAACCTACATTTAATGCACATTAGTCCACTAGGCATAATATCTCACTTTGAATCATATCATTAAACAAAATATAATCAAAACATGTAATAGGTTGAGAGATGACTTGATTTGACTAATCTAGGAGGTGAATTAAGGTCCATATAGTTACCCAATGATGAGGCTCATCACCACCCCCTACTGAAAGTGTTGCTCATCCTCTGAGAAACTCAATCAATATCCATGTCTTTCATAATTCTAATGGCTTCCCTAACATACCATGCTTCTGTTGTGGGTTATTCTTCTTGTGCATAGAATCCTGCCTTCATTTCTATCTCCTCCCACTATTTTCTTTCTTCCTTTTCCTTCCTTTCTTCTAACATCCCTAAGAGTAGTGGTGGACTGAGTCTCAAGCCAATTCAATTGACTTTGAGCCTTTGGATGGTTTGTGTGTACATGGGTGTCATGTTTAGTGCTTCTCTCATCCTTTGAGGAGAATGGTACTCTCTGATTTTCAAGCTGTAAGGCAAAGTATTCCATCTCCTTTTGGCAATTTTGCATGCTGTCATCCCCTAATAGTCTAAACATATCCTCAAAATGTGTAATTGCTTGATCTTGGGTAGCAAGATACCTGGGTGCAAGTTGAGGATCATTTGCAATTAAATTATGTGTGCTAATGATAGCCATTGGATTGGACTACTCAACTCTTATCATGAGAGGATTTGCTTTCTCCCTTGCCAATATCTTCTTCATTTCTGTACCCCTTGCTTCCTCATGGTTCATCCATGATGCCAAAGCCATCAACTATAAATCCCCTAACTTTGCATTAAGGTCCCATACATTCATATCTATTAAGGCCATGTTATGCAAGTAGAACTCAGACATCTTAGCCCTATCTTCCAATGTGCTTTGATGACAAATATCAATTAAATGTCTATAATCCCGGAATGGAATAATGCCCCTCTATGCTAGGGTCTTGATTTGGAACTAAAGCCACTATTCCTTAAGGTATAATGCATAGGACTTAGCTGGCATCCTCAATTGGATTGCTTCTAGAGATAGACTGGACATGGATGCCAATTGATTCTCTCTTTCTTGCAGTTATCCTTTTAACCATGCATTTTATTCCTCCAACTGAGTTTTTATTATGGCCTTTCTGTCCCTCGGGCTACTTAGTTCTCCTCAATGTGACCAATGTCATCCATTCCCTTGGACTTGGAAATCTGCATCCATCTATGTGTTCTAGCCCTTTCTTTCTCAAGCTCAAAAAATAATGGGATGGAATTTTTTTGTGGAATGACCCTGACCCCTTCAATAAATCTGTAGTAGGAATTAAGGTTAGGTTGAGGACTAGGTTCCCTTAGCTCTGGGTGCTCTCTCTTTTTTCTTGTTGCGTACTTTCTTCCTTACCCAATTTCTGAGTTTCTTGTAGTTTTAGCAGATTTTCCTATAGGACTACCTCTGCTTCCTATAGGTCCTGATGTGTATCCTGTAGGATGTATTTTCCTTTGGATGAGGTAGATCTAGTCATAGGCCTTCTCTCATAAGTGATAGGAGACTTAGGGGAGGTTTGTGCCGAGGATCCTTCTCCATGATTTTTTGTAAGAAGTGCCATCTTCTCTTGATGTTTAGGTGAGTCCTCAATAACAATGGGAACCTTGGTTGGAGTTTGAGGTTTTCCCTACCTTATCCTTGTACTTTTTCTTGTTCTGAATTATAAGGGGGTTTTCCTCTGTCTTTTTCCTTTTTGTTTGATAGGGGTGCTAAGGAAAGTGAGGGCAATTGTTGCCTATTTCTCAATGGGTTCTAGAGACACCCTGGGTGACTCCTCCTTGTCCTATGCCTCCTCTTTTCCATCGCCATTTTCACCTTTGTCCTTATCCTCTTCTTCTCCCTCTAGATCGTCATCTTGTTTATCAGTTTCCTCCTTGACATATTCCTCTGTTTCTTCATCACTTCCCTTCTCTTTCTCTTCCTCTTCCTCCTCATCTATTTCCTCTTCATCCCTCTCTGCTTCTTCTTCATCTGTTTCAGTCTCTTCTTCATCCTTTTCACTGACAGTAGGGCTTCTATCATATGTGAGGGCCTTGATATCCACCTTTTCTGACATGTCTCCGAAAATTGCCCAAATGATAGGAATTCTAAGGTTTTGGAGGGCATCTTCTATGATAATTCTAATTAACCCATGGCGGGCTAGTTGTTGGTAGTTTCCTTCCTGCACCTTCATGCTTGTATCTATCAACGATTGCATAAGGAAGTATGATATGTTGAGCCTATGGTGAGGAGGTGTTTCTGCTCCAAACCTCTATTCTTCAAGAAGGCTAAATGATATCCATATACCACACTATACCTAACTTAACATGATATTTATTTTATAAGATGATAGCTTACCTCATTCCAGGGGTATGGTAGGCTTGCTCTCCTCACTCCATTTTTGTCTTCAATGGGTTCCTCTCCCTCTAGAAAGAATTTCTTCTTTGCATTTTGGTTATCTCCCTTGTCTTCCTTTCTCCAAGGCACTCCTAAGGGATGTGTGGTAATTCTGCTTATGAGTTCAGGGGTGAGCTCTATGGAGAGGCCTCTCACCACAATAGTAGCATGGGTCCTGGTCAGTGTATGAGGGAGAGAGCAAAATCTCTGGGTACTTCATCATCATACCCCCTCAATTTCTCTAAGTACCCCATCCAATTATGCCTTGTGAATATTTCTAGCACAGGAGGGTGTTGGTGAATCATTACATTTTTAATGGGCTCCCTTCTATTAAACCCCCCTGTCATTTTGTCTCGTGAATTTAAGGAGCAGAGATACAAAATTTTAATGGAGGAAATGGGACTGAAATTTATGTGGATACAATTCCCTTATAAATCTATCAATTCATCAAACTAGGAGATTTTTCTGTTCTTTTTACTTGGAAAAATGGAAGGAAATGTAGAGCCTACCTCGTCATAGTGCTTCTGGTAGCCATCCTTGTGTTTCCACATTTGAAATTGCTTTCTATCAATCATGTAGACTGCCTGACTATATCGTGTAGGATTCCTATGTGATCCTGTAGGATTTCCTATAGGATCCTACAGGAAGTCCTGCACAGGAAAAAATGAAGTTTTCCTCTCCTATAGGTTTCTTGGGGATGAGAGTGACTTTGCTAGAGTGAGACTCGAGAGGATGAATGCATGAGTGCATGGGGATCAATGTTTATTTCCTCTTATGGTCGAGTCGAGTGAGGTGGTGTGCTGGCAGTTCAGGTACAAATTTCTATTTTTGGACCGTTAGTCCCCACTACCACATCATCATTCCTTTCACCTCGTAATCAACTCCCACTTCAGGCATCCATAGTCTTAACTACTTTTGACCTCATCCTCCTTTTCTTTGACTTGACTGCTGCCACATGTGTGAGGACTAATTATTTTGTCCTTGCTGACCGAACGAAGGTGGCCAAGTTAGTTGGCCACCTTTCACTTATAAACTAACTCGTTCACAACATTTACATATTTTGATTACATTATGCAAATGAGAGAGTGAAGCGAGATACTTACCTGTGGTAACAATACCTTGCTGCAGTTTGTTGAAGAAACGAGGTTTTTGTTGTATGTTGGTTGCATGTGATCTCTCCTTCTTTTTCATTTTATTGTCCTTTGATGATTTCTTTGATGTGCAGGCACCTGGTGTTGAAGATGATGGTGCTACTGCTTCTCTAGAGCTTCTTCTACCCTTGGATATCCACGCTGGAAACTGGTTGCAACTTATTATTTTTATTATGTGGGATAGGTTGCTACAGGATGTCCTGTAGCTATTGGGACTTGAGGATGATGAACATGGAAATAGATAAGGTCTAGGGGTGTGTCAATAATGAGAAATAACCCTTCAGATCTTGTTCCACTTTGCTCTCTGTCTTATTTTTTTCTCTGTGTTTTTTCCTGAAGACTGTAAATTTTTTGAAAACTGGTTTTTTTAATGATGAATGTAGGGGTGATCAAGGTGGAGAGAGGTATGGTAATAAAGTGATGATGTAGGAATTTTATTTTTTTGACTTGCATAGGTAATTTCCTTGCCCTAGGGTTACTTCCTTTAGGATTCCCAAACCACTGTAATTCCTATAGGATCATCCTATAGGTTTTCAGGGGATCCTGTAGGTTTATAGGGAATCCTGTAGAAAACAAAGTGCCCTGACAAACTAAGGAAAATGAGTGAATAAAATGAAAGGAATGGTGGAATGATGAAGGATAATGAATGGAGAAATAAAAATATGAGTGGAATAGGTCCCTTTTGATTCTCCTTTGCTCTCTGACTGTCCTCCTGCTGACCTACAAACAATTTTTCATGACTTCTTCTCTTTTTTTTTCTCTTTTGAAAACAACTAGTCTGGCTCCAAAAGTTTTTCATCCTAGCTACTTTCCCTGGGCGCCTCAATAGAAGTTTTCACCTAAATATCTTTTTATTTCTCTCTCTTTTTTTTTTACACCATTGGGCTGCCCCAAGAGGTTTTCAACCCAATAGTGGGACTTAGGCGCCTCATGGAGGTTTTCACATGAGTCTCCTTATTTTTTCTTTTGTTTTTTCCTCTTTATTAGTGACTTGATGAGGCAGGAGCTGAGGCTTGCTCCACCACCATCACTATTTTATTGATAACATCAATGAACTCTTTCTTTGACAATGGAATTTTGTAAACTTTCAATCTGAGCCCATTAAAAAGTAAAGGAATGGCCTCTGCATCTATGGTTCTGATCTACACTGAACCATTATCATGACATCTCTCTATAACATAAGGCCCTAACCATCTTGCCCTTAAATTTCCCTTAAATTCTTTATACCTGGAATCATATAACAAATCCCAATCACCTTCTTGAAATTGCTTATCCTTGACGTTCTTATCATGCCAGATCTTCCTCTAAATTTGAGTTACCTATGTGTGTAGGAGGGACTGCATTATGAAGTCATCTAAACAATCTAACTGGAGAAAACTCTCTTTTTTTGCACTGCTGAGATCTAGATCTAGTTGGGTTTCCATCCTCCATGTATTATACTCAAACTCAATGGACAGCGGGAACTTTTTCCCATAGACCAACTCATAGGGTGTGAATCTAGTGGTGGTATTCCAGGTGGTATTATAAGCCCAGGTGGCCTCAACTAGTCTATCTACCCAATATTTCCTGCTGCTGCTAACCATTTTGGTTAGGATGCCCTCCGGTGCTCTGTTGGTCACCTCTGCTTGCCCTTTAGCTTATGGGTGATAGGGAGTGAAGTTTCTATCCTTGATATTGTGTTGGCTTAGCAATTCTTCAATCATGTTGGAGGTAAACTGGCTACCTTAATCAGTGACCATTTCTCTAGGGTACCCAAACTTGTAAAATACACTCTCCCTTAAGAACTCAACCACCTTCTCCTCTGTTGTTGCCTTGATTGCCTTGGTTTCATCCCACTTATTCAGATAGTCAGTGCATACAATGATTTACTACTTTTTATTGGAAGGAGGGTCAATAGTTCCAATGAAGTCCATGCCCCACTTGTCAAATGGCTCGAAAGTCACTTGAGGTTGCAGAGGCATTTCATCTCTTGGAGTAGGCTTCGCCATCCTTTGGCACCGATCATACTGACTAGTATATCTCTTCACATCCTGATGAAGAGTGGACCAATAATAACCAGATTGTAACACTTTAAATGTTTTCCTCTTTGTTGTAAAGTGACCTCCACAAGGCCCATCATGACAAGTCATAAAGATGTTAAAGACTTCCTCCTTCCTGACACACCTTCTCAAAATTTGATCTAGGCCTAGCTTGAAGATTTTTCCCCCAATCCAAGTGAAGGGGGCACTTGGTGAGCACCAATATTGCAGCAATAATGCTGCAACTCCTGGGCTGCCTACTTTACTCTTATCAACCCGGTAGTTTTTAGAAAACATGGAAGTGACGGTGCTATATGCATAAGGACTAGTTCTTATTGCAGGTTATCACTTCGTCAACCGGCACAAGATCACTACAAGCTCAAGCAAACTTCTATGGATTCCAAAAGAAGCTCTATATGTGACAAAAGGAGAGAAAGACTACTCTACAGATACTACTCTAACTGCAGAAAGAAGAAAGACTAAAATGTAAAGCAAGCCAAGTAAATCCTAATTAACCAACTAACCCTACTTTTGCAGAAAGCACTATGAAAACCATGAAAAGAATGCCATTATCTATTCAAAGAAGTAAACAACATCTAACTAAGCTATTTCTGGAATTAAATGAGCAAAAAACATCTTTTCAGATTTTTATGTATTTTTATGTGAATTTGACATGCATGTAATTTATTGTTTGTGAATGTGGCAGCGAATAGGTGGAGTTGGAGTGTGGTTTTGGGACTTGAAAGGATGTAGGATGGTGTGGATGGGTCCTAGGAGGTCTCAAGTGGCCTTCTGGAGGCTTTTCCCACACTCAACCTTCAAAATAAAGCCTTTAGAAAAATCTATAGGAGGACACAGGAAATCTACAAGAGGAAAAACAACATTCTACAGGCGGCCTACAGGGGGAGGCCGATAGCAGTTTTGGCTATTTTGAGGGTGTGAGAGTGGGTGGAAAAGGTGGATGAAGGTTGTAATGTGGTGTTAGAGCACCTAGGGTCTACCAAGAATCATTAGGAGAGAGAAAGATGATTGGATTTGCTCAAGGAGAGGGGAAGAAATTCTATGGAAAACAAAGGAAACTAAGGCAGAATTGAGGGGAGACTTGGGCGACTTGTAGGGCATGGATTAGATGGAGGATGGGATGGCTGATAGGCTAGCCTACTGCTAGAAGAGATCTGATGCATAAACAACTGATAGTCAACCAATAAGATCAAGCAAGCAATGAAATAAGTACATCTAGGAAAACAGAGTTTTGCATCAAACTAGTCTAAACTATGATCTATGATAGTAAATGCTGATAACTATTGCAAGAAAGGAAAGAATGAAAAAATACTATTTCAAATTAAAGAAATGAGCATGATGGAGAAGTTTTGAAGCAAAGCAAACTAGACTATTAACCAACTAAAAAGCTACAAAGAATAGAAGGCCTATGAATGAGGAAAATCTGTGGGTCTTTTGCCTCAGAACATGGTCCCAAAGGGAGGAAGAGAGGCCAAGGCATTATTGCTAGCCTTTTGAATCTTTTCTTTATCACTACTTGACCTACTATAGAAAGCACAAATGGAATCAAACTACTAAATCATCAAAAGCAAACTATTCTTAACCATAAAAGAAATACATCTAACAGCAACGTAATCTACAAACTGAAATAAAACATACAAATACAAGTAAAGAGGAGCTTGGATTCTTGGATTGGGCCCTAACCCAAGAGCTTCAGTCCTCTGAGGTAACTCATTGCTAACTCAAAAAGGATTCCATCGTTATTTCCAAAACAATAGCAAAATTACATGAGAATGTCAAAATAATAAGCTCGAAGTTGAGCAGAGTTTACATAAGCAAAACTACAACAAAAATCTAACCTTAGTGAGGCCCTAGGCCTCTCTACTTATACAAATGAAGCTACCAACAGCTTCCTTAAAATCAAGGAGGCTTGTCTCCCAAAACTTGAGATAGTCATCAGTCATCCTCCACTTGCTCGGCTGCTTGCTAATGCATGACTTCGCTGCTTGTACTCCGAGCTGAATGAAGGGGAATTCGAAGTGAGGAGTAATAAATGAGGGGAAATCCCTCCTATAATTCCTCTCCTTTGTCCACTTCGATTTATTGCTGCCATTTTTCCACTGGATCCTTGACTTTGACCACAGAATTCATCAATAATCTGCATTAAACACATATTAGAACACATGGCATCATAACTAACTCAACTCACTCTATAAGCATGAATATAATTAGAAAATCATACAATAAGCTAAGAGAATGGTTGATTTGACTAGGTTAGGAGGTAAAATGAGCCCATATAATTACCCATTTATGAGGCTCATCATCACCCCCCTACTGAAAGTGTTGCTCATCCTCTGAGCAACTTAGTCCATCTCCTCATATTTTCTGGCCCTAGTGACCTCCCTAGCATCCTATGCTTCTAATGTGGTCTCCTCTTCCTTGTCATAGAATCCAACCTTCTTGTCTATTTCTTCCCACTACTCTTGCTCTTCTTCTTCTCTTCTACATTCCATCATGCCTACCAGCAGTGGGGGACTCAATTTGAGGCCAATCCAATTGACCTTCAGCCTCTGCATGGAGCACTTATACATTGGAACTCTCCTTAATGCCTCCATCATCCTCATTGGGAAATGATATTCCTTGATCTGTAGATTGTGTGGTAAGGTGTTCCATCTCCTCATACATGCATGCACACAGTTGTCCCCAAGTAACCTTTCCATGTCCTCAAAAAGTGCAATGGCTTGTGCCTAATCACTTATATATCTAGGGGAAATTTGAGGATTATTGACAAGTAGGTTATGTGTGCTGATGAGTGCCATGGGGTCTGATGGCTCAGCTCTAATCATTAATGGCTCATTCTACTCCTTTACCATCAACCTTCTTACTTCTGCTACCCTTAACTCTTCATGGTTCATCCATGAGGCCATGGCCATTAGTTGCAGGTCCCCTAACCTAGCATTGGGGTCCCACACATTCATGTCTACGAGGGCCATGTTATGCAGGTAGAATTCTGCCATCTTTGCCTTATCTTCTTATGTGCTTTGGTCACACAGGTCCATAAATTGCCTGTAATCTTGGAAAGGCATTGTGCCTCTTTGTGCTAAAGTCTTTATCTGAAATTGCAACCATTGGTCCTTTAGATACAGGCCATAGGATTTTACTAGTGCCCTACATTGCAATGCCTCCATGGACCAGCGGGCCATGCATGCCATTTGGGTCTCTTTCTCTTGCAGCTGTCTTCTTAGCAATTCATTTTCAGTTTCAAGGTGGCTTCTTGTGCTTTCTTCTTTGTGTTTGATAGCACTTAACTCTCTCCCCATCTCTCTGAGTTTGTTCTCCATATGGCCAATATCCTCAACCCCTTTGGATTTGGCTATTTGCAGCCACCTATGGGTCCTTATCCTTTCTTTCTCTAATTCAAAGAATAGTGGAAATGAAAATTTTTGTGGAATTATTCTTCCCCCCTCCAGAAGATTTTAGTAGGAGCCTAGACTAGGCTAGGGATTAGGTTCTTGTAGCTCTATTTCTTCCTCCTTTCCCTATGGCTGTCCTTCTACCCTTTTCTCAAGCTTTTGGGTCTCCTGTAGTTTTGATAGGGTCTCCTATAGAACTGTCTGTGGCTCCTGTAGGACTGTTTTTGGGTCCTGTAGTTCTACCTTTTCTTTCCATGTGGGGGATCTAGGAGTCCCCCTTTCATATGTGATAGGTGCCTTAGAAGGGGATTCTTTTCCTTGGGCAAAGAGTGAATCTTCAATAATAATTGGCACTTTTGAAGAAGGCTGGGGTTTCCCTGATTTGATTCTTGTGCTCTTCCTAGCCCTGAAATACATTGTGGTCTGCCTCTTCCTCTTCTGTTTTGTCTTAATTGGTGTGTTGAGGGTAGTGAGAGTAGCTGCTACCTCTCTTTCCAGAGTCTCTCGGGACACTTCTTCTCGTTCTGTCTTTTCTCCCCCTTTTTCTCCTCCTTCTGTTTCTCTTTCTGTCTCTGTTTGTTATGTTTCTCCCTGCTCTGTTTCTTCAGGTTTCTCCTCCTCTATCTTAGTTTCTTCCTCCTTCCCCTTTTGTTCTGCTAAGTCACCAATTGCCTCACCTTCTCCCTCTTGCTGCTTTTCCTCCTCATTGCTAGTAGGATTGATATCATAGGTTAGGGCTTTTATGTCATCTTCTGCTATCATGTTTCGGAAGATTTCCCATGCTATAGGGAGTGTAAATATATGGAGGGATTCTTCCACTAAAATTTTGATTAACCCATGGTGAGCGAGCTGCTCTGAATTCCCTGCTTGAACTTTAGTGCTAGAGTCAATGAGAGACTATAGGAGGAAGTAGGGGATGCTGAGCTTCTCAGGGGCTGGAATCTCCATGCCATATCTTAATTCATGAAGGATTCTAAAAGGGTAACCATAGACAATGTTGTACCTCCCCTCATAGGAAATATATTTTATTATTTGGAAGCTAACCTCATCCCAAGAATATGGTATGCTAGCCCTTCTAATTCCATTTTTATCCTCTACAGGGGTTTCATTGTTTTGAAAGAAGTTTTTCTTAGCATCTTGGCCAATTGGTTTCTCATCCTTACTCCAAGGCAATCCAAGAGGAAGGGTAGTGACCCTACTGATAAATTCATGGATTATCTCCATGGAAAGGCCTCTGAAGGTGACAGTGGCATGTGTTCTGGTGTGAGGGACCAAAGAGTGGGCAAATTCTTAAGCAATTCCTCATCAAACCCTCGGAATTTCTCAAAAAATTTCATCCAATTTTCTCTTGTGAATATGTCCACTACTTAGGGATGTGCATGGAGCCTGGAGGAGTTGGTGGGATCCCTCCTCATAAAACCTCCTGTCATTTTGTTTATGCTTCTTTGGGAAACCAAATGTGGAGATGGAGACAACAATTTTTGAAGGAAAACAGAGAAACAGAGAGACTGTGGTTTTTTTAAGAAATAAGCAAAAGTTTTCTTATGTATTTCCTCCACCTAAAGGCTTTATTTTCTCCTCAAAATTAAACCACTGCTTGCATATTTTGATACTCAATGGGGGTATGCATAGAACCTACCTCCTCAGCCCGAGAATTGTGCTAAAACCCATGTTTTATCCCTTCAAAACAACTCACTGGCCCTCCTGTAGAATTCCTGTAGGTTCTCCTGTAAAACCTGTAAGTGCTCCTATAGAAAATGACGAGAGCAGGAATATGGGAGAGATAAATGGAGAACAATGGTTACGAGGCTGTGGGGGCATGAAGAGATTGTAGGAGTGGAGTTTCGAGGAGAGAATGAAGGAAAAGGTGGTGAGAGTGCTCGGGGAGGAGTACTTATTTCTTTTTAAGGATATTCCCGGTGATGGAGGATGAGCTAGCCAAGTGTAAATTGGCCATATTCGGACCGTTGGTCCCCACCTACCTTGTCATCATGGCCCTTTCCTCATAATCATCCCTCATGATTGCATCGGAGTTCACACTTCCTCCACTACCTGTCCTTGACATCTTTCTTGAGTTGACTGTGCGCATGTGTGGGTGACATCTTCGGATGAGTGGAGTCAACTAGATGAAGGTGGCCAAGTTAACTGGCCACCTTTCCCTCGTTCAATCTCAACCATCTCATTACTTTTGCATGCCTTATAATTACACAAATGCAAACATAGGAGCTGGTTAGTTACTTACCTGAGATCCGAATGTATTTGTTGTGAGGTGTTGTGGCTCTCTCTTTCTGCTACATGCCCTCGTTTATTTTGATGCATGCTATCTGCTTGATGATGTTTGGTTGTGCCTTGTACAAGTTCTTCTCTGGCTGGATCTGAGCTTCAGGTGTTTTCTTCAACCTTCATATTTGCACCCTCTTGCTGCTGATGCTGGATTTTAATGGGATCAACTACTACAGGAGCTCCTGTAGCTGCTTCTCCCCTTAAAAATTCAGCTTATTTTTGTGCTTGGAGCTGTGAGGATGATGCCAGAGATGTATATAGAGATGGAGATGTAATAGATAGGCTTCAAGTGAGGTTGATGGTGTTGTTCCCTTTCTTATTTTTTCTTTTCCCGAAGAACAATTTTTTTTTTTTTGTGTTTTTCTTGGTCAGGAAGAAGAATGATGCTTGAGGTGTGATGCAGGCTTGGACATGATGGCAAGGAGATTTGAAGGTTGCAGGAGGGTTTATAGATTTTTTATGAAGCTTCCCTGTCCCTCAAACTATCTTTTATATCCATTCTGGCTCTCTGTAATTCCTACAAGAGACTCCTGTAGAAAACACAGAGCCTCCTGTAGAAAACACAGCTTTTGAAAAATAAGCACTGTGAGGTGAAAAAAAATGCCAAGAATGATGGAGAAAGGTGTGGGAAGTTAGGATAGGTGTTGGTGTTGGTTTTAGGGCTCCCTTGGCACCTTCTGCTGCTTCCTATAGTCCTCATGCAAACTTGCAATGCAACTAGAAATTCATTTTTCTTTTTCTCTTTTTTCCTTTTTTTTTTTTTGAAAACAACTAGGGCGCCTCAAGGAGGTTTTGACCCTAATTTCCTTCCTTGGGTGCCTCCAAGGGAGGTTTTCACCCAAGGTTCTTATTTTCTCTCTTTTTTTTTTTTTTTTGACATCACTGGGCTGCCTCATAAGAGGTTTTCGACCCAATGATGGGACTCAAGCACCTCATGGAGGTTTTCACTTGAGTCCTTATTTTTTCTTTTTCTTCAGTGAGTGGGTAAAGTGGCGGTTAAGACATGCTCCACTACCATCACTGTCTTATTCAAATCTTCAATGAACTTTCACTTGGAGAGGGGTTTCTTGTAGACTTTCAACCGATGTCCATTGACAAGCATGGGGATGGTTTCATCATCAATGGTTCTGATCAGAACTGAACCATTTTCATTGCATTCTCCACAATGTAAGGTCCCAGCCATCTTGTCCTTAGATTTCCCTTGAAATAATTTTATCTTGAATCATAGAGTAGTGCCCAATATCCCTCTTGGAATTGCTTCTCCTTGATATTTTTGTCATGCCATATCTTTCTGTGAAGCTGAATTACCTATGTATGGAGAAGGCCTGCATTCTGTGTTCATCCAATCCATTGAGCTGAAGTAATATTTCTTTCTGTGCATGGCTGAGGTCTAGGTCCTGCTGAGTTGCCATCCTTAGGGTATTGAATTCAAATTCTATTGACAACAAATCCTTCTTCCCATAGACCAGCTCGTAGGGTGTGAACCCTATGGTGGTCTTCCACGTTGTGTTGTAGGCCCAAGTGGCCTCAACTAATCTGTCTGCCCAGTGTTTTCTGTTGTTGCTCACTACCTCTGTCAAGATCCCTTCCAATGCTCTATTAGTGACCTCCACCCACCCATTGGCTTGTGGATGGTAAGGGGTCGAAGCCCCGTGCTTGATTCTATGATGTTTGAGTAGGTCTTCAATCAAATTGGAAGTAAACTGACTACCTTGATCTGTGACCAATTCTCTTGGATACCCGAACTTGTAGAATATGTTCTCTCTCAAAAATTCAGCTACTTTTTCCTCTGTTGCTGCTTTGATTGCTTTTGCCTTTTCACACTTTGTCAGGTAATCGATGTACACAATGATGTATTGCTTCTGTTTTGGAGGGCTGATAGGTCCCACAAAGTCCATGCCCCACTTCTCAAATGGCTCAAAGATCACTTGAGGTTGCATGGGAATTTCATCCTTTGGAGTAGGTTTCCCCATCCTCTAACACCGATCACACTGGCTGGTATATCTCCTCACATCCTGATGAAGAGTGGGCCAGTAGTAGCCTGCTTGTAGTATCTTGAAGGTAGTTATTTTTTCCGCAAAATGACCTCCACAAGGTCCATCATGATAGGTCAGGAGGATGTCGAAGACTTCCTCCTCCCTGACACATCTTCTCAAGATCTGATCGAGGCCAAGTTTGAAGAGATTACCCCCAATCCAGGTGAAAGGGGCACTTTTCCTTACTATTTTTCTCTTCTCTTTTGAGGACAAATGTGGTGGAAACTGTGCTGAAACCAAGTAATTTGCTATATCAGCAAACCATGGAGAGAGTATTGAGATAGAAAACAAGTGTTCATCTAGCATTTGGTCATCCAACATTCCTTCTTCATCTACAGGCAAATTTACTCTAGAAAAAAAGTCAGCAACAACATTTTCTTTACCAGGCTTATCAATAATGGCCAAATCAAACTGCTGCAGTAAAAGCAATCATCTAATAATGCGAGCATTCACATCCAGTTTGTTCATTAAATATCTAATTGCAGCATGATCAATGTGCACAAAATTTTGATAGCCTGTGATATAATGTCTGAATTTGTTTAAAGAATGCACGACGGCTAGCAGTTCCTTCTCAGTCACCGTATAGTTTAACTTTGCCTTTGACAAGTTTTTTCTTATAAAGTATATGGCATAAGGCAACTTTTCTTCAATTTGCCCCAAGGTTTCTCCTATTGCTTTGTTCAAGGCATCTGTGTGAATGTGGAAAAGTAGGGCCTAGTTTGGGCCTCTCAGAATTAGGGCGGTCACAAGCTTTATCTTCAAGGTATCTAGGGCATCTTGATAGTTTTCTGACCATACGAACTCAACATCTTTACCTAAGAGGCCAAACAAAGGATAGGCTAGCTTGCTAAATGAATCTCCGGTAATACCCAGCTAAACCTAGGAAACATCTGACATCTCTCACTTTTTGAGGAGGTGGGACCCTTTGGATAATGGCAATTTTGTTGGGGTCCACCTGCAATCCCTGTTGAGATATTGCATGACGTAGCACAATCCCTTCAATCATCTAAAATTCACATTTTTCTGGACTGAGGGATAGGTTCATCTCAATACATTTGTCTAGAAATTTTCCTATATTAGATAAGGCTTCCTAGAAGTCAGAGCCATAAGGATTAAAGTCATCCATGTATATCTCTATTGCATCATGAACTAATTCAGAGAATATACTCAATACCGCTCTTTGGAAAGTGGTGGGAGCATTACACAAATGAAAAGGAAGGAACTAGTATGCAAAGGTACCCCAAGGACAAGTGAAAGTGGTCTTATCTTGATCTTCCAGGCTGATTTGAATCTGATTGTACCCGCTAAACCCATCTAGGAAAGAGAAAACCTTTTTCCCTACCAGACCATCTAACACTTGATCTATGAAAGGTAAAGGGAAATGGTCCTTTTTAGTGGCTTTGTTCAATTCCTGATAGTCGAAAAAGATTCTCCACTTACCATTTTTCTTTGGCACTAGCACCAAATGAGAAACCCATTCACTGTCAGAGATGGGATAGATGAATTCTGCATCAAGCAATTTCTACAATTCTTCCTTAACAATATCTTTAAGTGTTGGATTCATCCTCCTTTGAGGCTACCTAACTAGCTTGCAATCCTCCTTGATGTATATATGATGAGTACATACTGAAGGGTGCACTCCCCTCATCTCCTTATAACTCCAGGTGAAGGCATCTAGCTGCTTTCTCAACAAGCTACACAGTTCCTTCTCCTGGGAAGTGGATAGGGATGAATTTATTTTCAAGGTTCTTTCTAGGCCGAACTCTATATTCTTAACATGGAGAGAGGTGGATTTGGCCGCACAGAGATCAGTTCAGGGTTTGTTTTTGGTTTCTCTTACTATGTCCTCTAATGTTGATACACTGGGAGGTGGATTCTGAATCAGATTTTCAGTCATATCATCCTCATCTGGCAGTTTCTCCCCATGCCGATTTCTAATACACAAAGCGGTGTAGAATAGACTTCATCCTCATCTTCCTCCTCCAACCAGAGAGGTAGATCATGTTCTAGCAAGGGTTGGGCAAGAGGATATAGGATTAACTGCTTGGACATATGCCCGTTCTTTATGGTCATGTTCCCAGCTCGACAGTTGATGTAAGCATCGACAGTAGCCAACCAGGGTCTTCCCAGAATGAGAGGATACCCAGTGAGATTTGCCTTTGGCTAGAGAACTAAGAAATCAATAGGGTACTCCTAAGAATCAATGGAGACCATCACATCTTCCACAATCCCCTCAAGGGTCATGGTGGAGCAGTTTGCAAGCTGTAGCACGGTCGTGGTCTTCCTCAAGGAGCCCTGGAGGTTGAGTTTGAGCATTGTGTCTTTTGTCATCACATTAATGGCAGCTCCTAGATCAATCAAGGTGTGTGGGATCATGGTGCCATTAATGTGGACATCGACTACTGGACTTCCAGGGTCCAGATATTTTGGACAAATTACCTGCCCCAACATCAGGTCGGACAGTTACCGTATGACATTGATGGTTGGGGCATCCCTCTTGCACCTTCCTGGATGCCTAAAGCACTTCTCTTTGATCAACCTATTGTAGATATGCACATCTTTTATGGCTTGGAGGAGTGGTATCTTCACACATAAATGTTTCAATTCTCCAAGGAGTTCAGATTCTTCTGGGGTAGGCTAGACTGTTGTAGATAGTCTCTCAAGACAGGGTGGAGTTTCTTTAGCTTCACTTTCCTCTTTATCTTCCTCAACTTCCATGGGTGGAGGCTAGCTATATAGGAGAACTTTCCCAGATCGCAAGTTAATTTCCTAAATCTCCACAGCATAAGTCAGGCATGATGGTTCCCCACTATACACATGTTGAGCATGTTTGTTGTTCAGGTTCGGATTTGGCTAGGCAGGCATTTTGGGTTGCTTTGGTGGAGCAGGAGGTAATAGTTGTGGTTGGGCAGGTGGTGGAGGAAAAAGAGTGGGAGGAGAGTTGTATTGGGGCCTCCACCCCTAATCAGATGCATTCCACTGAGGTTGCGGCTGAGAATAGGATTGAAATGAATGGGTGGCTGGTTGGGCATGATATCAAGATGTGAAGGACCAAGGAGGAGGTGTGGACCAGGAAGGATGAGCAGGGGGCCCCCAAGAAGGTATGGAAGTGACTTGGTTGGGGTTGTAGTGTGCCTGAGATGTCCCTTGCAACCCCTGCTGATATGGTCTAGGTCCATGCGGCCTCCTCTGGTTTATGTAATAGATCTGTTTCGTGACTCCCTCAGCCCCTTGATATACAGCTTTAAGTTTGGGTAAGGAAGGGAACTTGTCGGTAGAATGATTTTCTTCACAAACTGAACAAACCTCTATAGAGTTTAATGGGCATTCATTCTTAGGGTGCCTCTTAGTGCATCTAGGGAAAAAAATGGCCAAAGCCCTCTCTTCTTCCTCTTGTTTCCTTTTGATATGTAAGGTATCCATTTGCATGGCAAGAGTCTGCAGCATCTCACTCTTGAATCTTCCACCATGTTTCCAATTTCTCCTTTAATGGATGAGCTAGAGGAAGAGGTACTGGCTATGGGTTGACTCACCCTACCTTTCTTTCTGGCTGCTCTAGAATGGTTCCTGAAAACAGTCTTTATGTCTTCATAGGACAGTTGGTAGTTTTCTCCCTCGGCCAAGAGATGGAGGGTGTCTAGAAGATCTTCCCGAATTCCCCTGAGCAGGACCAACTTTACAGACTCAGGGTCAAGTGTACACCCAACCCTTTTGTAACTGAGTTGGAACCTCTCTTCATAGTCTTTCAGGGACTCATCACTTCCTATAGTCATTCAAAAAATTTATTATTTAGTATCTTTTGACCTACAATAGTCTCGATACTTGTTGTTAAAGGATTGCTGCATCTGAGCCCAAGTTGTGATGTTATTGCCAGGTAATCCCATGAACCAGTCCAATGTTGCATCGTTGAGAGTATAAAGGAACAATTTCAACTTTTGCTCATCTTCTGCATAGTCATAGGTTCGACAGATAACAACAAACTAAAAAAAAAGGTGTCAGGATCTTCTATATTCAGACCATGGAAATGAGGTATGGTGGAAGGGCTTATATTCTTCATTTTGGTGTCCCCATTGGTATCCCAAATACGAAAGGTACCCTCTATTCTCTTTCCATTCCCCCTAGCATTTTCGTGTTTAGCCATTGGCTCCAAAGGAATGTTTTCTTCTTTTTCTTCCCCTATAGGTCCTTCAAATATGTCTGGCTATTCACCTAAGGGTTCTTCTTAATCACAGCCACCGAAAAAGAGAAAAGGTTGGCTGTGTGAAGCAATGGGGGCGTTGGGCAAGAATTTTCCAGAGTTATCTCTATTCCTACGAGGCATGAAAGGAAATCTTTTTGGTTGGTTTTTGTTTCTTTTTCCCCACACTGATAGTACCTAAAAAACTGAAATTGATTGAACAAAACAAATTGCAACTAGCTGAAATAAACTTGTTGAATGGGAATTTGCAGAATTGAAGAGGAAAGCAAGGAAATGCAGAAATTTGAAAGAAATGACTAGTCTACTTTTGCTGAAATAAAATATTAGCAAAATATTGCAATAGAAAATAGAAGTAAGAAGTAATCACAGAATACTCTAACGCTTCCCTGGCAATGGTGCCAAAACGTTGTGAGCACCAGTATTGCAACAATAATGCTACAACTCCTGGGCTGCCTACTTTACTCTTATCAACCTGGAAGTTCGTAAAAAACTTGGAAGCGACGGTGCTGTATGCACAAGTACTAGTTCTCACTGCAAGTTGTCACATGGTCAGCTGGTGCAATATCACTAGTAGCTCAAGCGAACTTTTATGGATTCCAGAAGAAGCTCTATATGTGATGAAAGGAGAGAATAATACTCTACAGATGCTACTCTAACTGCAGAAAGGAGAAAGACTGAAATGTAAAGCGAACCAAGTAAATCCTAATTAACTAACTAACCATACTTTTGTAGAAAGCACTATGAAAACCATGAAAATAATGCCATTATCTATTCAAAGAAGTAAACAACATCTAACTAAGCTATTTCTGGAATTAAATGAGAAAAAAACATCTTTTTGGATTTTTATGTATGTTTATGTGAATTTGACATCATGTAGTTTATTGTTTGTGAATGTGGTAGCGAATAGGTGGCATTGGAGTGTGGTTTTGGACTTGAGAGGATGTAGGATGGTGTGGATGGGTCCTAGGAGGTCTCAGGTGGCCTTCTGGAGGCTTTTCCCACACTCGGCCTTCAAAAGAAAGCCTACAGGAAAATCTATAGGAGGACACAGGAAATCTACAAGAGGAAAAACAACGTTCTACAGGAGGCCTATAGGAGGAGGCTGAGAACAGTTTTGGGTGTTTTGTGGGTGTGAGAGTGGGTGGAAAAGATGGATGAAGGTTGGAATGTGGTGTTAGGGCACCTAGGGTCTACCAAGAATCATTAGGAGAGACAAAGATGTTTGGATTTGCTCAAGGAGAGGGGAAGAAATTCTATGGAAAATGTAGGAAACTAAGGCAGAATTGAGGGAAGACTTGGGCAACTTGTAGGGCATGGATCAGATCGAGGATGGGATGGATGATAGGCTGGCCTACTAATAGAAGGGATCTGCTGCATAAACAACTAACAGTCAACCAATAAGATAAAGCAAGCAATGAAATAAGTACATCTAGGAAAACAGAGTTTTGCATCCAACTAGTCTAAACTATGATCTATGAAAGGAAATGCTCATAACTATTGCAAGAAAGGAAAGCATGAAAGAAGACTATTGCAAATAAAGAAATGAGCATGATGTAGAAGTTCTGAAGCAAAGCAAACTAGACTATTAACAAACTAAAAAGCTGCAAACACTAGAAGTCCTATGAATGAGGAAAATTTGTGTTTTTGGGGTAGCAAGAGGGTCTTTTGCCTCAGATTATGGTCCCAAAGGGAGGAAGAGAGGCCAAGGCACTATTTCCAGCCTTTTGAATATTTTCTTTATCACTGCTTGACTTGCTATAGAAAGCACAAATGGAAGCAAACTATTGAATCATCAAAAGCAACCTATTCTTAACCATAAAAGAAATACATCTAACAGCAACCTAATCTACAAACTGAAATAAAACATACAAATACAAGTAAAGAGGAGCTTGGCTGCTTGGATTGGGCCCTAACCCAAGAGCTTCAACCCTCTGAGTTAACTCAATGCTAAATCAAAAAGGATTCCATCTTTATTTCCAAAACAATAGCAAAATTGCATGAAATTGTCAAAATAATAAGCTCGAAGTTGAGCAGAGTTTACATAAGAAAAAGTACAACAAAAATCCAACCCCAGTGAGGCCCTAGGCCTCTCTACTTATACAAATGAAGCTATCAATAACTTCCTTAAAATAAGGGAGGCTTGGCTCCCAAAACTCGAGATAGTCATCAGTCATCCTCCACTTGCTTGGCTGCCTACTAATGCATGACTTGGCTACTTGTACTCCGAGCTGAATGAAGGGGAATTCGAAGTGAGGAGTAAGAAATGAGGGGGAATCCCTCCTATAAGTCTTCTCCTTTGTCCATTTCGAGTTATTTATGCCATTTGTCCACTAGATCCTTGACTTTGACCAAAAATTTCATCAATAATCTGCATTAAACACATATTAGACCACATGGCATCATAACTAACTCAACTCACTCTATAAGCATAAATATAATTAGAAAATAATACAATAAGATAAGAGAGTGGTTGATTTTACTAGGTTAGGAGGTAAAATGGGCCCATATAATTGCCCATTTATGAGGCTCATCATCGATCTTCCTCACAATCTTGCTTTTCTCTTTGGAGGACAAATTTGGTGGGAACTGTGCATATACCAAAGAGTTTTCTATGTCAGCAAACCATGGAGAGAGAATTGGAATGGTGAATAAGTGCTCATCCGGTAACTAATCATCAACCATTCCCTCCTCACCTACAGGCAAAGTTAATCTAGATAAAAAAAGTCTGCAACGACATTTTCCTTGTCAGACTTATCAACAATAGTGAGATCAAACTGTTGTAATAAAAGTAACCATCTAATAATCTAGGCATTCACATTAGGTTTATTCATTAAATATTTTATTGCAGCATGGTTAATATGTACAAATGTTTAATAGCCTGTAATATAATTCCTAAATTTGTTCAATGAATCCACAACAACCAGGAGCTCCTTTTCGGTCACTGTGTAGTTCAGCTCAGCCTTTGACAGATTCTCACTGATAAAGTAAATGGAATAAGGAAAATTTTCATCTATATGGCCTAGGATTGCTCCTATGGCTTCATGTGAGGCATCAGCATGTATATGAAAGGAAGGTCTCAATTTGGGTCTCAAAGAATCAGTGCAGTGGTTAACTTGTCCTTCAAGGTGTCCAGGGCCTCTTTGGCCAACAACCCAAATAAAGGAGAAGCCAACTTGCTGAAGTATTTTATAAACCGTCGATAGTATCCAACTAACCCTAGGAAAATTTTGACATCTCTCTTCTTTTGAGGAGGTGGGACCCTTTGGATGATAGCTATTTTGTTTGGGCCCATTTGTAGTCCTTGCCGAGATATTGAATGACCTAGCACAGTCCCTGCAGTCATCAAGACTTCACATTTTTCGGGACTAAGAGATAGGTTCATCTCAATGCATTTGTGCAATAACATACCTAAGTTGGACAGAGCCTCCAGGAAATCACATCCATAAGGTGTAAAATCATCCATGTAAATCTCTACCGCATCATGGACTAATTCGGCAAAGATACTTAGGACTACTCTCTGGAAAGTGGCAGGAGAATTGCATAGGCCAAAAGGAAGAACACTATAGGCGAAAGTACCCCAAGAACAAGTGAAGGTGGTTTTATCCTGGTATTCCAAGTTGATCTAGATTGGATTGTACCCACCGAATCCATCTAGGAAAGAGAAAAACTTTTTCCTTCCCAGGCCATTTAACAATAGGTCGATGAAAGGTAGAGGGAAATGATCCTTCTTTGTGGCTTTGTTTAACTCCCTGTAATCACCACAAATCCTCCACTTACCTTTTTTCTTTTGAACCAACACCAAAGGAGAGACCCACTCACTGTCTGAGATAGGGTAAATGAATCCTACATCTAGCAGCTTTTTCAATTCTTCTTTGACTATATCTTTAAGAGTTGGATTCATCCTCAGTTGGGGTTGTCGGATTGGCTTGCAACCTTATTTGATATAAATGTGGTGAGTACACACCGAGGGGTGCACTCCCATCATTTCTTTGTAACTCTAAGAAAAGACATCTAGATGTTCCTTAAGCAGGTTGCGCAAATTTTCTTCTTGCTGAACTGAAAGAGATCAGTTGATTTTCAAAGTTCTCTCGAGGCCGAATTCTATGGTTTTGACATGGATAGGGTTGGAATCATCTAAGCATATATTAATATGATGGTTGTTATGGGTTTCCTTTACTACTTCTCCTAAGGACAATGTACTGGGAGTTGGAATTTGGAGTATGTGTTCAATCAAATCATCTTCATCATGTTGTCCCCCTCCCATGGTTCTTTCTAAGGTATAGAGTTGGGTGGAATAAACTTCATCTTCCTCCTCCTCTTCCATCCAAAAAGGTGAGTCATGTTCTAGAGATGGCTAAGGAGGAGGTTATAGGACTAACTGCTTTAACATATGACCATTTTTTATGGTCATATTTCCAGCGCTGCAGCTAATATAGGCATTGACAGTGGCCAACCAAGGCCTCGCAAAGATAAGAGGGTTACCTATAAGCTTAGCTTTAGGCAAGAGAACAAGGAAATCTGTAGGGTACTCCCAAGAGTCAATGGAGACCATCACATCCTCCACAATCCCCTCAAGTGTCACTGTGGAGCGATCTGCAAGTTGCAGAACTATTGTGGTCTTTCTTAATGAACCTTGGAGGTTGAGATTGAGCCTTGTGTCCTTGGTCATCACATTAATGGCAGCCCCAACATCGATCAAAGTGTGTGGGACAATGGTGCCATTGATGTGCACATCTACTACAGGGCTTCTAGGGTCCAAATACTTTGGACAAATTACCTGCCCCAGCATTAAGTCGGATAGTTGTCCAATGACATTAATGGTAGGGGCATCTCTTCTTTGCCTCCTTGGGTGCTTGAAGAACTTTTCCTTAATCAATTTGTTGTAAATAGGTACATCTTTAATAGCTTGGAGAAGTGGAATTTTGACACATAGGTTTTTCAATTCTCCCAGAAGTTCAGTCTCTTCTAGGGTAGGCTGGAGTGGTTGGGTTAATCTCTCAAGAAAGGGTGGTGGATTTACTTTAGGCATGTTTTCCTCTCTTTCCTCCTCAACCTCCCTAGGTGGAGGTAGAGGTTGGTTGTCCAGGAGTACTCTCCTAGATCTCAAGTTGATTTCCTGAATTTCCACAGCATAAGCCGGATAGGATGTCTCTCCACTCTATACTTGTTGTGCATGTCTGTTGTTCGGGTTTGGATTTGTCTTGGCAGGCATATCGGGTTGTTTAGGTGGAGAAGAGTGTAACAGCTGTGGTTGAGCAGGTGGTGAATGCAATAAAGCTAGAGCATTGTTTTATGCGGGCCTCCATCCCTAGGGTAGTGCATTCCACTAAGGCTGTGGCGGAGCATATGGTTGAAATGACTGGCTGGTTGGCTGGGAATGATAGTGAGGTGCAAAGGACCAAGGAAGAGGTGCAGCCCAAGAAGGATGAGCAAGGGGCCCCCAAGAAGGTATGGATGTGGTATGGTTAAGGTTGTAATATGCATGGGATGACCCTTGCATGCCCTATTGGTATGGCATAGGCCCATGAGGTCTCCTTTTGTTTATGTAGCAGAGCCTTTCAATTACCCCTTCATCTCCTTCATATGCAACTTTTAGTCCAAGTAAAGAAGGCCACTTGTCTGTGGAGTGGTTTTCTTCGCAGACTGAGCAGATTTAAATATAACTCAATGGAAATTCATTCCTAAGGTGCCTCCTCATGCATCTAGGTCAGAAAATGGCTAAGGCTCTCTCTGCTTCCTCTTGTTTTCTCTTAATTTGAATAGTGTCCATATATAGGGCAAGTTTTTGCTAGATCTCACTCTTGAAATCCTCCAGCATTTTTCCAATTTCACCCTTGATGGATGAATTAGAAGAGGATGGACTGACCATAGGTTGACTACCCCCACCCTTTTTCATAACTGCCCTAGAATGGATTCTAAAGATAGTCTTGATATCCCCATAGGGTAACTGGTAGATATCTCCTCCTGCTAACAAGTTCAGGGTATTCAAAAGATCTCCCCTTACTCCTCTAAGCAGGACCAACTCCAGTGACTCAAGATCAAGTGTGCACCTAGCCCTTTTGTAGATAAGCTGGAATCTTTGTTCATAATCTTCTAGGGATTCATCATTGCTTAAGGTCATCCTAAAAATTTTCTCTTTAGTGTATTTGGACCTACAGTAGTATCGATACTTTTTGTTGAAGGATTGCTACATATGAGCCCAACTTGTGATGCTATCTCCAAGTAAACCCATGAACCACTGCAAAGTTGCATCCTTGAGAGTGGATGGAAATAGTTTCAACTTTTGCTCATCATTGGTGTAGTCATAGGTTCGGAATATGACAACAAACTCAAATAAGGAACTGTCTGGATCTTCTGAGGTCAAGCCATGGAAATGAGGAAGGGTAGAGGGACTTATATTTTTCATCTTAGTATCCCCCTTGGCTTCCCTGATGGGTAAGGCACCCTCAACTTTTTCCCTATTTCCTCTATCATTTTTATTTTGAGCCATTGGTTCAGTAGGAATGGGTTCTTCTTCTTCTTCTTCTTCCCCTATAGGTTCTTCAAATATGTTTAGGTGCTCACTTAAGGGTTCCTCCAGTTCACAACCACCGAAGAAGAGGGAAGTTTAGTTGTTTGAAGCAGTGGGGGTATTTGGTAAAAATTTCCCTAAGTTATCCCTATTCCTATGAGGCATGAAAAAAATGTTTTTGTTGTGTTTTGTGCTTTTTCAAACATTGAAAGTAATTGCAGAACTAAAGTTGTAGAATGAATGAAAACTATTGATTGAATGAAAAATTAACTGCTTGATTGAAATCTTACTTGCATAATGGAAAGGAAAGAAAAGAATGCAGAATGGAAAAGGAAGTGAACTAAATTACTGTTGAGCCCAAAAACTACCTCTCTTCCAAGCATTTTCTTAAACCCTTTCTCTTCTATTTTCCCATGTCAGTGCATCCTAGGCTATCAAAAGTTGTTACATGTTGATTTCAAGAGTATATTTGAGTGATTTTCAGATTATATCATTGTGTGTGCTATTTGATCTAGGTTTTGTTTAACAGCTACGGAATGTAGCCACTTTCCGTAGTTAACTGGCAATTCCGCAGCCATTTCCATTGTTTTGTAGGTTACAAGGGTCAGTAGGAGGAATGAGACACATGGGCAGCTCAGGAATTGTCAACACATGGATGAGGTGCTATTTACTTAGCTAGATTCAGAAGGAAAGGTCCCGGTAAAAGGGAAGTCAATAGAGAGTTCTATGCCAACTAGAACTCTGTTCCTACACATAAAAGAAGCTCGAAGCTTTTCCTGAACTTGTGGTTCCATTTTTTCCACCTACATGCCATCTACATAACGCAATCCAACATCCACCTTGCATAGATTTACTGCTCATGGCAACTGAGAGGTTGAATCCTTAGATTTTGACATGTTCACGTGTCTATCGTTCAAGAAATTCCTCTGAGATACAGTTATACATGTTCTCTATAAATATAAGCATTTGCAACGTAGATAAGATGTTCTTAATATTGTTGTTATAGTGTTATTTTGTTGTTCTGTAACCGAGAGACATATTACTCTGTTTCATAATACAAAACTTTGTTTTTCACATGGTTTTTTGAGCGTGTTTTGAAGTAACAACATGCTAGTCCAAAGTTGTGCAGAGGTCCCATGCGTAGCTGAGGTCCATCTTTTGTTTTTGTATAATTTTCATGTATATTTTCTCTCATTCGAATTGTATATTTCTCATGTTTTGTTTATGATCTTAATCATTCTAACCTTGTACATGTTTTTGTAGCTTGTCACATTTCTTACTAACATTGATAGCTACACTTCAGAATAGGTCTTTAATTCTGGTTATGCTCAAGCTTCTTAGTGTAATTTTTGCATCAAGTGGTGTTATTGAGACTTACTTCTTCAACTGAAACTTAGTTTTCAATTTTAGTTGTTTATGCTTTTACTTTGTGAGATTTGTTTACTGTTCAAGATAGTTTAGATGTCAGTTATTTCATGCTATATGATGATATTTCCGGAGCCTTTAGCTTAACCCCATCGTAGAAGTTAATTGGCGTACTATTGTGATTATAGATGAAGTAATTGGCTTTGATTCTATTAGTGTGCAATTAGATAATTTATATGTTAGTTCTTTCATGCTATATGATGATATTTCCAGAGCCTTTAGCTTAACCCCGTTTTACAAGTTAATTGGCGAAATATTGTGATTATAGATGAATCAATTGACTTTGCTTTCATTAGTGTGCAATTAGATAATTTATATGTCATTTCTTTCATGCCATATGATGATATTTCCGGAGCCTTTAGCTTAACCCCGTTTTAGAAGTTAATTGGCAAAATGTTGTGATTATGGATGAAATCATTGACTAATCATTAGTTTCCAGTTTCTTTACTTTTTGGTTTAAGTTGCAGCAGTTTATTAGATTTCAATTTTACAATTAGGATGAACAGTAGAGATAGTAATCTCATTTTCAGTACTTCATTTTTAGTTTGGTTTATATAGCTGCATATTCACACTCTCATTCAAGTTCTAATTTTGTAGACAACATGTTTAAGATCTCCTACGTTCAAAGTTTGGAAATTATCATAAGAAGCAAGAGGATAAACCTTGTCTTCAACTCTACATCCACACTTGATCTTTGAAAAGTATTCTTAAACTTTTTCTTTAACAGCAGATTAGGATTTCCATTGCATTAAACCACTTTAGGATACCAACAGAACAAAACCCCAAAACAAGATAAAACTGAAAATAGTGAGGTAAGAAAAGGGTTGTCTAGCACATTCAATGCACTACACTTCATCAATTTACGACTCCAGGATTGATAACTTATGTAGCAATTTAGGACACACTAAATTGACTAAACATTTTGGCGCCATTGCTGGGGAAGTGTAACTAGATAGCCTATCTCTTACATTTAAAAAAACAAAAAAAGGGAAAATTAATAATTTCTTGAGTATGCTCTCCTCTTGCACCTAGTGTGATCTGGAGGATTAGAAAAAAAATTATTAGTCCAATAATTTCTTGAGTATGTTCTCTTCTTGCACCTAGTGTGATCTGGAGGATCAGAAAATTAATTATTAGCCCAATTAAAATCACCAAAAAAAAATGACATGCATAGAGAAAGAGATTCTAGTGGAAGATTTATAGCTAGGGGAAAAAGTTCGATTTTTACAACTCCAACTACTTCAAGGAATAAACAAGATACACCTCCATCCTAGACTCATACTCCTAGCCTTAGGATTCCTATAATTCAAGGGGCAGCAACTGAATTGGAAGATTCTCCTACTCCATCTACTAGATCTGACCTAGGAGAAGAACCCTTCCTCACCTCCATAGGGGAGTCTATTGCAGTTGAAGATGTAGAATTACCTAGAGAAGAAGAGGAGGTAGAAACTCTCTCTCATTAGCCATTAATAGAAGAGCCAGAAGATTCTGAGGAAACTATCATGGCAGAAGAAGAGAATGATGGAGAATTTTCACTATTTGGAGGAGGGGGTAGAGGCAGAGGTAGAGGAAATAATGGAGGAGGTAGAGGTAACAATGGAGGAAATAGGGAAGGAGATAACTCATTTCGATTCCCTATAGTAGATGAGGAAACCCATACAACAATGAAAAACATTTCACCATCCGTCCTCCCAAACTTTTATGGGTTGAGAAGTGAGGATCCTGAAACATTTTTGTTTGAGTTTGAAGTCTTATTTCGAACCTATGACTATCTAGAAGACTCTCAAAAACTCAAATGGTTCCCTTCAACATTGAAAGGAGCTGCTCTGAAATGGTTTATGGGATTAGTCACTCAATCTATTAGGACTTGGAATGATATGAGGCAGGCATTTTTGGATAGATACCTAGATTATTGTATGCCTACTAATCATAAGGATGAGGTATTCAAAATGATGCAAAAAGAAGATGATAACTTAGAGGATTTGCTTGAAAGGTTTCAATACAACTTAAAAAGAGCAAAAATGAACAATTTAGATGAGGAAACCTTGAAATCCCTTTTATTAAAAGCCATTAGAGATGAATGGATAGATATTTTAAACATGATGGGGAAAGGAGACATCTCTCAACTTCCATTAAGTGACATAGCAGAACTACGTGTCCATCTCTCAAGAGGAAAACCTAAAAATGGAAAAGGGCCTAGAGATCCTTCTCTTATTAGAGCAAAAAAATCTGCCACTGGGACGGTAAGTAGGGCAGAATTTGGCAATATGCTTGATGAATACAAAACTGACATTCTAGGGAGCCTTAGTGAACAGCTAGACACCCTCAAAATTCAAAACAAGCAGAAAACAGAAGCTGATGCCTTAGCCATCTTTTGCCCAAAATGTAGAAAGAAACATGCTCTAAGAGAATGTCCCTTAGATGCAAAAGTTGTAGAAACATGTATGATTTGCTCCGAAAATCATGAGACCAAGGATTGTCCTTCAATCCCAAGTCTTAAAGCTGTCTTTCAAGAGGAAGTAGTTCCAAATTCTGTAGAACCTCTTTGCTTTGTTTCAAGAAGACCTTCGCAAGGGCAACAAAATCAAGGATTTAACAATCCAATGAATTTTCAGCCCTCACGAAATTGGAATTCTTAGCAACAACCTTGGCCTCAACCTCAAAATCAGTATCAATCTCAATCACGGGCACAAGGGGTACAAAATCCTTATGGGAGATTTGTTGAATATTATCAATATCCTCCATCTTATCAGGGCTATCTTCCCCCACAAAACCAACAACAAAGTCCACAACCATAACTTCCAAATCAAAGCCCTCACATTTCATTACCATTTCCACAAGAACAACCTCCTCAAAAAAATCAAAATCCTCAACTCTTGCTTCCATTTCAACAGAAGCCAAATCAACTACTAGCCCAACCAGTACCAAATCCCAACAATAAAAACCCTCAGAATGCTTACATGGTAGAAGGACAACCATTTCCTACCTACATGATTGTTCCTCTAGATCTTAATGATGTTCAACTTAGATCTAGTAGGATTTTAAAAAATGAAAAACCTTCTATATATATTCAAGAGCAAGATGCTTCTGAGGAGGGTTCTCTGAAAGTCAATAAAAGTTTTGAAGAAGCATCCCTTCAAAACCCAACCATTCAAAAAGAAAAACAAAAAGAGTCAATCCACACAACTCCTATAGTTGAGCAACCTGTATCTACATCCATACCTCCTTTTCCTGAGAGATTACAAATTGACAGGGGGGTGGAAAAACAAATCCTATTGCTTGACTATGATTTCCTAAATGAATTAAAGAATTCCTGTATCAAGATTCCCTTGCTGCAAGCCATTAGAGAAATTCCTATTCTAGCAAAAACAATAAAGGAGTTGAGTATCAAAAGACCAGGTAGGAAACCAAGAGACACAAAAAGAATCCACCCGGTAGGAAAAATAACAGATATCATGATGGGAAAGATTACCATGCAGAAATATGTGGATCCAGGAAGTCCAATTGTCAAAACACATAAATGGAATGGAAGTTCCAAATACATTGATTGACTTAGGGGCTGCTATAAACATTATGAGTAGACAGACTATGGAACAACTTAAACTTCATAATCATCTTTTCACACCTACCTTACTGCAACTTGCAGATAGATCAGTAATCAAACTAGATGATGTACTAGAAGATATTTCGGTCTCCTTGGATTCTTGGGAATATCCGATGGATTTCATGATTTTAACTCCCAAGAATAATCTAGGAGGACACCCACTCATCTTAGGAAGACCTTGGCTAGCCACAGCGGATGCTTTTATTAGTTGTAGATCTGGTGACATGTAGATTTCTGATGCCAGTTCAACAAATAAATTTACTTTGTATCGTCCAGCAAAAGCAATTACAGAAATAGGAGACAATGAATGGGTCGATGATGAAGATGCTATACAACCTATCTTTACTCTCTCTGAAGTTAGTGAAGATAGTCAAATCCTAAACACATTAGAAAATTTTGAAACATCTTCAAAATATGATCACACACAATTTCAGTTAGATTCTGATATTGAATACTTGTCATCAATACAAATGTCTCTCTACTCTATGGAAGAGTTTGGTAGTTCTACAGTTGAAATTTTTCCAGGTAGAACATTGATTATCAACAAAAATTTGGAAAAGTTACAACAAGAAGAGCTAACCAAAATCTTACAAAAACACTCTGCTGCATTTGCATGGGAGTATACTGATATGAAAGGTATTGACCCTAAGAATTGCATCCATCATATCTGTATCGAGGAAAATAGTAGACCAATCAGACAACCTTGGAGAATGATGAATCCAAATCTTAGGGAGATTGTGAAAGAAGAGCTCCAAAAGTTACTCAATGTAAACTTCATTTACCCAATCTCAGATAGCCAATGGGTTTCTCCCTTGGTGATAGTGCCCAAAAAGAATGGTAAATGGAGGGTGTGCATTGATTATAGGGAATTGAATAAAGCAACCTTGAAGGATCACTTTCCTTTTCCCTTTATAGATCAAGTATTAGATACATTAGCAATAAAAAAGTACTTTTCATTTTTGGATGGTTTTAGTGGTTATAATCAAATTCAGGTAGCACCTGAAGATTAGGATAAAACCACATTTACTTGTCCATGGGGAACTGTTTCTTACCGAGTACTTCCTTTTGGATTATGAAATGCACCTGCAACATTCCAAAGAGCAGTACTAGGAATTTTTTCTGATCTAATCCATGATTGTGTAGAGGTATATATGGATGATTTTACAATCTATGGTAATATATTTGAAGAAGCCTAGGAAAATTTGGAAAAAGTCCTTAAAAGATGTAAAGAAACAAACCTTTCATTAAGCCATGAAAAATGCTTTCTGATGTTTACTGAAGGTATTGTTTTGGGACATCACATTTCAGGGGATGGGATTAAAGTAGACAAATCCAAAGTTGAAGTCATCTCCAAGTTACCTATTTCAAATTGTCAAAAAGATGTTAGAAGTTTTCTAGGATTTAATGGATATTATAGAAGATTTATAGAAAACTTTACCAATAGCATCTCCACTCTTCAAACTACTTACAAAAGACTATGAATTCAAGTGGAATCATGATTGCCGATCAGCATTTGAAGCCTTGAAAACAAGAATATCTAAAGAACCTATCTTAAGAGGACCAAATTGGAAACTTCCTTTCCATATTTCTACCGATGCTTCAGATACAGCTCTAGGAGCTGTACTGGGACAAAAAGACTTGATTCCTTATGCCATTTACTATACAAGTAAAAATTTTACTCCCACTGAGTTAAATTATACTGTGACTGAAAAAGAGTTCTTAGTTGTTGGTCATGCAATTAATAAGTTCAGGAATTATATAATAGGCTATGAAACTTTTATTCATATTGATCATTCTGCAATTAGATATTTGATGAACAAACCTATTACTAATGGCAAAGTTACAAGATGGCTCCTACTTTTATAGGAATTCAATATTACTGTGTTAGATAGACCTGGGAAACAAAACACAGTTGTTGATTTTTTGTCTAGGATTTAGAATATCAAAAAAGACTCTCCTGTAGAGGATAAGTATCATGATGAATACTTATTTGCAGTAACTACTAAAACTCCTTGGTTTGCAAATATGGCTAACTATTTGGTTACAGGGAAACAACCTCCACATTTATTTCCTAGTGAAAGAAGAAAGATTATTCAGGATAGTTCAAGATATTCATGGATTTCTAACAAATTGTATAAAACAGGGCTAGTCTTTGTAATTAGAACATGTGTCAGGGAAGATGAAATGCTTGATATTATCAAAGCATGTCATGATGAACCATGCGGTGGACACTTTGCTGACAAGAGGACAGCTTATAAAATCCTTTCTTTAGGATATTATTGGCCGTCCCTCTTCAAAGATGCAAAACAATATGTCAAAAGGTGTGACACCTGCCAATGGGTAGGGAAACCTACCCCCTCAAATGAGATGCCATTACAACCTCAGGTACTCATCGAACCCTTTGAAAAATGGGCTTTATATTTTATTGGACCTATTAATCCTCCATCCAAGCAGAAAAAGTATATATTGGTATGTACTGATTATGTCACTAAATGGGTAGAAGCCAAAGAAAGATTTTCTGCTAATGCAAATATAGTAGTTAAGTTTCTTTATGAGGATATTTTTACTCACTTTGGTGTTCCAAGGGAAATTGTGATAGATCAGGGAAGTCAATTCACATACAGAATGATGGAGAAGCTTATGGAAGAGTACAAGGTCAAGCAAAGGAAATCCACTCCTTATCATCCGCAAGCAAATGGTCAAGTGGAGTCCACAAATAAAGTAATTGAAGGAATCATTACTAAGACTGTGCATCTACATAGAAGAGATTGGGCAGAAAGGCTTCCTGAAGCCTTATGGGCCTACAAAACTACATGGAGGAACACAACGGGACACACTCCCTATGAACTTGTTTATGGGAAGGAAGTTCTACTCCCCATTGAGTTCCAAGTTAAAACCTTCAAGATGACAGTTCAGTTCGGAATGGATCTATCAGAAGCTCAAAAGCATAGACTGGAGCAATTGAATGAACTAGATGAGATCAAACAAGAAGCATTTCAAAGAACTGATCTAGTTCAGCAGAAGAGAGCTAAGTGGCATGAAAAATACATCAAGGACAAAAGGTTTCAAGAAGGAGATTGGGTATTTCTATTTGATTCGAAGTTAAAAGATTTTCAAGGTAAATTTCAGATTCATTGGCTTGGGCCATATGAGATTGAAAAAGTTTTTAGCAATGGAGTAGTAAGAGTCAAAACAATTGATGAACATCAAACTTCTCTCCTTGTGAATGGTCATAGATTGAAGATCTATCATAAGCCAATCTCAAAGGAGGAGTTTAGCAAAATATTTCAAGATAACTCTGCAATGAGGCTGGTGAAGAAGAATCATTCTCCTCCACCAGCCTAGTCTTTGTTTTTTTCATCATCATCTAAAAAAAAAATGTATAAGCTTGAAAACCAATCACTGATTGGCATTCTTATACAGAAAATACAGGGCGAAAATTAGAAGATTCTGACGCCCTATATTTTCAAAAAAAAATAATCTCTCATTTCACTCATAGTTTGTTTCATTTTATTTCACTCCATCTCGCCACCACATTCCATCAATAAAATTTCTTTCAGTTTCTCTTCATATTCACCTTTCCATGTATCATCCATATAGTCATTTTTCATTTCCATTCATTCGCCAAGTCATATGTTATTCACAATGTCATTTTCCGTAGCTGAATTCTGATTCTGCAGCTGAATACTGATTCCGCAGCTAGTCGGTGATTCCGCAGCTAATCCTGTTACTCTGCAATGACAGTCAAGTGATTAGCCAAAAAAAAAATTAATAAAAGCAAGATTCAGGTATGGAAGGAAAAGATCTTTGAAGACATCAACACCTGAACAACACCTACAAAAGCAGGCAATTAAAAGTTAGCAAAACGAGAGAGGTATGATTCCAAGGTATGAACAAAACCATTTCAAATAGCATTTCAAAAGCATAATTTGTATAGTTTGTAAATCACAGCTCCTTAACATGTAATGATTTGACTTGATGGCTGCCTTAACTCCACCATATCCTCCACATTAATCCTAACGGTCTCATAATCTATTTCTCAGTTTAACTCGTACTTAGTCGTACACCCTCATTACATCTGTTAAAACGGCTAATCATGCAGACGTGAGCTGATTGAATACGGCTCTCTTCCATCGACGTTCCACTCTGCAGCTTTTTTATGAATTCAAAATCATAAACTCCATTCAGTCTTGCAAATTTTTACGAGTGACACTATGCCTCCACATTTGCACACCAGGTTTTACAGTCCTTGGCTCATTTTTTATTTACACCAGTTTCTACTCTGTAAATCCTCTTTCGTCTCATACTCAGTATTTTCCCCATTTCATAACCATCGATTTTCTCCACTGCCCTCTTCTATTTTATGCTCACATAACCATTCTGCATCCGTAAAATTGTCATTTACATAGGTGTCTTTACAGTAAGAAGGAAGAATGGGTCTTATAGTGAGAACAGAGCCAGAAGGAGTTAAATTCATGGAAGGATACCCGCAGCTTAAGAGCACAGAAGAAGGCAGGATGGTTGCAGTTCATTAAGAAGTTTAAGGGTCATCACAAGGAGGTTATAAAAACATTTGCAAGATATTTCAATGGTGCAGAAGTTGAAATTGGAGACATCAAATTTCCAGTGACAGAATCATCAATTGCAATAGCCACAGAGTTTCCACAAGAAGGAGAGAGATGGTTTAAGAACAAGGATTTTGATGAAAAAGTCTGAAGATTCATTCTTCGTAATCCAAGTATGGACATATCAATCTTTAAATGAGCGGTTCCTGTTCAGCCTTAAAAGATAAGTGGAGTAGTCTATTTTTAATCATTCAGAAATTCATTACATGCGAGGGCAGGTATGTCTCCATGTATATGTATCATATCAGATTATTAATGAATTTCTTGGAGAATGAAAGTATCAACCTCCCTTACTTCTTGTTGAATAGTTTGAGAAAAATGTATACTACTGTGCAAAAGAATATAGATAATATGGAACCTCATCTCTACCATCATGGCCTTATCAAGATCTTGGTTGAAAATCATTTGAGAGAGAGGGAAGATACATGGGAAAAAATCCTAGTTAAAAACTTCTCCAAGACCCTCCAGAAGTGCCTGAGGGGAGTTCAGCAAAGAGAAGTAGGAGGAAAAGAAAAAATTTAACAATCTAAGATACTCCTACTAGTGTGACCAAGGAAAACAGTGAAGAAAAATTGCCTTCTAAAACATTGAATGAAATTAGAAAACAAGCAAGACAGAAAGGAAAGAGGAAAATTGAATACATTTACTAGACTCCTAAGCCTTCTTCAGAGGAAGAGAAAGTGCTTTCTGAAAGATTAGTTCATCTTAAAGAATAGTCAACTAAATCAAAACAAAAAGGAAAGGAGAAACAAATCATAGAAAAAGGAGACATAAGCTCACAAGGTCTAAGAAGAAGTTCTAGATTAAAAGGCAAGTTGAAGAAAACGCAAATCAAAGGAGCTCAATTCATAGACCTGGGAGGTGAAACTCCAGATCAGTCACCAAAAAACACTCCACCTAATCAAAGTCCACAGTATTCTCCTTCTTCTCAGTTAGGTTTTTAAACTAGTCCAAGGAAAACAACTCTAGAAATTGATCAATCCCAGCAGCAGATGTATGATTTCATTGAATTAATGGAATAGTAGAAAACTATAGCAGAAAAAGGAACTTCATCCAATCAACCAGGTACAACTCAGGAAACTTTGATTCAGTCATTAAAGCAATAAATTTATGAGTTGGAAGTCTTAAACAGACATATCCAAAGGGAGAATGAAACCTTAAAAGAGCAAAACAAATTGGACAAAGCTATCCATGACAATACCATGTTGCATTTTGAATTATGGCATAAGAAAAATAGAAAACTGAAGAAGAAGAATAGGAGGTTGAGTAGAGCCCTCATTAATCTCAAGTACAGATGTTTTATGATGAAGCCTAGAATGACAGTGACAACAAGAAAGAAGAAGAAGAGGTTGGATGTCTTAGCAGAAATTTCAGAGCAGATGCATTGAAGGGAGGATTGTTACAATTTTGGTTGCATGAGGATATGCAACATCTTCACAGTGGGGGTATGTTGAGCCCCAAATCTATCTCTCTTCCAAGCATTTTCTTAAAACTTTTCTCTTTTATTTTCCATGTCAGTGCATCCTAAGCTATCAAAAGTTGTTACATGTTGATTTCAGGAGTGTATTTGAGTGATTTTCAAATTAAATCATTGTGTGTGCTATTTGATCTAGGTTTTGTTTAACAGCTATGGAATGTAGCCATTTTCCGTAGCTAACTAGCAATTCCACAGCCATTTCCATTGTTTTGTAGGTTACAGGTGTCAGTAGGAGGAATGAGACACATGGGCAGCTCAGGAATTGTCCACACATGGATGAGGTCCTATTTACTTAGCCAGATTTGGAAGGAAAGGTCTTGGTCAAAGGGAGGTCAACAGAGAGTTCTATGCCAACTAGAACTCTGTTCCTGCACGTAAAAGAAGCCCAAAGCCATTCTTGAACTCGTGGATCCGTTTTTGCCACTTGCATGCCATCTACATAATGCAATCCAACATCCACCTTGCATAGATTTACTGCTCATGGCAACCGAGAGGCTGAATCCTCAGATTTTGACTTGTTCACGTGTCTACCGTTGAAGAAATTCCTCTGAGATATAGTTATCCAATTTATCTATAAATATAAGTGTTTGAAATGCAGATAGGACGTTCTTAATATTGTTGTTATAGTGTTATTTTTCTGTTATGTAACCGAGAGACATATTACTCTGTTTCATAATGCAAAACTCTATTTTTCACATGGCTATTTGAGTGTGTTTTGAAGTAACAACGTGCTAGTCCAAAGCTGTGCGAAGGGCCCCTGCGTAGCTGAGGTCCTTCTTTTGTTTTTGTATAGTTTTCATGTATATTTTCTCTCATTCGAATTGTATATTTCTCATGTTTTGTTTATGATCTTAATCATTCTAACCTTGTACATGTTTTTGCTGCTTGTCACATTTCTTACTAACACTGATAGGTACACTTCAGAATAGGTCTTTAAGTCTAGCTATGCTCAAGCTTCTTAGTGTAATTTTTGCATCAAGTGGTGTTATTGAGACTTACTTCTTTTGCTAAAACTTAGTTTTCAATTTCAGTTGTTTATGCTTTTACTTTGTGAGATTTTCTTACTATTCAAGATAGTTTATATGTCAGTTATTTCATGTTATATGATGATATTTCTGGAGCCTTTAGCTTAACCCTGTATTAGAAGTTAATTGGTGAAATATTTTGATTATAGATGAAGTAATTGGCTTTGCTTTCATTAGTGTGCAATTAGATAATTTAGATGTTAGTTCATTCATGCTATATGATGATATTTCCAGAGCCTTTAGCTTAATCCCGTTTTAGAAATTAATTGGTGAAATATTGTGATTATAGATGAAGTAATTGGCTTTGCTTTCATTAGTGTGCAATTAGATAATTTAGATGTAATTTATTTCATGCCATATGATGATATTTCTAGAGCCTTTAGCTTAACCCCATTTTAGAAGTTAATTTTCGAAATGTTGTGATTGTGGATGAAATCATTGACTAATCATTAGTTTCCAGTTTCATTACTTTTTGGTTTAAGTTGCAGCAGTTTATTAGATTTCAATTTTGCAATTAGGATGAACAGCAGAGATAGTAATCTCATTTTCAGTACTTCATTTATAGTTTGGTTTATATAGCTACATATTGACACTCTCATTCAAATTCTAATTTTGTAGACAACATGTTTAAGATCTCCTAAGTTCAAAGTTTGGAAATTATCACAAGGAGCTAGAGGATAAACCTTGTCTTCAACTCTACATCCACACTTTATCTTTGAAAAGTATTCTTAAACTTTTTCTTTAACAACAGATTAGGATTTCCATTGCATTAAACCACTTTAGGAGACCAACAGAACAAAACCCCAAAACAAGATAAAACTGAAAACAGTGAGGTAAGAAAAGGGTTGTCTAGCACATATAGTGCACTACACTTCATTAGTTTACGACTCCCAGATTAATAACTTATGTAGCAATTTAGGACACACTAAATTGACTAAACAATTACTATTGCAGAAATGTAACTACTACTAGAATATTAGAAATAAGAAATGGAAGAAAGAAAGTAGTAATCACATATTACTCAGACACCTCCCCGGCAATGGCGCCAAAAAGTGATGAGCACCAGTATTGCAGCAAGAATGCTACAACTGATGGGGCTACCATCTTTACTTTATCAACCCGGGGTTCGTACAAACTTGGAGGTAACAATGTTCTATACACAAGTAAAAGTGATGGTTCTGCCTTTTGTCACTGTTCAACTGGTGAGAAACCACTAGGGTTTTCAAGCCAGACTTCTATGGATTCAGAAGAAGCTTGATTACTGATCAAAGAAAGAGAAATCTACTATAGGAGAAATCTTGTCTACTGCAATAAGGAACAAGACTGAAATGCAACACTAAAAACACACCATTTCTTGACTACTGCTGATAAACTATACTTTACAAGAATGCCAAGCTAACATGTATGAAATGCTACTTTCCTAAGCATGAAAGTTCAAAACATCAAACATCACTACTCTGCATGTAAAGGGCCGAAATAAATCTGTTTTTTTCTTTTTATTCTTTTTATGGAAAAACAAGTGTGAAAGCTAATCTCTTTTGGTGATATGGCAGGTGGCTTAGGGATGTTGGTGGATAGTTGGAAGGTTTGGGAGACCTTTAGGTGACCTTGTGTGGCTTCCTAGAGGTTTTCCCTCAATTTGGCCTCAAAACAGGCCACTACAGAAAAACCTATAGGATGTCATAAAAACCTACAAGGTTCCCTGTATTTCTACAGGACACAACCAAGATAAAAATGATACGTGCTAGAGGTGATGGAAGGCTTAGGGAAGGTGGTTGGTGGATGGAATGGAGTAAGAAAATGCCTACGATCACTCAGAACTCAAAACCAAGCTTAGGATATGGTTGGATTTTCTCAACATGCTTGGAGAAGTTTCCACGTAAAATGATGAAATTGGTGAAGGTCTTAGTGAAAGCATGGAATGATTATGGATGGATGAAGTTGGAAGGAGGTTGCTTGCTATGAAGTCTTTCTCTACTTTTGAAACACCGCATTGCATCAAACATTTACCCAAAAATCATGTAAACAAAAAGAATTTCAATGAGCTAGAAAAACAAAGTTTAATGAACTAATTGTCTACTTCATGCATGAGGAATTTGTAGAATAAGATGAATTCATTGATAAGATCTACTGTAAGACTGAAAATGGAAGAAATGGTAATCAAATTCTACACTTGCAAACTGATAAAATGATGGTTCAAGTACATTAAACTCTAAATTCTACGAGAAAGTAGAAATATATCTTTTTGGGGTTGCGTAGGGGTCCTTTCCTCAAATCATGATCCCTGAAGGAAGAGGTGAGGCCAAGACACCCAATGAAAACTTTGTGATGCTCCTTTTATCCCTTCTAACCTACTACTGAAGTAAAGTACAAATGGAAGAAAACTAATAAACAAACTAATCGTATCTACACTACTTGTAATGAAATACTTCTAAGTACAATTTAACCATGAATCTATGAAACTAATCTAAGCATAGAGATACAAGAAGAGGAGCCTTTGCTGCTAGGGTTGGGCCCTAACACAATAGCTTCAGCCCTCTAAGTTAACTCAGTACTAGATCATGAAAAAGCTCATTCTCATTATCACAACGGAAAATTACATAGCAATGTCTTCCACAAGTCTAGAGCTCCAAAATAACTAGTGTTTTTACAACAAAAAATCGAATCCTAATGAGGCTCTAGGCCTCTTTATTTATACAACTGAAGTATCTAACAACTTCCTTAAATCTAGGGAGCCTTGGCTCCCAATCTCGAGATGAACTAACTCTTTGAATATCACTTGCTCAGATCCCTTTTGATCTTCACGACTTGGTTGCTTGTACTCTAAGCTAGTGTGATTGATGGAGGAATATTCGAATGAGGGAGAAGTAAATGAGGATTTACATCCTACAATCTCTCTTCCTTGTCCCATTCAAATTTCAGCCTTTAATATTGCCAAAATGCCCTGATTTTATCTCACAAACTTACATTTAATGCACATTAGTCCACTAGGCATAATATCTCACTTTGACTCGTCTCATTAAACAAAATATAATCAAAACATGTAATAAGTTGTGAGAAGAGTTGATTTGACTAATCTATGATGCGAATGAAGGTCCATATAGTTACCCAATGATCAGGCTCATCAGCAGTATGTTTGATTTTTAGTGGTTTTTCTAAGGTCTTGGTGTGGTTTAACATCAAGGATGGTGTTACCCAAGGGGGAGGGGTCTGTAACATCCCCTCGTCAAAAGTTAATGTAATAAAACTTAATAAATGAAAAATAAGACCTCGGTTAAGGGACACGTATTCCAAGCTGAATTTTGGGCATGAAATCCTAGTGTGGGTTTTCATCGATTTATTATGGCTAAGGAAGTTGGCAAAGGTAATGGAAAAGGCATTAAAAATTAAAATTGCCATTTTGGCACATTTATTTATGAAAATTATGGAAATTAGGAGAAAATGAAGGTGAAGTTCATAGGTTGCATGTGAGGAGGAAATTGAAGGAAAATAATGGAAAATGAAGAAAATAGAGGCCTCATTGATAAAAAGGCTTATGAGGATTAGTTGGAAAGTTTTTTTTGCTCAAGCTTGTGCTCAACTTTGGAGCATAGAAGGGAAAAAGAAATCAAAGGAAGGACAAGGAAAGGAAAGGAAAGAAAGATCAAGCAAGGAGGAGTGGGATCAAGCAACTTTAGCAGGAATACATGTAAGTAACATATTGCATGTGTGAATTCCTAGCCGGTTTTGACATGAATGGCTTTGCATGTTGGTATATGGTTCTCTTGTTGTCGGTGGCATGGTGTTGTCGAGTAATGATAGTGTTTTTCAGCCTTTCCTTGCCTTTTTCTAGATAAACATGGCATGATGGGATTTTTTTTCTGTTTTGAGATTTGGATTTCTTGGATGGTTTCGGAATATGGGGCGGAGATGCTCTCAGGAAAATTCCCAAAGGCCTAGGAATCCCTTGACAAGTTTCAACAGGATACATGGTAAATCCTAAGGGTGGATTCTTAGTTTAGGGCCTGGTGATCCAATTTGGATTAGGGTAAAGCCTAAGATACTAGTGTCTTAGTTTAGGGCCTAGTGATCTGGTGTGGACTGCAATAAAGCCTGAGAGATAAGGAGATGAAATATTCCTCAAGGAGAGTGATGGAGTCTGGAGGCATTGCTAGCTCGATTTGGTTTTGTGATCTTGGTGACAATTTTGGTGAGATCACGGTTTGGTGAGGGTGGAGGTGGTTTAACCTATAGATTCCCTTGGTTGTTTTTGGATTGGTTTATCCATGAGGTCTCACATTCATACTTGGAATATCGCATGGGGGTGACTGGCTGTAAGAAAGATTTCGTTCAACCATGTCTACAGTTGGGTGGTACGTGGAAGTGTTGAAGCTGGTTGTCTTTTCCTATGTTTAATAAAATCTAAGTTCTCTTGCTTTTGTACTTGTTAATATGTGGCTTTAATGGTTGTTATCTCACTGTTATTTACATGGTTTAATGTTGGTTATAAGCATGGTTATATGATTGGTTATTGTCATGATTATTTCATGTATTTACTTGTAACTGAAAAGATAGTGGATGAAATACATAATTGATTCCAAAACAATTAAAGGAAGAGGGTGGTGGTCCTTCTTGTCAAGTCTCATATGATTTATCAGTCATTTATGTTGTCTTCTATTCATTTCATGTTGATTTCATTGATGCCAAGTGTTTGACAGAATGTCAGTCCCGACTGGGGATGGTCAAGAGGAGTCCTAGAGTCAATTTTTGATTTGTAAGCCTTGTCATCATTTAATTCATGGATTCTAGAAGCTACATGGGTTTCTGGGCAATGACCTGGATTCTGGGCTTGAAAACTGGCACAAATCTCGGAGTCACAAACACAGGTCTAAGGATAAAACATTAGGGAAATTTGAGGTCTAAAATGGGCCTCCTAAGGAAATTATAACATAATAGTGGAAATAATAAAATAATATTATATTACATCATCAAATTTTAGAGAAAAAAAAGAAAAAAACTATTTTTTCAACTCGTATTTTCAACTTATGTCCCTATGGGTTTACTAAAATTTCGAGCGGCAACACTTGTTGGATGCAGAGTTTGATTCCCCATCCAAGGAGTAGCCATGTTGCATACTTTCAAAGGACCCTACTACATGGAAAATTAGAAATACATGAAAAATGTGATTGCAATCACGTTTTTTCATGTATTTCTCATTTTTCATGTAGCAAGGTCCATCAAAAGTATGCAACATGGGTGCTCCTTGGATGAGGAATTAAACTTTGCATCCAACGAGTACTCCTGCTCGAAATTTGAGTAAAACCTTAGGGAGATAAGTTAAAAATAGGAGTTGAAAAAGTAGTTTTCTTATTTTATTACTTTTTAATATTTTTACTTTTTTACTCCGAAAATGGGGAATCATCCCCCATGGTTGACATCATCATCTTGAATCGTATTAGTTCTTATAAATTTTATTTTGGTTGTACATTTTTCTTAGGAAGCCCATTTTAGACCTCCAAAATCCCCTAATGGTCCCTAGATGCATGAATACCCATGTTGTGCATGCATCTGATGGTTATCAAATGCATCCTTGTCCATAACGAGGGAGCGTACAATGGTTTAGTGGTCCAAAAGCTTAGTGGAAACTAGGGGATGGTTAGGGGAATGACTGGGATGCATTCTAGGAGTCTTGTAGCATGTGCAGAAGATCTAGTATGGTGTGTTTCCGCCAGTTCCACATCTTTAAGGTCACTTAGGAGGTCGAATCATATCATAGAAACTTCTTGTCACATGTTTACCCCAATTGGTCGGTTACTTGGGTAGATGTGGGAGGAGGGTCATTGCAATAATTCACAAAAGTGTGCATACTTGGTAATTCTATCAACTATCACCATGATGACACTCTTTTCTTCAAACTTGGGTAAACCTATGATAAAACCGATTGAGAGCTCCTCCCAATGCTGACTTGGAATGGCTAAAGGTAGCAATAGGCCTAGGGTCTTAATTGTCTCAACTTTATTTTGTTGGAAAAACAAACATTCTGCCACAAACTTTTGAATATCATATTTAAGGCCACCACAAAAAAAATCTTCTTGATCCTATGGTATGGTTTTAAGAATCCTGAGTGCCCTCCTAAGGGGGAGGTGTGAAATTCCAAAAGAATATTTTTCTTGAGTTGGGAATTATTACAAAGATATAAGTGATCTTTGTACCATAATGAATCATTTTTCTAGCTAAATGCACCAAATGTACTAGGATCTTTCTGCAACTTTTTAATGATGTCCCACACCTCTTCGCCATTCTTCCACTCATCCCTTGCTTCGATTAGTCAATCAATTTGGATAATAGAAATGGCATAAATCAATGCTTCCACATCCTCATTCTTTCTTGAGAGTGCATCTGCAACAACATTTTTCTTCCCTTTTTTGTGGATGATTTAAAATTCATAACCCAACATCTTTGTGAACCATTTTTACTACTCTTCTGAAGATAATCTTTGTTCCAAAAAGTATTTTATACTATCATGTTTTTTTTACCTTGAAGTTTCCTCCCATTAGGTAAGGTCTCCATTTATTTAGTGCATGTAGTATTGCTAACATTTCCTTTGTTGGCATTATGATACAATTATTGTCCTTAATGGAAACTCTACAGGTCAACTCAGTTTTGATAAGAGGCTAACAGGAATATTCATAGGCAATAGGGTAGTGGTACAAAGAATCAAGAAGATCGAACTAAGGTCTATTGATCAGAATAAAGAAGTTGAAGGAAGAAGATGATGTAAGAGAAGTTTAAAAGATACATGCAGGTTCACTTAGTCCAAGCAGCGTATACATGTAGGTATTCAAAACAGAAAAATCATATAATGTACACACACACTTCCACAGAAGGAAGAGCGTGTACATGTTGAAAACCATGGTTCTGGTCCGAGGTATTTGGTCCAAGGTATCTTTGGACCATGGTATTGACCCTAGGTATTTAGTATCAGGTATTCGTTCCATGGTAATTGATCCAAGATATTGGTCCTAAGTGGATTTGGTCCATGGTATTGAGAAAGGACAAAAACTATATAAAGAAGAGAGGACAATAAGGCCAATGTGCAAGTGAATAAGATTCTAAGGAATACTTCTATCTGAAGTATATTTTATGTTGCAAGGTTATGTTTCGGACTAGATCTGAAATATTTATGTGCACCTTGAGTTCAATATCGGATCAGGATCATGATACCTGAAATGACTTATTCTTGAATGATCTGATATTGGTTGAGGCTAGATCTGATGTTTTGCACTTGTTTTATTCATTATCTATCATGATCTGGGTTTGTCTGAAGTATGGAATTGTAGCAAATTTCTGAGTCAATATTTGCAAATCTGTACCCAGGTTCCTCTCGGCCAAACAGCATATACACGCAGGTTCTATTCTTCCAAGTAGCATATGCAAAAGAAAGGCTTGATGTTTAGAGATGGCTGATCTATCAAATCAGTATTGTTGATTTATTGTTGCTGCTATTTTACTGTTGTCTGTCAATGAAGTCTTCTTAGATCTGAATGTAAATCTGAATGCATAAGGAGGTTGATATTTGATTGATTGTATAAGTGAGAAGAAGTGCTTTTTGTTGCCTGCAAGTGTAAAGTTATGTAATATGACAGTAGATGTTCAGTATAATTCTGGTTGGTACAGTTTGTGATTCAGATATTTTATGATTCAGAATCTTTAGAGGTATACATAGGTTGGGCTGAAGGAAGTAGCGCATACACACAGGTTTTCTTCATTGAAGTAGCGTATACAGTCTAACACATGAATTTTAGAGGTTTTAGTTGGTTCTGAATGTGGATGCAGGTTTTTGGGTTCAACACAGTATTTTGATGACAGTGATCTCATTGTTACAAATTAACTACATGTTGATTGATGAAGTTTGAGTTTCTAAATTTCTGATGAGTTATTGATAAGTCAAGGTCTTCATATGTTTTGATATGTGCCAGGAGCATCCAGTCTGAAAATTCATGAAACATGGTCCCTGGTGGAAGAGTGGAGTTTTCTGTAGGCTGGCACCTACATACTAGTAAACATATTGGCTAGTACAAGAGCTAGGGGGTTGTAGCTCCCTTCTAGTAGAAGCTAGAGAACGAGAGAAGGTTGTAACCTTCTGCAGATAGAAGCCTGCATACTGGTATGAGTCTGTTTTTGTACAAGATTGTAAATAGATTTCTTATTATTAAAAGAAGACAGAGACAACAGCAGCAGGTGGTTTTCAACCACATTGGGTTTCCAACTTAAATCTTGGTGTTCATGTGTGTTGCTTATGTGTGATGGTTTATTATGTTTATACTGCACATGGTTACTATTTAATGATTGATGAAGTACTGATGCACTGATTAAAGATCAACATATGATGAATTAACTGAATCATAAGTTTAATGCATAAACGCTAGTTTCCTTAAAGACAATTGCGCATACATGCTAGTTCCCCTCTCTGAAGTAGCGTAAATAAATCTAATTATGAAAAATAAAATTTCTTGATCTAATAACACTGATTCACCCCACCACCCTCTCAATATTATTTCCAACAATTGGTATCAAAGCAGGTCCTTTAGAAGAAGCTTGATCGCTTGAAGGAAGATCTATCAAGATGAATAATCACGAAAGCATGGGATCCATCAGACCGCCAATCTTCAATGGGAGCAACTTTTTTTATTGGAAAATAAGAACCACAGCCTATCTACAATCTCTTGGAACAGATGTCTAGGAAATTTTGGAAGGAGGATATAAATTTCCAACAACAATTCCTACAGACACAGTAGGTAAAAAGTAATATGAAACCAATGCCAAAGTTGTCAATACTTTATTGGGAAGTTTGTCACAATCAGAGTTTGTCAAAGTCATGCAGCTCAAATCAGCTAAAGAGATATGGGACAAAATCATTTAGAGCTACAAAGGAGACTCTCAGGTAAAACGTGCTAAGCTTCAAACTCTCAGAATTCAGTATGAAACTCTTAAGATGCATACTGATGAGAGTATATATAGTTACTTCTTACGTATATATGAGGTTATTAATTGTATGAAGAATCTGGGTGAAGAAATAAAGGAAGTTACCTTAGTTGAGAAGATTTTGAGATCCTTGTTTGCTAAATTTGAATCAAAAGTGTCTGCCATAGAAGAAAAACATGATCTACAGAATATCACTATGACACAGCTTCACGGAATCCTAACTACTTTTGAGATGAGAAAAAGAGGTCCATCAGATATGGGAGAAGCCGCATTTAAAGCTTCAGAAAAAAGGAAAAGAAAAGGAATAATACAATGAATCAGGACACATTTCAGAAGAAGAAGATGAGGTAAATTTTGTCAAAAAGATTCAATGGGGTTCTGGAAGGTTCAGAGGTAAGCTACCTTTCAAATTATTTGCTTGTGGTAGAGTCGGTCATTATGCTGCCAGATGTCCTCATAAATATAAATATGAAAAAGGAAAGGAATATGAAAAAGGGAATAGGAAACAAGTTGTGAATAGAAGGAGTTACTATACTCATGAAGATAGCGATGGTTTATCTAATAGTGATGAAGATGAAACTGGACAAGATTACAGACTTCTCATGGCTTATGATAGCGATGATTTTTGGGATAGTTTAGAAGAGGATAGTGATGTTTTATCTAATAGTGATGATTATAGACTTCTTATGGCTTATGACAATGATGATTTTTGGGATGCTTTAGAAGAGGAACACTTTCATGAAGAAATCTCTAAACTCAAAATCTGTTTAGAATAAAAGAATATGATCATAGATACCTTTACATACCAACTTACTGAAAAAAGAAAAACACAATGAAAAACTAGAATGTGAAATTGTGGGTTTAAGAAAAGATCTTGAGAAAAAAAATCTCTCAATCTTAGATTTGCTAAAGGATCAAAAACTTTAAATGAAATTATCAAAGTTCAGCATTCTCCTCTAATAAAGACAGGTCTTTGATATACTGAAGAAGCATCTCAATCACAGAAGCCATCAACCTCCACCAAAAGTTATCTTGATGCAACAAAGACCAGTGAAAAGTATGACAATCATCAGCAAAGGCATAAAGCTGATCACCAGGTAAATCATACTCAATTTGCTCCAAGGATGAATAACAATAGAAGCCACAACCAACCTCAGGCAAATCATACTCAATTTGGTCCAAAGATGAATATCGATAGAAACTACAATCAACAGGTAAATAAATTTGATAGTCGTAGAAACTTTTTTAATGGGCAATCTTTTTATGTCATAATTTTGGGCACAAAGCTGCTCAATGTATTGTCTACAAAACCATCATGACTAGAGAAGCACAAAATCAAAGGAATGTAATAGGGATTAAGAGAAGTTGCTATAATAACTTTTCTCCTCTTGAAAATGAAATAGAATGCTCAATCTGTAACAACTTTGGTCATGGAGAATCTGAATGCAGGAGAAAATTTTGGCAAACACCTCAAAAGAAGAAAACGCCATTAAATCCCAAGATATGGAGAAGGAAATAATCTCAAACAGAAAGATGTGGTATAGCCTTGTATGTAGAAGGACAAGGAAATTAGTGGTACATCGACAGTGGATGCTCCAAACACATGACAGGTGACAAAGAGAAACTTCACTCATCTAATGCCTTAAAAAAAGAAAAGAATGTCTCATTTGGAAATGACACTCCAACTGTCATAAAAGGTAAAGGTTTTGTTTTCTTGAAAGAAAAATTTTAAAGCTAGAAATATTATGTATGTAGATGGTTTAAAGCATAACTTGTTGAGTGTCAGTCAAATGTGTGATCAAGGAAATGAAGTGGTGTTTCAATCAAATGAATGTGTTGTTCGTGAGCTTGATACAAGAGAGACCGTAATCAAAGGTACAAGAACTCCAAACAACTTATACATAATAAAAGGAGGACAACAATAGTGCTATCTAAGCAAAAATGATGAAAATTGGTTGTGGCATAGAAGATTGGGACATCTAAGCTTTTCTCAAATAAGAAAAGCATGCACACTCAAGGTTGTTCGTGGTATTCTAGACATGAGCATCCCAGAAAATACAATATGAAAACCATGACAAATCGGTAAGAAAACTAGATTTCACTTCATGGTAAAAGAAGGGTCATCTAGTAAGCCTCTTGAACTTATCCATACTGATTTATGTGGACCAACAAGGAAAAAGTCACCTCGTGGAGAAGAATAATTTATTTTGTTCATTGATGCTTTTTCCATAATGTGTTGGGTAGGTCTTCTAAAGCATAAATATGAAGCATTTGAAAAGTTCCAAGCCTTCAAAGCTTTGGTTGAAAATGAATCAGATTGAAAAATCAAATGCCTCGGATCCGACCGAGGAGGGGAATTTATATCGAATGAATTCTTTGACTTTTGTGAGCAACATGGAATAAAAAGGCAATTATCTGTCGCAAGAACTCCTCAGCAAAATGGTGTGGTAGAAAGGATGAACATAATAGTTAAAAAAATGGCTCAAGCTATGCTAGATAAATCTGGAACTCCTGCAACCTTCTGAAGTGAAGCTGCATTCGCTGCCACGTCTATTCTCAACAAAACAAATGTTCGGGTAAATACAACTCAAACTCCACATGAACTTTGGCATGGTAAGACTCCTACTGTAAAATACTTTAAAGTTTTTAGAAGCAGAGTAGAGTAGGTGAAGGTATTCTTCTTGGTTATTCTTCCATAAGTAAACGATATAAATGTTATAATAAAGGACTTGGGGAAATTGTTGAAAGCAATGATATTGTAGTTGATGAAGCATGCAGAAATCCAAACTAGACAAAATCAACAAAAGATTATGACAATGAAGAAGATGGGGATTACTTTCCCACAGAAGATATAATGGTAGAAGAAAAGGCTTCGTTCAGGTATGTTCAGAAAAATCATCCAGAAACTCAAATTTTATGGGAAAAGGAGGCTAGTGTACACACAAGAAGAACTATTACAGGGACCTCAAGCTATCTAGCATTACTATCCTCCACCGAACCTCAAAATGTAAATGAAGCATGCAAAGATGAATGTTGGGTCAAGGCCATGGATGAAGAACTTGAGAAAATTGAAAAGAATGATAATTGGGAATTAGTTCCTAGACCTCATGATAAAGATATTATAGGAACTAAATAGATATTCAAGAACAAGCTAAATGAAAATGGAGAATTCATTAGAAACAAGGCTAGACTTGTTTGTAAAGGGTATGCTCAATAAGAAGGTATATATTTTGAAGAAACTTTTGCACCTGTTTCTGGACTTGAAGCCATAAGAATGTTTCTTGCTCTTTCCAGCTTTCAGAAATTCAAACTATACCAAATGAATGTAAAATCAGCCTTCCTTAATGGAGATTTAGAAGAAGAAGTTTATATTGAACAGCGAGAAGGATTCATTCTTGGAAATTATGCAAAAATTGTATGCAAACTCAAAAAGGCTTTCTATGGTCTGAAACAAGCTCCAAGGGCTTGGTATTACTACCTTAACAAATATCTACACCAGCAAGGTTTTACAAAAGGTTCTGCAGATAGAAATTTATATACAAAGATTGAAAATGATAAATTGCTAATTATTATTGTTTATGTTGATGATATCATTTTTGGTAGCAATGAAGAATCCATGAGTCAGAATTTTGCTTCATTAATGCAGCAAGAATTTGAAATGTCCTTGCTTGGTGAACTTACCTATTTTCTTGGTCTACAAGTTCAACAAACCAAAGATGGTATTTTTCTTTCACAAACCAAATATCTCAAACAGATCTTGAAAAAGTATGGAATGGAAGATTCTAAACCTATATGTACACCAATGGTAACAGGATGCAGTCTCAACTCAAATGATGAATCAACAACAATACATAAACCAACTTACAGATCCATGATTGGAAATCTTCTTTATCTAACAGGTACCTGACCTGACATCATGCTTGTAGTAGGAATAGTTGGAAGATTCCAAGAAAATCCAAAGGAATCACACCTTCAGGCAGTCAAAATAATTTTCAAATATCTTCAAGGAACTCAGGACTTTGGACTGTGGTATCCTAGAGATGTAGATCTTACTCTTCATGCATATACAGATGCAAATTAGGCAGGAAGTGTTAATGATAGAAAAAGAACTAGTGGTGGTGCATTCTATATGGGTTCCAGATTAGTGTCTTGGTTCAGCAAGAAACAAATTTCAATTGCTTTATCTACAGTTGAAGCAGAATATGTGGTTGATGCTTCTTGCTGCACACAACTACTTTGGATGATGCAAAATTTGCAAGACATTCAGATCACATGTAATCCACCCATCTCTTTTCTATGTGATAATACAAGTGCCATCAGTATTTCAAAGAATCCAATCATGCACTCCAACACCAAGCACATACCCATCAAGTATCATTTTCTACGAGAACAAGTGCTTGAAAAAAGGTCAAATTGGAGTATGTCCCCTCTAAAGAATAGGTTTTTGATATATTCACTAAACCACTGCCCAAATAAACATTCGAATATCTCAGACAAAAGCTAGGAGTAGTTGTTGCATCATCCTGTTGTTAAATCCATTTTTTTCAGAGAAAGGTTATTATACGCAGATTTCATGAAGTATAGTCGTGTATACACGCGAGTTTTTGTGGCTGAAGAAGCGTATATGTTTTCTTGACAAAATAAATAAATTAATTAATTAAAAAAATTTAAAATTTAAAATTTAAAAAAAAAAAATTAAAAAAAATAGTGGGTCAAACTGTGATATGGGTGCTCTATCTGATGTTGATGATTACAGTCTAATGATATGTTTTGTTCATTAATTATTATCTGACTGACAAAGATGCCTTGATTAATGACTTGTTAACAATGCACAGGTAGCACAAGTTCGGGGGGGCATTAGCCTTCACACGCATTCTGCATTGTTGGCATTATGGTTGCTGAGTTCAGCTATGGCTTCAAAGATTTATACCATTTGTTGCTTAAGTCATGTAAAAGTCTAGGGTGTGATATGACTTCTCATACATTTGAATGAGTCCTATTGGACAAATGATGTAATTTGTATCCTTGCTTTGCATGGGATGGATGATGTAATATTTATTGTATTTCTATCATGTATAAACAATTGGTATATCCCCAGTGGGTGGATAAGTCAAATTTGGTATATCCCCACTTGATTGGGATATTGATGTATGTATGAGTCATTGGGGATAGGAAGGTCAAAATAACATAGTAGAGTTATAGAGTCATGTTATTATTTTGGAAAATATTTTTTCATACTCTACATGTGCTCAGGGGGAGCATGGACGGTTAGTGCATCATAACATGTACAATGATATCAGAACATGCACAAAGAAGAGGTTTAGTCAAAGAATTTAGCATGTGCCTAGGGGGATCATGATCATATTTAGTTGTTTAGATATGAAGAGTATCTTGGTTCTCCCTTTGCCCTTGATGTCAAAGGGGGAGAAAATTTTGGTGTTGCTTGTTATATCTAACAGTCTTTACAGCTTGCAGTAGTCAACACCATCATGGTTTCCATCAAGTCCAAAGGGGGAGATTGTTGGCATTATGATACAAGTATTGTCCTTGATGACAACTCTACAAGTCAACTCAGTTTTGATAAGAGGTTAACAGGAATATTCAGAGGAAATAGGGCAGTGGTACAGAGGATCAGGAAGATGGAACTAAGGTCTATTGATCAGAATAAAGAAGTTGAAGGAAGAAGATGATGTAAGAGCAGCTTAAGAGATACACGCAGGTTCACTTAGTCCAAGCAGTGTATACACACAGGTATTCAAAACAGAAAAAGTATATAATGTACACATGGACTCCCACAGAGGGCAAAGCGCGTACATGTTGAAAACCATGGTTTTGGTATGAGGTATTTGGTCCAAGGTATCTTTGGACCATGGTATTGACCCTAGGTATTTAGTCCGAGGTATTTGGTCCATGGTATTTTATCCAAGGTATTGGTCCTAAGTGGATTTGATCCATGGTCTTGAGAAAGGCCAAAAACTATATAAAGAAGAGAGGATCATAAGGCTAGTGTGCAAGTGAATAAGATTCTAAGGAATACTTCTATCTGAAGTATATTTTATGTTACAGGGTTATGTTTCGAACTAGATCTGAAATATTCATGTGCACCTTGAGTTCAATATTGGATCAGGATCATGAGACCTGAAATGACTTATTCTTAAATGATCTGATATTGGTTGAGGCTATATTTGATGTTTTGAGCTTATTTTATTCACTATCTATCATGATTTGGGTTTGTCTGAAGTCTGGAAGTGCAGCAAACTTCTGAGTCAATATTTGTAGATCTATACGTAGGTTCGTCTCAGCCAAAGAGCGTATACACACAAGTTTTGTTCTTTCAAGTAGTGTATACAAAAGAAAGGCTTGAAGTTCAAAGATGACTGATATATCAGATCAGTTTTACTGATTTGTTGTTGCTGCTATTCTACTATTGTCTATCAATGAAGTCTTCTTAGATCTGAATGCATAAGGAGGTTGATATTTGATTGATTGTATAAGTGAGAAGAAGTGTTTTCTGTTTCCTTCCTGTGTAAAGTTTTGTAAGAGGACAGTAGATGTTCAATATACTGCCAGTTGGTATAGTTTGTGATTCATAGATTTTATGTTTCAGAATCTTTAGAGGCATATGCAGGTTGGGCTGAAGGAAGTAGCATATACACACACGTTTTTTTCATTGAAGTAGCGTATATAGTCCGACACATGAATTTTTGAGGTTTCAAGTGGTTCTGAATGTTGATGCAGGTTTCTGGGTTTAGCACAGTGTTCTGATGACAATGATCTCATTGTTTTAGATTGACTGCATATTGGTTGATGAATTTTGAGTTTCTAAATTTCTGATGGGTTATTGATGAGTCAAGGTCTTTATACGTTTTGATATGTGCCAAGAGCATCCAGTCTGAAAATTCATGAAACGTGGTCTCTGGTGGAAGAGTGGAGTTTTTTGTAGGTTGGCACTTATGTACTAGTAAACATATTGGCTAGTACAAGAGTTAGCGGATTGTAGCTCCCTTCTAGTAGAAGCTGGAGAACGAGAGAAGGTTGTAACCTTCTGCAGGTAGAAGCCTGCGTGCTAGTATGATTCTGCACCAGTACAAGATTGTAAATAGATTTTCTTATTATTAAAAGAAGACAGAGACAATAGCAGCAAGTGGTTTTCACCCACATTGGGTTTCCACCTTAAATCTTGGTGTTCATGTGTGTTTCTTATGTTTGATGGTTATTATGTTTACACTGCACATGGTTACTGTTTAATGATTAATTAATTACTAATGCACTAATTAAAGATCAATGTTATAGACATTTTTGGGCCCTACAACCCAAAGCATGAAATGTCCATAAACCAAGGGCTCCTAAGTCCCTAAAAGTGTTGTCCTAACCCCTAAAGGAACAAGGTCAACAGATTACAGCTTCTCCCAGAAGTTCTCCATGAGAAACTGCCCAGAATTGGTCAAAACAGGATCATTGTCGCTGCTCCACTGGCTAAGTGCGTTGCATCTCACCTAAATACACTGTGAGGGTGCGTTGCATTTCAAAAGTCCCTTCTGTGGGGTGCGATGGGCGAGAAATGACAAATGGCAGTGTCATTCTGCGAAGTGGAGAGGTAATGGAAGCTTCCAGAATCTTCTCCTCTGACACTTGCCTCACTGAATTCGACCAAGGATGAGTAAGAGGCCATCAGTCTCCAAGTGGAAGCAAGAACTGTCAAAGAGAAGACACTAATCAAATCACAAGCTAACTCATCCCCCTTACAGATATCTATATATGGATCCCTCATCCCAGAGGTTGGAGGCTGGAATTTTGCATATTGTAAGGATTTTTTGTTGGTTTCTTGAGACAAACATCAGATTGTTGGGTGATCTAAGCTTTGTTTGAGGTGAAGAGGGGCTTCTTTGCTGGGAGGTTGATGCTGGGTCGGAACAACTGGTTGTAACTCCTCCTGGCTCTTTTCTTGTTTATCAATAAAAGCTATTTGAGTTTTCCTCCATGCTTATGTATCATTGATGCTTGTTGCATTTGTATGGTCAATTTACGTCTGATCCTAGATTGTTTATGATTATAGATCCATGTCTTTGTATAGTGCTATGCTTCTGTGATCTTACAGGTACTTTGTGAAGCTGGGCGTGCAAGGGAGCAGGTAGCTGAGGACTATCAAAGAAGAGGGGGATCGAATCGAAGGATTAGTGCAAGACAGAGATTGGTGTTTCTGTTCCTCTCTATCTATAATTCATAAAGGAAAAACAAAAGTAGTTTTTCTCTGTTTGTTTCTAAGGCAGCTGTCACACCTTAGTGGGATAGAGCAGTTCTATATAGACACTTTTCCCTTTAACAAAATGGCGACTCCACTGGGGAGCTAATTAGTTTGTTTGTTTATCATTCTTTGTTGTTTGTTTCATAAACTTACAAGTAGCATTCGAACTGCATTTGCCATAACAAATGCAAAGTAGACAACTGCTACTTCAATCCATCTACTGGATCTGTTTATGATTTAAACAACTGATTCACAAACTATCTGATTGCCCTTGTGATAGCTCTTAGATCCTCCTTAGATCTACCCCTCATTGTTGCATTACTAATTGCCTTTTCCTCGGCCAAAACCCAAGAACTGAACTACAAACTGTGACCCAGAACCCGAACAGAGTCTCGTTTCTGGCCCAACACAGGTACTGTTAAGAGATTCTGAATTTCAGCGCACTTCCCGAGTGGACAACCTGCGCTGCATTTCAGATTCTCTGTATTACAGGTGCGTTGATCAAATTAGCTCTGTGCAGTTATGGCTTCTGTGGTTCATTCTTTCCAGTTCTATTCCTGAATTTTGATGCCTGTGATCAGTATATGTCTATTTGAAACCCCTTTTCCTTGCTGTTATTCCGCCTCCTTTGTACAAAAGAACTGTAGATGTTTTTGTGTGTTTGTTGAGTCATTTACAGTTCTCCTTTGCAAAAGTAGCGTAATTGTACTGTCGTCCTTTGATTTGAATCTGTCGCAAGTGTCGATTTCAATCGTAGGAAAGAGCTTGATTGCTGTTGATGGTCGATTATCCTGTTACTATTGCTTTTGGTCTGAATTTGTAATTTTCTAGTGTCAAGAACGAGTATTCATTTCAAAATTGTAAAGTGTTGTAATCGTCTCCATTTTTTATTTCGAAAAGAAACTTGTTGATATTTGTCGCTTGAGAAGAAATTCAGATTTGTGCATCAAATTTCTTTTTAGCATTCATATACTAAGAAAGTCGAAAACAAATACATGCATGTTCATTTGCATATAGACAGTCTTATTGGCTTGATTTAGGAAAGTGCATTTATAGTGTGCTCTTTGCTCTTTGTGAAATGATTATGTCCTTCTTTTCCCTAGTAGCTAGGATTTTCATTGCATAAAGGAGATAAAAAGTTTGTTTATCATCTTAGATTGCATTTTAGGAATTACATCTACATCTCATGGTGAACCTGAAAGGCAAACTTCATAAACAAGATCAACTATAAAATAAATTCAATGAATCTAACAACGCTTTGGAACTTAACGCACAACATTTAGAAGTCTAGGCTAGAGACGTATTCCGGCGTCGTAAAGCCTGGTAACTGTTGTTCTCACTGATGGTTGGGTGATTCCTCCACTTTGAGATGATAAGTGCCAGTACGGACTTGTGCTCCCACGTACCGTCGAGTATATTTTGGGAGACCCCAATAGGCTTAATCCTTTATCCACAGGAAGCAGTGTCTGCCACCCTATCGATCGCAATGCACTGAACACAGCATTCGGGAAGATTGACTGCCGAACCATAAAAAGTATTCTGCAGTTTTGCGATTGGTTTGGTAATCCCTCTACCTAGATTTCCAGAGCAGTCCCTTTCATTCCTTTTCAGACTCTTTAACGGAAAAGGTCCATCTGAGCACTTGTCACTTCAGGCTCATTAAAAATCGAAGGCGACTAGAGTCATCTTTTGTTTTTTCTTGACTCTTAAAAATTGAAAAAACAAGTTGTGTCAAAGCGTCTAAAATTTATTTTAAACGGAATAATCATCACCTTTCCCTCGTTGGTCTTCGAAGTTAGTCTCCCTTCATCGCAATTTCTTGTAGAATTGCTAGGAAATCTTTTGGATAGACTAGATATGTCTGAACAACCGTCGACATCTAGGACTGTGTCATCCGACACAGTAGCAGCAAACCTCCTGCTACTACTCCAACAATGTTCGCCGGTATACCATCTATCCCGGCAAGTTATCAACAACAAGCCGGAGTCCAATCAGGGACTATTGCGACGACATGGTCAGTTCCTATTTCTTCATCCGGATTATCATCTGGTATTTCTTATGTTGAAACTCAACAAATTGATCCAATGTGTCTTCAAAAGCCAATCTACCCTTTAAGTACTGGATTTCCACCATATGGAGGGCAGTATGCCTTTTCATTATTCCTTCCGGAGAACAACCATATGGGAGTTTACAACAAAGTTCAGGTCAAACTGGAATTACATCGAACAGTTGGGTACCAATACTGCCCCAAAAACCAAGGGTTGTATATTCACTGCAACCAGTCCACCCTGTGTCGAATATTCGCACTATACCTGCTATGGTGACTGCATCACAAGTACAAGCGCTACCTGTTGTATGTCAACCCCAAGTTTCTCAGGTTGCAATACAACAGCCACTTGTCTCAACAACTCAATCACAACCTCAAGTTAGTGCCTCCTTATCTGGAGCGACTCAGGCTCAAACAAGTACTATGACTCCTCATCTTGGTCAATCATCCAGTATTGGACAACAGCAAATGGTCCAACAACCAGGGCTGGTTCAATCTCAACAACCGCAATTCCAGCAATCATATCAAGGACCTGAGCAACAAGTCTTTGTAAGTAATGGGCAACTGCATTTCCAAAGCGGTTATCAACAACCATACTATAATGGTTGTACCCATCAACCTTGTCAAAGTTGCCAGCATCAAATACATTATGCTGGTATGCAAAGACCCACTTCTCAGGCGATTCCATCTTATCCTGGGTATGCTTCGTCTAACCTGAATCAACAGTTGCCCTTTGTAGCAACTCTAGAATTACCAGATCTAAACCAGCTGACGAATGATCCAATTGCTTATGCCCCTTGGTGGCCAGTGATTCCGTATAAACTTCCGTCAGATATTCCTAAATTTAATGGAAATCCAGGTGAAGACCCGTCGAATCATGTGATGACTTTTCATCTGTGGTGTTCATCAAACACCCTAAACGATGATTCGATTAGACTTCACCTTTTTCAGAGAATGTTAACTGGTCCGGCAGCAAAATGGTATATCGAATTACCTAGAGCTTCGTTTGATAACTTCAGTACCCTAGCCACAACCTTTTTAACCCATTTTCAGTTACCCATAAGGTACGAAACAGGAACATAACTTCTTACCAATTTCAAGCAGACAACGGCCACTCACATATCTGATCATATTCATGAGTGGCGACGTCATCGCAGAATGGTAAAAACATATGTTCCTGATCAACTACTAGCTGAATGGTTTATTAATTCATTATTACCTTCTATCACAGAAGATGTAGCAAAGGGAGGAGTCGTCACTGAAGAGCAAGCTATTGCTCATGCACAATATCTAGACTTAATATATACTCAGTCTGGCACGCTCTACGATAAAATACCTGATGCTCCTAGACTGGAATTCTCAGTTCCTCCTCCTCCTAAATCAAACAATGACTCTCATGTCGGCGATGGCGTGATTGGTGCAACAGACACGAGATCGACAAAGGCTACATCTAAAAAGGCCTGTAAGATTTCTAGTCAAAATGAAAATGAGGAACTTCTTGCCTCGGAAGTAAATGCCGTGTCGACCGACAAGGGCAAACAACTAAAGCAACCAAGGGGCAAGAAGAAAAAGAAAGGGAGAAAAAAGAAGCAGGATGAGTCATCTCCTGAAAAACCTTCTACAAACCCTTCTGGGCAAAGGAAACCCCCTGCGGGGTGTCACATATGCGATGAGGATCATCAGACGAGAGATTGTCCACATAAAGCTGAAGTTAAGAAACTCTTTAAGAGTTCAAAAACCTCAGCAGTATTGACTGATCTGTTTCCAAACCCGGGAACCAAACTGGTTGCTAATCAAAATGCTTCCCGATCCCAAGTGCTTATGTTGTCTATCTGAAAGCAACAAAATGATGCTTTGACAAGGAATAAAGATTACGGGAATCCACAGCTGTCGAATAACAAGGCTAATGAACAACCTAGTAGTTCGACAACAACTTTGACCGAAGTTGTGCCACCCATCATTCCTGAACCAATGATAAAGTCGCCAAAGGGGGTAGTACACAAATCGACATTTAATCCTTGTGCAAAAGTAGCACAGAATTATAATATAATAGAGGACCTAGCCCAATCTCCATCCACTATGTCGACACTTGAGGTATCGCAAAATTGCCTCTCCCAAAAGCAAGCTTTATTATCAGCAATAGGTGGGATTGACCCAATGGATTCCAATCTTGTGGCCTTTGATCATAAAGGATATGACCCTCAGTTACCAGCTCAACTAGCTTTTCTTATTCAAGTGAAAGCCCTCAACAAAACTGTTCATCGAACAATTATTGATGAGGGGGCATCTACATTTATTATGTCGATGAGTTGCTGGAAAACTTTAGGCTCACCACCCTTGTCTAGATCGTCAACGATGTTAAAAGCATTTAATGGACGATCATACACTTCATACGGGATTTTCAGTAACTTGCAAGTTGAACTGGGGGGCAAAACAGTAAAAATTGATGTTGAAGTAATCGACGGAAACCTCGATTACAACATCCTATTGGGAAGGCCCTGGATATATGCCATGGCTGCAGTTGTGTCGACCTACTTCAGGAAGATTGCATTTCCCTTCCAAGGAAGAATTACAATCATCGACCAACAAACATTTCTCCCCAAAAGTTCACAAGTTACGAGAAGCATTCCAATGATCCATGGAAGCCCCCATACGCTTCAAAATATTGGAGTAGGCCTCCTAAAAGACCCTGCCTTAATGGGTACTTTTTCCCTACCACCTCAAAGTAATCTGGCGGAAGTGGCCACAGTGGAAACCTACAATATGAAATCTTCTATATCTAATGGATTCAGAAGATTCCTAAACATTTTGTCAGCATGGATCATCGCCATTTTAGAAATATTGTAGCAATCAATTTTCTTGGCTTGGGGGGCAAACCCAAATCAACGCTCATCGAGTGTTTGGATAGATAGGTCTAAGGAATATGGCACCTCTTCAGATCCTTGGTCGCATGTACATTCTACAGACGAAGGAATCATTCAATTAATGATGATAGGAGAGGCACCATGGGAAGATTACCACCATCGCTCCCATCTTCCGGATTACCACGAAGATTATTCCAGCAACCTTAATCATCCATCAGTTTTAGATTTTCTATCAAATACTATAAATACGGTGGACTCTGAGGACAGTTCTTATCTCGTGTCGACCTCGTTAAAAAATGAAACAAGGAGTCATGAGGATAGTTCTTTTATTGTGTCAACCTCATTAAAAAATGAAACAAATCCCCTTTCCAAATCTCAAAGGTAAACCTTCATTCCAACCACCGAGTTGAATGCAATGAAGCTTGGGGGGCATGCATCTCGATCTACGTTATTATGCTGGGGGCATGCAAACTTATCACGAGCAGTGTTACTGTAGGGTTCAAGCTCGTTAAAAAATAAACCCGCCACGAGCAGTGTTACTGCAGGGTTCAAGCTCGTTAAAAAATAAACCCACATCGAGCAGTTTTAGCACATAGTTCAAGCTCGTTAAAAAATAAACATAAGTCATGAGCAAATGTTTCCTCCCACGTTTAAGCTCGTTAAAAAATGAACTATTCCCCCGGTAAATAACCATCGTGAATGTAGTACTTCAGCCATTAAATCCTTGGTCGTGTTTGCACCGTCACCTCCACTTTTTCATTGGCCGATCATTCACCTCCATTTGATTGTTTACCCATTTTGAGGAACAGCTACGAAGAGTGATTTCACTAGCCATCCTTGTAACACTGCCATGATTGGAAAATTCCAAACCTTACCTGGAATCAGCTGCTACCCATTTTATCACTCGTTCCTCAAAAGACGAGTCTCCTTTAAGCTCTTTTCAACTGAATTGTAAAATATGAAAAGATTGCCAAGCCATTGGCCTCTCCAGCTCGTTAAAGGGACAGGAAGTGCTATCCCTCCTCTAGATTTTGATCTTTTTGGACCTGAGGGATTATTACACAAAAAGATCGAGCGCTTGTTTTGTTCGGCTCGTTAAAAGTATCGAAAATTCATCCCTTCTGTATTGTTTTATACTTTTTCGGACTTAAGGGATTAGATGACGAAAAAGGAATTTTGGAGTTTCCTTTACGTTCCTTTTCAGACTCTCTAAAATTGAAAAGGACCGAGTTATCTTTGTTGTTAAACTCATTAAAATTTTAATAGCGACAAACTTGTCTATAGACGAGAACGAGTTTCACTATCGCTAGGCTCGTTAAAACATAGCGATGGGTTTGCCCGAAGGGCAAATTATAGAACAAGCATATGTTATCCTCCTCAAGCTTGACAAAAATAAAGAGGTACTGGTCAGCAATGACTGGGGAAAAATTGGGAAGAAAACTTAAAGAAACTTTGTTGGTAGCAAGTCGCTCTTGAACATGACACTTCCGCTCCGTGTCCGAGTCGGGTTGGGTTGTTTCATTCACTGGTCACATCACCATGGTCACGCCATACCATCCACATTTGGGGTTAATGCCACCAATCCATCACATTAGTGTCGCCGATATGTTCAAGAGAAGTCATTCAGAGAATTCACCTGTGTCTCACCCACTACCATACATTATACTCCATTCTTTCATGACCGCCACCCTGAACCTTATATCACCAGATCGTTTTCACCTCCATTAAAATCATTTGCTCCGTTCCGTGTCATTGATGTGGGATTCATTAAGGCGCTCCTGTGACGGATCACTTCTTGTCAACATCAGCTCATTATCCAAGAAGTTGATCTAGGAACACCCCATTCAGTACTTTGAAGCTTGCATGCCTCAATGGCAAGTTTCTCACTTCCGGCGACAGGTTTACATCAATGGCCTTCGACCGAAAGATGTTGCGTGGTGTTCGACGCCAAGTCCTTTATTCACACCACGTGAATTGTACTGCAGTACCTTGAGGGTCATTATCATTATCGATGATTCCTCTCGCGCTTGTTAACAGTTTACATCATTGACTGGTAATCAAGCGATGTCTTTCCATGTTCGACTTCAGAACATTTATCACATGGATTGACTTGTACTTCGAGTGAAGATCAGACGAGATTGAAGGCCCAAGATCTAGTTTCATCCATCCGGGCTGCGATATATATATTCAGGGAAATAAAGACATTAAATGTACATCGTTGCTGCACAGATAATCATCCACTCAAAAGGATGATGGCTCTATCAGAATCATCAGTCTACACTCAGACGATTGTCTGTCCTATGTACATGAGAATGAATTTATAAAGCTGAGCATGGGAATGCCCACCTCAGCTAGATCATGAAAACAGTATGAAGATAATGTATTGTATTGTATCTTATTACAGGTCTCCTCCCAGCATTGAAAGAACTTCGGATCCTCATAATAAAGCATTTCACCCGACACCAAAAGATTAACGACCTCATACTTTAGGGGGAAACTGCTATAGACATTTTTGGGCCATATAACCCCAAGCATGAAATGTCCTTAAACCAAGGGCTCCTAATTCCCTAAAAGTGTTGTTCTAACCCCTAAAGGAACAAGGTCAACAGATTACAGCTTCTCCCAGAAGTTCTCCATGAGAAACTGCCCAGAATTGGTCAAAACAGGATCATTGCAGCTGCTCCACTGGCTAAGTGCATTGCATCTCACCTAAATACACTGTGAGGGTGCATTGCATTTCAAAAGTCCCTTCTGTGGGGTGCGATGGGCGAGAAATGACAAGTGGCAGTGTCATTCCGCGAAGTGGAGAGGTAATGGAAGCTTCCAGAATCTTCTCTTGTGACACTTGCCTCACTAAATTTGACCAAGGATGAGTAAGAGGCCATCAGTCTCCAAGTGGAAGCAAGAACTGTCAGAGAGAAGACACTAATCAAATCACAAGCTGACTCATCCCCCTTACAGATATCTATATATGGATCCCTCATCCCAAAGGTTGGAGGTTGGAATTTTGCATATTGTAAGGAATTGTTGTTGGTTTCTTGAGACAAACATCAGATTGTTGGGTGATCTAAGCTTTGTTTGAGGTGAAGAGGGGCTTCTTTGCTGGGAGGTTGATGCTGGGTCGGAACAACTGGTTGTAACTCCTCCTGGCTCTTTTCTTATTTATCAATAAAAGCTATTTGAGTTTTCCTCCATGCTTTTGTATCATTGATGCTTGTTGCATTTGTATGGTCAATTTACATCTAATCCTAGATTTTTTATGATTATAGATCCATGTCTTTGTATAGTGCTATGCTTCTGTGATCTTACAGGTACTTTGTGAAGCTGGGCGTGCAAGGGAGCAGGTAGCTGAGGAATATCAAAGAAGAGGGGGATCGAATCGAAGGATTAGCGCAAGACAGAGGTTGGTCTTTCTGTTCCTCTCTATCTATAATTCATAAAGGAAAAACAAAAGTAGTTTTTCTATGTTTGTTCCTAAGGTAGCTGTCACACCTTAGTGGGATAGAGCAGTTCTATATAGACACTTTTCCCTGTAACAATCAACATATGATGAATTTACTGAATCATAAGTTTACTGCATAAAATTTGGTTGCCTTAAAGACAGTTGCATGTACATGCTAGTTCCCCTCTCTAAAGTAGCGTATATAAATCTGATTATGAAAAAGAAAAATTCTTGACCTAATAACACTGTTCCACCCTCCCTCTCAATATTATTTCCAACATCCTTCTCATAAATAGGTTTGTGTAAATACTTTCTTTTGATTGGATGACTTTCAAAATAAATGGGTCTTCCTTCTTGCATTAAAACAACACCAATTCCATTTCCTGAGGCATCACATTCCACGATAAAGGTTTTTGTGAAGTTAAACGTAGCTAAGACCGATGCTTGGCGCATTTCCTCTTTAAGATGTTCAGAGGCCTTAGTCACTTCTGGAGTCCAAGAAAATGCATCTTTCTTTAGTAATGTTGTTAGAGGTGTTGTTGTTCTCCAATAATTCTTAACAAACTTGTGATAATACCCTTTCAACCCAATAAATCCTCGAAGATGCTTTATGTTCGTGGGTATTTTCCATTCCTTAATGGATTTAATTTTGTTAGGGTCTACCTTAACACCCTCATGAGATACAATATGACCTAAATATTCCACCTCTTGTACTGCAAATAAACATTTGGATATATTTGCATATAATTGTTTCTCCTCCAGTAGTTTGAGCACCCTGTCAACATGTTGAATATTATCCTTCCAAGCCTTGTTGTAGATTAGTATATATTCAAAAAATACTAACAATAATTTTCTAAGGAAGGGTTTTAAAATGGAATTCATCAAACCTTGAAATGTAGAAGGTGCATTAGTAATTCCAAAAGGCATGACAAAAAAATCGTAATGATCCTCATGAGTGTTGGAAATAATACTGAGACGGGGGGTGAATCATTATTATCATAAAAATAATTTTTCATTTCCCAAACAGATTTAAATATGCTACTTCTGTGAAGTGATCTAGCATGTACAAGCTATTATGATTAGTCAAACCAGTGTATACCTAGAGAACTTGTGATTTTGTTAATTTATCATGTGTTGATCTATAACAAGTGCATCAATAACTTATTAAATAGTGCAGTTAAAAAAAATAACAACCATCACACATAAGTAACACACATGAACACCAAGATTTAAGGTGGAAACCCAATGTGGGTGAAAACCACCTACTGCTATCGTCTCTGTCTTCTTTTAATAATAAGAAAATTTGTTTACAATATTGTACTTGTGTAGACTCATAGTAGTATGTAGGCACCCACCTACAGAAGGCTACAACATTCTCTCTTTTTCCAGCTTCTATTGGAAGGGAGCTAGAACCCCCTAGCTCTTGTACTAGCGAATGTGTTTACTAGTATGTAGGCGTTGGCCTACAGAAGGCTATGACCTTCTCTCTTCCTCCAGGGACCACGTTTCATAAATTTTCAGACTGGATGCTCCTAGTACACAACAATACACATGAAGGCCTCATTTCATCAAATTTTCATACTAGACCCATTAGAAACTTTGAAACTCAAACTACATCAACCCCTAATTAGTTAATCTAAACAATGAGATCACTGTACCAAAAACACTGTGGTGAACCCAGAAATCTGCATCATCATTTAGAACTAGCTACAACCTCAAAAATCATGCATCAGAATGTATATGCTACTTTATTGAACCCATCTTGCGTGTATAGCTACTTCCTTTAATCAAACCTGTGTATACCTTTAAAACTACTGAAACATAAAACTTATGAATCAAGTCTGTACCAACCAGCAAGATACTGAACATCTATTGACAATTTACAGAGCCTTACAATGGTAGTAGTAGAGATTACCCTTCTCACTTATACAATCAATCAATCAGATATCAAACTCCTCATGCATTCAGTTTTATATTCAGATCTAAGAATACTTCATTGGCAAACAACAGTAAAACAACAATAATGATCAAATAGATCAATCATCTCTGAACAACATACTTTTCTTTTGCATACGCTACTTGGATGAGCCGAACCAGCGTGTATATGCTACTTCACCAAAGCAAACTACCATACAAATCTACAAACATTAACTCATAACTTTGTTGCTATTCCGCCCATCAAACAAACCCATATCATGACATTCAAACAATAAAACAGGTGTACACAATTAGATCTTGCCCAACCAATATCAAATCATTCAATGATAAGTCATTTCAGGTCTCATGATCCTGATCCAACATTGAATTCAAGGTGCACAAAATATTTCAGATGAAATCACTAATATAGCCCCTGCAACATAAAATATACTTCAGATAGAAGTATTCCTTAGAAACCCTTTTCACTTGCACACCCTGGCCTTATGATCTTCTCCTCCTTATATAGTTTTAGGCTTTTCTCAATACCTCGGACCAAAACCACTTAGGACCCGTGGCATTCTTGTGTGGGATCAAATAGTCATTACTCTGGTCAATATTGTGGGCTAATACCATGGTATTGACCCTTGATATTCTCTACTATTGAAATTCCTTTCTTTTCCAACCTGTACGTGCTTTTTCTCTTGTGGGAGTGCATGTATACGTATACGCATTTTTTGTTTTGTGGACCTGCGTGTATACGTTGTTTTGATTAAGTGGACCTACATATACATCTTAAACTGCTTTTCACCATCCTTTACCTTCAACTTCTTCACTCTGATTAGTAGACTTTAGTTCCATCTTCATGTTCTTTTATACCAATGCCTTGTTACATCTGAATGGATCTGTTACACTGTGGGTTGCCTTTCATCAAAACTGAACTAACCGGTGAGTGAGTTTCCATCAAGGACGACACTTGTATCATAATTCCAACAATGAGTTTTGAATTTTGTTTTCGAAATGTCTTCAGTCTTCATTCTAATTTGATGATATCCTGAACGAAGATCGAATTGGTGAAGTAAATTGCTCCATTTAATTCATCCAACAATTCATCAATGACAGGAATGGGAAATTTATCTTTAGCAATGAGCTTGTTGAGCTCCCTATAATTCGGAAACATATGCCATGATCCATCCTTCTTGTGCACCAATACTACTAGAGCAAAGAAAAAATTTGAATAGGTTGAATTATACCAGCCTCTAGCGTTTCTACAATCATATTCTCAATTTCACTCTTTTGGGCATAGGGATATTTGTAAGGTCTAATGTTTGGAGGAACACTTCCTGAAATCAATTGAATATCATGATCATGATCATGGATAGGTGGGAGGCCTTTGTGATTCTCCAATACCTTGGGATGATTGTACAAGACTTTTTGGAGATCTGGAGGAATAGATGATTTTGATGTTTGAACCTCTAGTGAGCATAATTGTGCAATTACGCCATGTTGTTTTTTCTTCAAAAACTTTGTCATGCCATTAGATATGATTATCTTTCTTGGTTTCCCTACGATACCCCTTAATTCAACTTCCTTTTCTTCCCAAAAAAAATCCAAGAAACATTCTTGAAAATTAAAATCTATTGTCCCCAAATATTCTAACCATTGGATTCCTAGTACAACATCAACACCACCCATTGGAATGGAAAGCATTGGACTATTCAATACATATTCTCCCATGGTTAGATTGATATTATGGCATTTTCTAGAGAAATTTATAGTTCCTCCATTTGTAACCATCACTTGACACTCTGGTGTTGGATATAGGAAACAATTCAATTCCTTGGTTATCATACAATGAATAAAATTATGAGTACTACATGAATCAATCAACACTATTGCCTTTTTCTTCTAGATATATCCTTCTACCTTGAGAGTTTGAGGAGTGGTAATTCATGCCAATGCATTGCAATATATGGTCAGATTCATTTATTCCTTATCTAGGGTTGGTTCCTGGTGTATATCCTCCTCTTTTGATGTTTCTTGTTCCTTTTCTTCTTCCTCAGCACAATATATGTACAATAATTTCTTCTCATCACACTTATGACCTTTAGAGTATTTTTTTATCACAATTGTAATAAAGCTCCTTTTCTCTTTCTTCCTCCAATAATTGTGGCATCAATCTTGTAGGTTATGGAAGGCTAGGAGCAGTAGCACTTCCATCTTTATAGTTGTGAGTGGTAAACTTACTTGTTGCCATAATTTTGATTTCAACTTTTCTTGTCACCTTGAATGTCTTCTCAAATGAATCAGGTCCCCAAAGGAAAACCTCATATTGGATGTTATCCTTCAAATTCCCTATGAAGACATCAATCCTATGCTCCTCTAGAATATTAGTTACCTTGATATTCATTTTTTGGAAGTCCTTAATGTGCTCCACCATTGAACCCTTTTTTTTAGATTTATTTAATTGGCTAAAGAAGGTGTTTCTCTTTATATCCACATAATGTTCTATCATTTCCTCCGTAAAAATTAACCAAGTGAAAAGTGGTTTAAGAGAAAAAATACATCGATACCATACAAACTGATTGGGTTCTAAATATAAAGATGTAATGTGTACCTTTTGTGTGTGTTGCACATCATGGCCCAAAATATTACTCCATATATAGTATAGATGTTACCGTATCCTTGCTATCAAAATTCCTCATACCAATACTTGGAATGTAGTGGAACTTAACCCAACACTAGAGTCTCTAAAATCATAATTCATATTCTTTTTTTCCTCATCATGATTTTCATGGATTACCTTGTCACGACTGGGAATCCTTTCTTCTAGCAAATTTTCCAAACCTTCCTTCAACCCCTCTCTCTTGACATTCATCATTGCTTCCATGTATTCTTTTAAACCATCATTCAAAACTCCCATCTCCCTTTTTACACCATCTATCTTAACATTCATCATAGCCTCCAATTCATTTTTTGTTACTTTTTGTGACAGCAAAATTTGTTGCACTTGATCTTGTAAATTTGATATATCATGTTGCATTTCTTCCTTTTCTTCATGCATCATAAAAGAAATTTATGGTTTATTAATAGGTGTGTCCATTTTTTTCGAATAATCTTGCAATAAAATAATGATATCTATGCTTTACTATACCCTTTGAATCACTTCAAATTGTTTTTTCAAACAAATTTTATGAAATAATTAAAAATATACACAATATTTTCTTGCTTTTTAGGAGCTCAATATTGAAACTATCATATCTTTGTAATTTAAGAGCTCCAAGAACTAAAATTTTCTCTTGTGGTAGCCCTCTGAGCCTTCTTTCCAACCTATTGAAGCCTCGAAAATCGCTGCAACAACATTGGGGGATAACCACCCGGTCCGGACCTTAGTACAGCTCCTTTTCCATTTGGAATGGTGGCTCCGACTGGGGATAATGGTACCAGTTTCCCAGAAATGGATAAACGGGATGAATGGATAATTGATTAACTAATCTAATGATAGGCGAATAACTAAATCTATCAACAAAAATACAAGAACTATGACTTATCCCGGGAACTATTGAGCTTTGAAGTGTAGCGCTTGATGATCTATGTCTTTGGACAGGCATATAGATGACTCCATCTAACAGACATAGACATTAATGCATTCAAGGATTACTTTACTTAAATAGTTAAGCAAAGCGATTAAAGCAATATTACTACACTTGTCATTTATATCATCGACACATATATGATTAAAAAGAAAGCACACCATAAACATCCAATAGTGGAAAGAATACAGAACTGCTGTTAAAACACATACATATAATCGACAATAGCAAAGATAATCAAATAACAATTCATATGAAAGGAATGAATTCAGACATAGATAGAAATACCATATGAGCTGTTTGACACTCCCAATATCAATCGCTACTTGTGATTCTTCCTTCAACGCAGAAAGACTTTCAAACAAAGACAATAGTGCACAATTGCATAAAAAGCTTCCTTGTCAAATTTAGAACAACTGGTCCAGTTTCATAAAAGAATATGATTGAAGCACAATAGTGCAACTTGAGTCTTTAAGTCAGGTACAAAACTTTACGACCCTTTCCAAAACAATGAAAGGGTCTATAAATACTTAATTAATCTAACTATCTATAAAATAGAAATCCTACTTAATTGGTATCGATAAATTTTGATCCTATTTTCTTCAGCAATCTGGCAGTCGGCGGCATGATTCATCAAGTAGGCTACTTGCCTTTAAATCTAAGCTTACTTATCGCAAGCATCGGCTCCACTTCAGGTGGTTTGTTGAGGCGCGAGCTGAGCTGGGCAGCATAGGTGGCATCCTGAATATCGGGGATAATATACCCGATTGCATCCGTAAGGCACTTGAGGGCGACTCTCTGTGTGTGCAGCTTTACCAAGAAGAACCAATAGGCGTCCCAGGTTAAACTGTTAATCCCAGTGATTAATCTCCCCTTTTCTTCTAGATCTGGATAACATGATTGCTCCAATGTTTTCATCGTTGTCAACTTTCCTGGTGTGCATTGGGAAATCATGTTTGATAAGTAGAGAGTGTTATTGACTAATTCAACTAAATTTCTTGAAGTTGATTTACATCTTGAAACCGCCCTCTCTGCTTTCATTAACTGGGACTGCCATTCTGTGAAGAGTATATCTTTATGTGATTCTAAGATCCTGGGTAAATTCGCCGCTTGTCCTTGATCAGAATCTTGCCAGTCGAGAAATGCAGCTATTGTTTCTTCAGCTTGATCCAATTCAGTCCTGGCCTTGTCTACTTGCTTACTTATGGATGCCGTTAATTCACATAGTGGCTCTGCCTGGGTGATTTGTTGACATAGAAGCTTAATTTGGGATATTAATGCAGTATTTATTTGTAGTGCTTCTACCCTAAATTCAGCCACTTGTGGAACGCCCTTTGTTTTCTCGAGCTGTGATGATAATTGAGCAATTTGCTCATCTTTTGTTTTCACCATTTGCTCATTCCCTGCCTTCAATTGTGCCAATGCCTCTGATAATTCTTTCTGCTTCTGGATTGTGCTTTGGTCAATCCTTAGTTTTTCTGCCTACAATTGTTGAGTTAGTTGACTGTTTAACTGCTGTTGCGTCAACAATTGCTGCTCTGCCTGCTCCGCTTTCTGCTTTGTTTCAGTTAACTGTGCCTGTAACGAGAAAATCTCCTGATCCTTTGTTTTCAGTAAAAGGCTTACCACTGATGCCTTATCTATTGTCGCTGCCGAATAGGCTCCAGTATATTGTGACAGTTTTGTCAGGTCATCGGAGGGGTCAAATTCCTCCTTCCAGACCACATTGCCCGTGACAGTTTGCTCTGGGGAAAGGGAAGGTTGATCAGTCCTTCTTCTTTTCCTTTGTCGTTTAACTACAGCTTTATGCCTTGGGCTGTAGAAGACATCCAGGGGAGGAATATCTTCTACCTGCAAAATGATTTGGTCGGAGGGGTCCTTTGGTATTATCTCTACCTCTTTAGAAATGGGTGGGCCGCTGGTTCCACTTAGAACCTGTGGTGAAGTGATTTCCTGTGTGTCTGTTGCCTTTGAAGTGTCTGTGTCCTTTGAACATTCCAGACCACTGATAATGGAATCAAATTGCTTCCATTCCTGGAGCAATTTAGGGTCGATATGAGTATCCACATTGACATCAATAGTGGTCTGTTTTTCCTTTTCAGTTTGGGTCTCCTCCCGCACTTTTTCCTGCTCTCTCTTCTGCTTTTCCTCCTGTTCTTTCTTCTGATTTTCCTCCTGTGGCTTCTCTTGTTCTTTTGTTGTAACTGGAGGTTCCTTTGACTGTTGCCAATCAGGCTCGCTTGACGATGTCGCTGGGGTTGTCGCTAGTAGATCTAGAGGCAGAGTTTGCAACCTTTGTTCTCTAAGTGTATTAAATTCAGTCAACCCTTCATCATGATATTTCATTTTGGCCAATGATTTAACCTGCATTATTGATTCAGCAGAAGAGAACAGGTCGTCAAACATATCTTCTTTATGATCGAATTTTGACAATTTGGCCTGTTCTAGTGCATTATAGGCAACTTTGTTTGGATCAAATTGCCTATTTGGGAGAGTCGCTAAGTGTTAATGATTTAATCTTCGTAGATTCCTTTTCTGCATGTTTGAGATCATGCAGAGTATAGACACCGCATCTCAAAGGAAAAGAGGGCCAGCCCTGCTTCTTATTTTTCTTGAGAGTCTGTGTAACACTCTCAGCAATAATCTGGTAAGAGATTTCCCTTGCCAACAGTTTATCCAGTATGTATAAAGGGAGAACATGAGGTTCGGCTTGGCTACCGAAAACTCTTATATAAGTGAACTTCTCCTCTCCAAACCGTCTCCCTACTGTTGTTAAATCAATCCCAGCTTGGTAGGAAATCTTGGGAATGGGTTTATCAAAAATAGAATAATAAATAGGCAACATAAAGCCATTGCAGACTTGGTACAGATGGTGCTTGTAGGAGGATTTCCATAATTTCTAGTGGTAAATGTGAATAGGCATGGATTCTTGTGGCGTCCACCTCCAGCCGAGCACAGGAAATTCAGAATTAAAACACAAGGTATCTAAAATATAGGCACTGTAATAAAATGGGGGAATTATCCTTTCAGAGATGCGAGTCTTATTCCTAAACTCAAGAACAGCTTTGGCTAGTTTATCTGAGAGAATAGTGGCCCAATCCATTATTATACTGTTGCATGCAGCTTCCATTAAGGGAACCATTTCTATAGTGAAATTAGAAGAGTCATGCAATCCCCACAATCTACACATCATTATTCTAGCGTAGCAATAAGGAGAAGCCAAGGAATCAACCGAGTACTTACCAGAAGATACATGTTTGTGCTTAGCTGGTTTTTCTCTCCAATCCCGGATGGGTTCGGATTCAACTTCGTTCTCGTTTTGGAATTTTTCCAGGAACGCCTTGTTGTATGTCTTCTCTGGCTCAAGCAAATGATACATTTGCCTTAGATCATCAGCTTTGAACGACCCGAAAATTCTCCCGTCTCTGGTGCTGAAGGTTCTATCTAGGATTGGGATTTCTTCAATTGCCCACCACACTACATATGTGTATGGGAGAATTTGTTCCCTAGCTGCTATCCGATGAAGGAAGGAGTCAGCTAAGTCCTTTAGAGTGGCATCAGATTTCCCAGTAGAATCTGCAGTAGCTTCTACTGTTGTCACTTTGGGTTCTTCAACCTCAATCAAGTTGTAGGTGCTTTGCCAAGTAGTTCTGCCGAGACCAGAACATGTGGTATCCGAAATCAATCCTTTCTTTTTGTTTGAGGGATCAGCGACAGCTTGTCCTGCGGCTGGCGCAACAGAAGTGCCTGTGGTCTTCTTGGATTTCTTCCCCATTTTGCTTGAGCTTTCTCCTTTGGATGAATTCTGCACAAAGGCGAAAATAAACGTAACACAGAGAATTGGCAATGAAAACTTCAATGTGATGAGATATATTGACCGATGCGTGACAAGAGATTAACTTTTAAAATGGGCGCAGATACAATCCATGGGAGGATTTTAGGACTTACAATTACATTAAATGGCCGTTTAAAACCTGCCAATCCTTAAATGCCCATTATATCATTAATTGGCCGAATGATTCATTTAAGCGTGTTGTAGATGTTTTGGTGGTTGAGCACAGGGGAATCATTGTTAGACGGATCAAGCTTTTAATATGAATTGATCGTGCTATCCCTTCATTTTAACGGCTTTCTTGAAATCTGCGCTTTATCGCAATTGGCCATCGGGGAAAGTTTAACCTCTTATATTGATACCTCTTGAAAACCCTGATCGCCGATAGCGATATCGCATCGGATCGGGAGCATTGGCATTATATGAGACATGTATAGTATATCGCCAATAGCGATATCGCATCGCATCGGGGCGAATGGCATGGGGCGCTTTTAAAAATGTGCATAGAGTATTGCCGATAGCCGATAGCAATATCGCATCGGCGGAAACCAATGTGCCACTTACTTATGTACCTTATGTCATTGCGATATGCGATCTTGCGATCGCTTTATTGCAATGATAAAGATTGATTTATTTGATGAAAATGGGATTTTTCAAAAAGGGTTTAATAATGTTTTCATTTGGTTTTCGGACCCTTTTAAATAATACAATATTGATACCAATCAAACTCTAAAGGGACCCATTTCATATGATAGTTTTGTGAATAGAATGATATGAAATGGGGGGTTGTTGTAGAGCACAACAATTGGCGATTCGCTGGAAGAAACAATTATCTCTGAAAATTATATAAATACTTAAACTTTTTTAAAAATAGAGTTCTAATCAAAGGGGAAAATTCTAATATAACTAGGTATAAATGCATTCCGAGTAAAATGAAACTATTTTGTTAATTTCCTCTCTTTTTAAAGACAATAGGTACATTCTAAGTTTTAAATAGGCCTTTATTGGTTTATAATGATAAAACAGAAAACCTTTCCAAATCAGCTTTTATAGTGAACTCGTCTGTCATAGGTAGAGCCTCTGCTGCCAGCAAACGTTCATAGTTTCGACAGGGATACCTTTTAACCATGTTATTGTCCATTATCCCATCCAATTTAAGAGTGTGATTAACAGCATGAATTCAAAATATGTTTTCATATTCTGTATTTCTTTCTTTTCCTGTTATTGATAAGATAAAAAGCCATTGTCCTGGTTTGGTAGCCAGCTATTGACAATGCCATTCACTGGTAATAATCTAACCGAACAAGCTGGCTCGTGATGAGACCCCTTGTCTTATAATTCTTAAGCCATTACCCTATTATGGTATGCAGTATTGGTAATGTCGGTTAAACTATTTCCCTATGATCATGGTAAGCAGGCTTGTAATAAGACCTCTTATCTTTTATATCAAAATTTTAGAATTACACTCTGAGTAATCATAAACTTTGGTGAATGGGATGGACAATTTTCTCTTTAAGAGTAGATGGATGACAGGGTAAGAGTTGAAGATGCTGAAGTTGGATTAGCTTCTATCTTGATATTGATAACCTTTTGTGGCCAATTTGAAAACAGAAAATGATTTATAATACTTTTAAATTTTGAGAGGGGTTCACAAAACTAGAAGTGTGGTTTCAGAATACAATGATACCTAGTTTCCTAGAAATTATCCCTTTTGGTTAAGACTTCTATTAGTTTAAAAGCAAATATCATACTACTTCTGTGGATCATGTTTTCAAACACAGCAAAGGTCAATGGAGGATACCTTACAACTTTATTTTCTAAAGATCCTACAAACTACAAAACTCTATTAAACTAAAAGGAGAAGGGGTTACCTCCTCAATTAAAGAATTTCTTCAAGATAAGGCCATTAACAGGGAGAGAATCTCTCAAACCTGATAAATCTTGCAATATAAAGGTTGAATGGCCTATCTTCTCGCAGATCTGAAATGGTCCAAGCCACATCTTCTGGAACTTGGTGTGTTTTCCCTTGTCCTCATGGGCTTTATCCCATTTCAGAACTAAATCACCGACTTGAAATTGTTTTGAACCGGATGAGACTGAATCAAAGCTGCCTTGATGACTTGTTGATGTTTGGCATGAATAACCCTGGCTTTTTCTCTTTCCTCTTCTAATTTTAGAATTTGATCATGTCTAAGCTGAATAGAGGAGGAAGGATTTTCCTCAATGAACTGAACTAGGGCTAGAGAAGGAAGAACAAGATTTGTGGGCAGTACTGCTTCTTTTCCATACACAAGGTTGAACGGAGAAGATCCTATAGAAGCTTTATGTGTTATCCTATCAGCCCATAATGCAAACATTAAGGACTTGTGCCAGTTTTTATGATTCTGTTCGATAGTTCGCTTAATGATTTTGATCAGATTTTTATTAGTAGATTTTGCTAAACCATTACCCTGGGGATAGTAATTAGCATAATATTTCAATTTAAATCCTCTTTTAATAGCGAAATCAAACATAGCATTGCCTGGGAAATAAGATGCATTATCAAAAACAAGAGCATTTGGGACACCAAACCTGGTAATGATGAATTGATCTATGAATTCAATGATTGCTTCAGAATTTGCTGTCTTCAAAGGAATTGCCTCAACCCACTTAGTAAAATAATCGGTAGCAGTAAGGATATACTTATGCTGTTTGGAAGAAGGTGGAGTAATTTCCCCAATGATGTCCAATCCCCATTGCTCAAATGGTTGTTCAATGTTGACTGGTTGCAGAGGGAAAGTTGGTTTACATTGTCTTCCACTAGAAGTTTGACAATTGAGGCATTTCCTTACATACTCGTGGGCATCTCTAAACAGAGTGGGCCAATAGTATCCAGCATGAATAATTTTGTGAGCTGTTGTGTCAGCTCCAAAATGTCCTCCTGTTGGTCCATCATGTAACTCCTACAAAACCTTTTGTGCTTCAGGTTTCTCAAGGCATCTTAATAAGATGGAAGCATAATTCTGCTTAAAAAGCACATCATCAATAATTGTAAAATTCTTCGCTTTTAACCTAATGGTCCTTTTGCTTTTGTAAGACAGGTTAGGAGGTGCATAACCATTTTTTAAATAAAAGATTAAATCTGCATATTGAGAATCAGAATCAGTAACACTTATCTGGTTGATTTCTTCAGTTTGATCTGTATTACTTGATTCTGAAATGTTGGATGCTCCTGCCAATAACCTGCAAAAACCTTGGCCCCTAACAATATTTGTTGGCTTAATTTCTAAGTCATATTCTTGAAGCGATGTGACCCAGTTTGCCCTTTTTTCACCCAGTTCTTTTTGGATTAATAGTTGCCTAACTGCAGGGAAAGGAACTATAACTTTTGTGTGGGTTTTCAAAAGGAAGGGTCTATAATGTTTGACTACTTTAAATACGGCAAAGGCTTCTTTTTCTACTTCGGAGTAATTCAATTCAGCACCCTGAAGATTTGAACTAAAAAACGAAATGGGTGCTTCCAAATTGTGATCATTGAGCTGCGTAAGTACTGCTGCATAAGACGAGGTGGAGGCGATAGTGTATAATGTAAAATGATTAGAAAAATTGGGAGTATTTAAGGCTGGGGCATCAATTATTGATTGCTTGATTAAATCAAACGCTTCTTTTTCTGCTGATCCCCACTTAAAGACTGAATTTTTCTTGATCATAGTTTGAAGTGGCAAAATAATTTGAGAAAAATCTAGAACAAACCTTTTAACAAAATTGATTTGGCCTAAAAATGACTGCATGTATTTCTTATTATGCGGGAAAGGGATTTCAGAGATTTCTTTGATCCGATCAGGATCAATATAAATGCCATGTTTAGACACAATAAAGCCTAAGAGCTTTCCTTGGTCAAGAGCAAAGAAATATTTTTTAGGGTAAGAGAAATACCATATCTTTTGCAGCGTTGAAAGATTTGACTTAGGTCATGCAAATGATTGGACCTCTCTTTAGAGAATACAGTAATATCGTCTAGATAGACGACTACTGTTTTATTAATCATCCCTTTAAAAGCTATATCCATCGCTCATTGGAATGTTTCTCCTGCATTAATAAGTCCGAAGGGCATTTTCTGATATGCATATGTTCCCCATTTTGTTCTGAATGTGGTTTTAAGCTGGTCGTCAGGATGGACCAAAACTTGATTATATCCTGAGAAATCGTCTAGAAAGGACATTAATTCAGAGCCTGCTACTGATTGGAGTATTTGCTCCATGGTAGGTAATGGGAAATTGTATTTTAAGCTTGCTTTGTTCAAATTTCTGAAATCAATACAAATCTGAATGTCGCGATTTTTCTTTCTAACTGGCACCATATTGGAGACCTAGTTTGAGTGTCGGACTGGAAAAATAATCTTGGCTTTCAAGAGTTTGTTAAGTTCAGTCTTTATTTGACTCTCTAAACTTGGATGTATTTTTCTTAACTTCTGTTGAATTGGTTTCTGATCGGGAAGCACTGGAATGGTATGCTGGATAATGGATGTATCATATGTCTTCAAATCATCATATTTCCAATCAAAAACCTATTTATTTTTCCTTAACAGTTTAATGAATGCCTCTTTCTCTTCCAAGGAAAGTCCTAATCCTAAATTAATATTTTGAGGAGCTTGCTCAGTACCAAGATTTATCAATTCAAACCTTAGGGTAGAGCTTTGGAGCTTTGCATTAGTCACAGGTTTAAACCTGTCTTTAATATCATAAAGATCCTCCAGCTTTACCACAGGCTTAGGAATAGAATTTTCTTGAGGTGTTTCTCTCATTTGAAAGTCATGCTCATTTTCCTCAATAATTTGATTATCATAGGACTTTTCAGAAGTTAAGAATTGTAAAATATCCTCGTCATGGTTAAATACTCTCCAATTAGTGACATTGTCAGGAATTGATGGCCTAAAAAGCAATTCTACTGAAAATCTATCTGGGTTGTAGTCTTCAGAAGGTAGGATTTTGGAAGCTACATTGGCTAGCAGGTCGGTTGCCGAGTTTTGAGACCTAGGGATGGAAGAAATATTGAATGCCGAAAAGTGTGAGGTGAGCTCTTGTACTAGCGATTGATAATGTTTAAGATGATTTGAAAGACAATGAATTGTATTTCTCACCTGTTTGATAATAATTTCAGAATCGCCGAATACTTTTAGATATTGCACTTTAAGGCCGATTACTTTATACAGTACTTGGACTAAGGCTTCATATTCGGCTGTATTGTTAGTGCATTTGAATTCCAGCCTACAAGACAGCATTGTTTTTTCTCCTAGTGGGCTAACCAAAATACACCCTGCTCCTGAGCCGTCACTAGATTTGGACCCATTGAAATATAATGACCAAAATAAAGAAGTATTAACAATTGTATTCAAAGTTTTCTCAGTATCATTGAAACATCTAGACCTATCTGTTTGTGAAAAATTCTCAATCTGAGATGAAAAATGGTTGACTAAGAAAGGGGATGACTGGGCAGTAAAGTTACCAAAGAATGACTCAGATGAATAATTCCCCAAAATGTTGTTATAAAATGCTACAGGTTGGTTTTCTTGCTCAAATTCAGTAACTGTATGGGTCATATGTTTTTCTCGATCAATCCTTATTTGATTTGGCTTACCCTTATAGGGAAGCCACATATGTGACCAATCAGTAGAAATATACCCATGTAGTTTTTCAGACCAATCCCTACTCAAAATTAAACCGTAAAATTCAGGTATATCGGCTATTAGGATATCAATCCTTTGTACTACTCTGGGATCAGCAGATAACCTCATAGTTACGGAATTAATCTCTCCCACAACTTGTACTTTGGTCCTGTCTAACTGTACAATATGAATAGCAGACTTCTGGGGTTCAATGTTTAGTTTGGAACAAACTGAAGCTGGCATTATGTTAGAAGATGCCCCTGAGTCAATCAAACAGTTGTGCAGGTTTCTGTTGTAGATCTCATAGGTTAGAAGGAAAGGTGGAGTATGAGAATTTGATCTATCTCCAATCAGAACTGAATCGGTAGCTTCAACCATACCGGGAGGAGGTTGGCCTGAATCATTAGCAGCTTTAGCACTGGGAAGAGGTGTAGAAGGAACAACATTCAATTCTTTGAGAAGCAATTTCTGTTGATGTTTTAATTTACTAAGTTCAAACATAGTAATGTTTGCTTTAGTTTTCTTCATGTCATCAACAATATTGTACTCCATTGAATCGGATACCACTAATGTTTTAGATGTTGAAGGAGTATTAGAAGTTGAAGGCTGGTTTTGGGGAACTGCTGCAGGTGATTTCTTTCGGGGTATTTTTTCTTTGGTTGTAGCAGCACCTGCACTCCTTTTCTTTGACATTGCCTGAACAGGTTCGGAAGTACTTTTACTCCTAGTAGTGACTGGGAGCGCTTCTTCTTCATTATCAGTATCGGAGTTGGGGAGTATAAAATCCCACATTCCATGACATTCTACTACTTCTTCTTCATCATCAGTTGGTAAGATTGTTTCCTCTTCCTCTTCTTCTTGCTCTAAATCTGCATTAGATATGACATTCGGTGGCTTTGATTCATTTTTCTTATAAGTCCTAAAGGGTCTTTTGGTTGAGGTTTCAGCTACCTGTTTCTTTATTTCAACCATTTCATTTGATAAAGTTTTTAGGACTTTTTGCAAACCCTCCATGTCATATGGATCTTTTGGGGTTTTCTTTCTTGAGTCATCTTTAAACAAGACTTTTTTGGCTTTTCTATCTTCCAGAGCAGCTTTCTTTTCTAGAGCATTGATGCGTTTCTCCACAGCAAGTGCTTCTTTCATGTTTTCGGCTAAGGTAGGTTTCCCAGCCCTATCTACAAAAATGGCTATATTGGCAGGTAGGGCGGTTATATACCATTCACTTCGAATTTGTTCACTTGGTTTGGAGGCCATCGGGATTTTGTTCAGGAGTTTATTGAATCGAGCATTAAATTCCTTAATTGGTTCCCTATGCTCTATCCTAAGATTGGAGAGATCGTTTATTAGGGTAGCCAAAGACCTATCATCTCCATATTTGGTAAGAAACTGCTCTTGGCAAGTGTTCCAACTGGTAATGGAACCAGAGGGTAAAGAAAAATACCAAGATCCTGCTGATCCTTGCAAGGTGTAAGGGAAAAGTCTAACAACAACATCTTGTTCTGTTACTCCTTTCAAGTTGACTGCCAACATGAAATTATTAATGTGTTCCTCAGCCTGGGTCCCATCATCTGGGTTAAACTTGGGTAGCCATTTTTCAGGAGCATCTGGTAATGGATGCAATGGTGCAGGCATATTGACTGCACCAGGTCTGGTCCATGGATCTGCCATTATAATAGCAATAGTGGTTGATACTACTGTTGGAATTCCAGATGTCTGGGGAGGAAATAATGTTGAGGAGTGAGCAGATTGGGATGTTAAAGCTCCTAATCCCTAATGAACAATAATATGTAATGGGGGAGTGGATGGTTGACTTTGTAGAGGGGAAGATGCAATGGAGGATGTGGATGAAAGCTCTTCACTGTCAGATCCTTCAGTATATTTCTTCGCCTTTTTCCTTTTGGGTAAAGGGAACTCAGTGGGTTCAATACCGAGCTTTTCGCTCTGAAGTCTGGTGAGAGGGTGAGGTAAATTGAACTGCGAAGTCGCACTGCTTTGTGATACCTCAGATTTCTGTGGTGAAATCGAGAAGCTCTGAAGTTTGTGGATAAGAGACTAGACTTCAAGTGATTCAAGACTTAATTGTTCTGGAGTATGATGGGTTTGAGCAGTGGTAGTTGATTCCTCTTCTTCTTGTTTGGATACTGGAGAACCAGCATGCAAATGGGAAGTTTGAGGGGATACGGAGGGAGAATTACTCTTAGAATGGCTTGTAGATTTTGGTTTGTGTGCCATTCACAGTTGGGCCCTCCTTCTAGCGCCAAAAATGTTGAAGCCTCGAAAATCACTGCAACAACATTGGGGGATAACCACTCGGTCCGGACCTTAGTACAGCTCCTTTTCCGTTTGGAATGGTGGCTCCGACTGGGGATAATGGGACCAGTTTCCCAGAAATGGATAAACGGGATGAATGGATAATTGATTAACTAATCTAATGATAGGCGAATAACTAAATCTATCAACAAAAATACAAGAACTATGACTTATCCCGGGAACTATTGAGCTTTGAAGTGTAGCGCTTGATGATCTATGTCTATGGACAGGCATATAGATGACTCCATCTAACAGACATAGACATTAATGCATTCAAGGATTACTTTACTTAAATAGTTAAGCAAAGCGATTAAAGCAATATTACTACACTTGTCATTTATATCATCGACACATATATGATTAAAAGGAAAGCACACCATAAACATCCAATAGTGGAAAGAATACAGAACTGCTGTTAAAACACATACATATAATCGACAATAGCAAAGATAATCAAATAACAATTCATATGAAAGGGATGAATTCAGACATAGATAGAAATACCATATGAGCTGTTTGACACTCCCAATATCAATCGCTACTTGTGATTCTTCCTTCAACGCAGAAAGACTTTCAAACAAAGACAATAGTGCACAATTGCATAAAAAGCTTCCTTGTCAAATTTAGAACAACTGGTCCAGTTTCATAAAAGAATATGACTGAAGCAAAATAGTGCAACTTCAGTCTTTAAGTCAGGTACAAAACTTTACGACCCTTTCCAAAACAATGAAAGGGTCTATAAATACTTAATTAATCTAACTATCTATAAAACAGAAATCCTACTTAATTGGTATCAATAAATTTTGATCCTATTTTCTTCAGCAATCTGGCAGTCGGTGGCATGATTCATCAAGTAGGCTGCTTGCCTTTAAATCTGAGCTGACTTATCGCAAGCATCGGCTCCACTTCAGGTGGTTTGTTGAGGCGCGAGCTGAGCTGGGCGTCATAGGTGGCATCCTGAATATCGGGGATAATATACCCGATTGCATTCGTAAGGCACTTGAGGGCGGCTCTCTGTGTGTGCGGCTTTACCAAGAAGAACCAATAGGCGTCCCAGGTTAAACTGTTAATCCCAGCGATTAATCTCCCCTTTTCTTCTAGATTGGATAACATGATTGCTCCAATATTTTCACCGTTGTCAACATTCCTGGTGTGCATTGGGAAATCATGTTTGATAAGTAGAGAGTGTTATTGACTAATTCAACTAAATTGCTTGAAGTTGATTTACATCTTGAAACCGCCCTCTCTGCTTTCATTAACTGGGACTACCATTCTGTGAAGAGTATATCTTTATGTGATTCTAAGATCCTGGGTAAATTCGTCGCTTGTCCTTGATCAGAATCTTGCTAGTCGAGAAATGCAGCTATTGTTTCTTCAGCTTGATCCAATTCAGTCCTGGCCTTGTCTACTTGCTTACTTATGGATGTCGTTAATTCACATAGTGGCTCTTCCTGGGCGATTTGTTGACATAGAAGCTTAATTTGGGATATTAATGCAGTATTTATTTATAGTGCTTCTACCCTAAATTCAGCCACTTGTGGAACGGCCTTTGTTTTCTCGAGTTGTGATGATAATTGAGCAATTTTCTCATCTTTTGTTTTCACCATTTGCTCATTCGCTGCCTTCAATTGTGCCAATTCCTCTGATAATTCTTTCTGCTTCTGGATTGCGCTTTGGTCAATCCTTTGTTTTTTCTGCCTGCAATTGTTGAGTTAGTTGACTATTTAACTGTTGTTGCGTCAACAATTGCTGCTCTGCCTGCTCCGCTTTCTGCTTTGTTTCAGTTAACTGTGCCTGTAACGAGAAAATCTCCTGATCCTTTGTTTTCAGTAAAAGGCTTACCTCCGATGCCTTATCTATTGTCACTGCCGAATAGGCTCCAGCATATTGTGACAGTTTTGTCAGGTCATCGGAGGGGTCAAATTCCTCCTTCCAAACCACATTGCCCGTGACAGTTTGCTCTGGGAAAAGCGAAGGTTGATCAGTCCTTCTTCTTTTCCTTTGTCGTTTAACTACAGCTTTATGCCTTGGGCTGTAGAAGACATCTAGGGGAGGAATATCTTCTACCTGCAAAATGATTTGGTCGGAGGGGTCCTTTGGTATTATCTCTACCTCTTTAGAAATGGGTGGGCCACTGGTTCCACTTAGAACTTGTGTTGAAGTGATTTCCTGTGTGTCTGTTGCCTTTGAAGTCTCTGTGTCCTTTGAACATTCCAGACCACTGATAATGGAATCAAATTGCTTCCATTCCTGGAGCAATTTAGGGTCGATATGAGTATCCACATTGACATCAATAGTGGTCTGTTTTTCCTTTTCAGTTTGGGTCTCCTCCCGCACTTTTTCCTGCTCTCTCTTCTGCTTTTCCTCCTGTTCTTTCTTCTGATTTTCCTCCTGTGGCTTCTCTTGTTCTTTTGTTGTAACTGGAGGTTCCTTTGACTGTTGCCGATCAGGCTCACTTGACGATGTCGCTGGGGTTGTCGCTAGTAGATCTAGAGGCAGAGTTTGCAACCTTTGTTCTCTAAGTGTATTAAATTCAGTCAACCCTTCATCATGATATTTAATTTTGGCCAATGATTTAACCTGCATTATTGATTCAGCGGAAGAGAACAGGTCGTCAAACATATCTTCTTTATGATCGAATTTTGACAATTTGGCCTGTTCTAGTGCATTATAGGCAACTTTGTTTGGATCAAATTGCCTATTTGGGAGAGTCGCCAGAGTTAATGATTTAATCTTCGTAGCTTCCTTTTCTGCATGTTTGAGATCATGCAGAGTATAGACACCGCATCTCAAAGGAAAAGACGGCCAGCCCTGCTTCTTATTTTTCTTGAGAGTCTGTGTAACACTCTCAGCAATAATCTGGTAAGAGATTTCCCTTGCCAACAGTTTATTCGGTATGTATAAAGGGAGAACATGAGGTTCGGCTTGGCTACCGAAAACTCTTATATAAGTGAACTTCTCCTCTCCAAACCATCTCCCTACTGCTGTTAAATCAATCCCAGCTTGGTACGAAATCTTGGGAATGGGTTTATCAAAAATAGAATAATAAATAGGCAACATAAAGCCATTGCAGACTTGGTACAGATGGTGCTTGTAGGAGGATTTCCATAATTTCTGGTGGTAAATGTGAATAGGCATGGATTCTTGTGGCATCCACCTCCAGCCGAGCACAGGAAATTCAGAATTAAAACACAAGGTATCTAAAATATAGGCACTGTAATAAAATGGGGGAATTATCCTTTCAGAGATGCGAGTCTTATTCCTAAACTCAAGAACAGCTTTGGCTAGTTTATCTGAGAGAATAGTGGCCCAATCCATTATTATACTGTTGCATGCAGCTTCCATTAAGGGAACCATTTCTATAGTGAAATTAGAAGAGTCATGCAATCCCCACAATCTACACATCATTATTCCAGCGTAGCAATAAGGAGAAGCCAAGGAATCAACCGAGTACTTACTAGAAGATTCATGTTTGTGCTTAGCTGGGTTTTGTCTCCAATCCCGGATGGGTTCGGATTCAACTTCGTTCTCGTTTCGGAATTTTTCCAGGAACGCCTTGTTGTATGTCTTCTCTGGCTCAAGCAAATGATACATTTTCCTTAGATCATCAGCTTTGAACGACCCGAAAATTCTCCCGTCTCTAGTGCTGAAGGTTCTATCTAGGATTTGGATTTCTTCAATTGCCCACCGCACTACATCTGTGTATGGGAGAATTTGTTCCCTAGCTGCTATCCGATGAAGGAAGGAGTCAGCTAAGTCCTTTAGAATGGCATCAGATTTCCCAGTAGAATCTGCAGTAGCTTCTACTGTTGTCACTTTGGGTTCTTCAACCTCAATCAAGTTGTAGGTGCTTTGCCAAGTAGTTCTGCCGAGACCAGAACATGTGGTATCCGAAATCAATCCTTTCTTTTTGTTTGAGGGATCAGCGACAGCTTGTCCTGCGGCTGGCGCAACAGAAGTTCCTGTGGTCTTCTTGCATTTCTTCCCCATTTTGCTTGAGCTTTCTCCTTTGGATGAATTCTGCACAAAGGCGAAAATAAATGTAACACAGAGAATTGGAAATGAAAACTTCAATGTGATGAGACATATTGATCGATGCGTGACAAGATATTAGCTTTTAAAATGGGCGCAGATACAATCCATGGGAGGATTTTAGGACTTACAATTACATTAAATGGCCGTTTAAAACCTGCCAATCCTTAAATGCCCATTATATCATTAATCGGTCGAATGATTCATTTAAGCGTGCTGTAGATGTTTTGGCGGTTGAGCGCAGGTGAATCATTGTTGGACGGATCAAGCTTTTAATATGAATTGATCGTGCTATCCCTTCATTTTAACGGCTTTCTTGAAATCTGCGCTTTATCGCAATCGGCCATCGGGGAAATTTTAACCTCTTATATTGATACCTCTTGAAAACCCCGATCGCCGATAGCGATATCGCATCGCATCGGGAGCATTGGCATTATATGAGATATGTATAGTATATCGCCGATCGCCGATAGAGATATCGCATTGCATCAGGGCGAATGGCATGGGGCGCTTTTAAAAATGTGCATAGAGTATTGCTGATAGCCGATAGCGATATCGCATCGACGGAAACCAATGTGCCACTTACTTATGTACCTTATGTCATTGCGATATGCGATCTTGCGATCGCTTTATCGCAATGATAAAGATTGATTTATTTGATGAAAATGGGATTTTTCAAAAAGGGTTTAATAATGTTTTCATTTGGTTTTCGGACCCTTTTAAATAATACAATATTGATACCAATAAAACTCTAAAGGGACCCATTTCATATGATAGTTTTGTGAATAGAATGATATGAAATGGGGGGTTGTTGTAGAGCACAACACAACCCCACAATTCAAACCAAGATTGGATTCTTCAAGAAATAGTAATGCCCAATATCCCACGATCACCTGATTATAAACTAGTTCAGTAGAGTGAACTTGTATGGAGTGCAACATGTCACTATTTTGACCTTCAACCCTAAAAATTATACCCTAAAAACTATAGTCCATTAAATTTCAATCACGTTTTATGAAATTCAAATTTGATTCTCAGAGCAAAACTTATGACTATTTTACCAATATCACCTGTTTGAGATGGAATTCTGGAGCTTACAAAAACCATAACTTCTTTGGATCATATCTTCGAAAATATAACGAACCAAGATCTAAAATTTGTACAAAATTTTCAAATATTTTGGTTCCACGTGGTTTCAATTTTAGCTTTTGAATCCTCATAGAACAAAATTTATAGTGAAAATTACAAGATGACCTATTTGAAGACACAAAACCCTAGAATCCAATGCTCTAGTACTAAATGGTATGCAACCAACTCACAAAAACGATAGATCAATGACATAAAAATTATTCTCTTCAAGGGGAACGTCCTTTACATTACATAAATGAACAATTCTTGGATGATACAAATGATAAGACCTCATTTGTATATATAGAAGTCTAAAGGGTAATAATATAATAAAATCCTACATAACAATAATAATGTAAGGGCACAACAATAACAATAGTGGGCTTCTATGGGGCACACCAATAACAATAGGGGGCTACATTAATAACAATAAGGGGAATACACTAGTATTATAGGGAACTAACACAAGAGAAAATAATGCACTCTCGAATTCTATGCTTGGGCACATGACTGAGAAGGGGATGCAGATTCTTCATTAAATGAACTTGTTGCCAGGTTTGAAGCATGATTCTTCGGATTTCTATGAAAATTGTGTTTATGGAAAACATAAGAGAGTCAGATTTATTAGACTTGGGAAGGAAAAGAAGAGCGAAAACATTATAGCTTGTACATACAGATTTATGGGGACTTTCTCAGGTATCATCTCTCAGTGGCTTTTGCTATTATGTTAATTTTATTGATGATGACACTATGAAAACCTGGATTTATTAGATTTGAAATTTATCTAATGTATTTCAAACTTTCAAGAAATGGAAATATTTCATTGAGAACGAGATGGGAAAGAAGTTGAAGTGTCTCATATCAGAAAATGGAGGTGAACACTATAGAAAAAAGTTTGATAACTATTGTTCAGAGCATGGAATTCGTAAAGGGAAGACAGTTCCAAGAACACCACTGGAAAATGGTGTGTTAGAAAGGATGAATAAGACAATCACGGAGCGTGCAAGGTGCATGGATTGCATGCAGAAATTCCCTTACAATTTTGGGCAGATGTTGTAGATACTACTCTTTATCTAATAAACAGAGAGCCTTCAAGTTCTTTGGATGATGGTATTCCAGAGGAGGCATGGACAGGTAAAAGGGTAAACTACTCATTTTTAAACACTTTTGGTTGTGAAGCCTTTATCCACATCAATAAAGAAAACAGAACAAAGCTTGAGGCAAAATCAAAGAAATGTACCTTTATTGGATATGGTGAAAATGATTTTGGTTATCGCTTATATGCTTATTAAAATCACAAAATCATAGGAGCAGAGATGTCATATTCAATGAAAAGGTCATGTATAAGGATCAATGTATGGAAAGAAATAGGAAAAATAAAATAAAGAATAAGCAGTTCTTAATGAGATCACAAAAAAGTAAAGGTCCCTAAAAATCATAATGATCAGTAGCCACAACAAAAACAACAACACAACAACAACGTGCACCTCAAACACCTGAAAGTGGTGTTAGAAGATCTACCAAGACCCCCTGAATGATACTTTCCTTCATTATATTATGTATTGTTGACTGATGCTAGTGAACTGAAAAGATATGAAGAAGCAACACAAGTAGAAACTAAAAAGAAGTGGGAGAAATCCATGAAAGAAGAGAAGGACTCCTTGATGCATAACTAGACTTGGGACTTAGTCAAGTTGCCTACAGGTAAAACAACACTGCAGAATAAATGGGTTTACAGGTTGAAGGAAGAAGATGGAGGTAAATAGAGGTATAAAGGTAGACTTGTGGTGAAAGGGTTTGCAGAAAATAAAGGTATATACTTTGACGAAATTTTTTCTCCTATTGTTAAAATGACTTTAATCGAAACTATTTTAAGTCTAGTGGTAGCAGAAGATTTTCATATTGAGATGTTAGATGTAAATACAACCTTTCTCCATTGGGATTTCGAGGAAGAAATATATATGCAGCAACCACAAGGGTATGAGGTCAAATAGAAGGAGAAGTTAGTGTGAAAATAGAAGAAGAGATTGTATGGATTAAAACAGGCTCTAAGGCAATGGTATCTAAAATTTGACAGGTTTATGTATGAACAAGGTTATACTAGATGTCACTCTAGCCATTGTGTTTATCTTAAAAAGAAAAATGATGGCAGCTATATTATATTGCTATTGTATGTAGATGACATGCTTGTTGTAGGGTCTAACATGCAGGAAATAATGTGATCGAAGGAAAATTAGAAAACTCATTCGCAATCAAGGATTTGGGTGCTACAAAACAAATCCTCAGTATGAGAATAACTAAAGATAAGAAAAATCACAAATTAACATTTTCTTAGAGTGAGTACATAGAAAAGGTGTTGGAAATTTAATATGAAGAATGAAAAACCAGTTAGCACACCTTTGGCTAGCTATTTGAAACTAAGTATATGTGTCCCAAGACTCAGTAAGAGATGGATTATATGTGTAAAGTTTCATATGCATCAGCAATTGGAAGCTTAATGTATGCAATGATTTTCACAAGGCCTAATATTGCACATGCAGTAGGAATTGTAAGAAGTTATATGAACAATCCAAGAAAAGAGCATTGGATAACAGTAAAGTGGATTCTCAGGTATTTGAGAGGTACCACAAACTAAGCATTAGGCTTTGGTGGTTCAAAAATTGCTCTGCAGGGATATGTTAATGCAGATATGGCAAGTGATAAAGATAACAAGAGGAGCACCATAGGGTATGTTTTTATTGTAGGTGGAACAGTTGTTAGTTGGGTTTCAAAATTGCAAAACATTGTTGCACTTTCAAAAATGGAAGTAGAGTATGTTGCTTCTACAGAAGACAATAAAGGAATGATTTGGTTACAAAGGTTTATGGATGAATTGGGCAAGAAGCACGAGCTGGGAAGGTTATAAAATGACAGCCAAAGTGTCATTCATCTTTCAAATAACTCAACATTCCATTCCAAGACCAAACACATACAACTCAAGTACCATTTCATACGGCCAATGTTGAAAGATGGACAGTTGAAGCTAGAAAAGATGCACACTAGCCAGAATTTTGTAGATATGTTAACAAAATTTGTAACCAGGGAGAAACTGAGATTCTGCTCAGTTTCAATTAGTCTTCAAGTATGATGGTGAAGATGAGAAACAATCAAGTCCAAGTGGATTCAATTTCCAGCAAGTGAAACAACGATATAGTTTATATACTTAGTCTCCAAGTGGGAGATTGTTAGGTGTGGAGCATGATTATCTTCCTGATTGTTCATAGGTTTTTTGTTTCAACTGCGTTGGATCCTTGTTCCTAACGAGGAAGAAAAAATTCTTATTTAATCACCATCAATGGGGTCTAGGGGGGATTACGGTGACTTTTATGAGCCCCCCCTGGTGGAGTTCGGGGGAAGCACCCCCGAAGCTAAAGATAGATGAAATTTTTCCTAGTAAAATATTGTAATTTCATAGTCAATCTAGGTCGTTCATTAGGCGGATGATCTTCTGGTAGAAGTTATGTTAATTTTGAGTTTTTTTCCCAAGAAGGAAACCCTTGGTCTATAATAGGGAATTGTATTGCAGTTGTGTATTATTATTGTGATCAAGAAAGAGAGAGGAGATTGTGTGAGAGAGAAGAGGAAATTTCAACAGATATATTGTTTGTTGTATCTCTTCATTTTGTTGCATAATATGAAATGAAGGAATAGGTGCTTCTCTGTGGACGTAACGCAAGTTGGGTGAACAACGTATATCTATGTCTCTCTTGTTTTATGTGTTTTTGTATTTGTGTTTCCGTAATATTTTTTGTATTTCATTTCTCCCTAAATTAATTTCTAACATGTGATTTATTCTACAGCACATGTCTTTTCTTTCTGAAATGTGAGCAAGGTTTGAAGTGTGATAGCAAGTGTTTTTGTAGTGTTGTGAGTGACATTTTTAATGACTAGTTTAGATATTTTATTAGTTCTAGTTTCCATTTTTTCTTACATATATTTTGCACAATATCCTTGAAAAAAAAAACTACCTAGATTGACAATTTATGTATGAGTCAGAATGGTCATTTTGGTTTAAAGGGGTAATTAGTCTTCCCAACAGTTTGGTGCCTGAATCATATTGTTTCCTGTATCAAGTTAATGTTTTCATCATTTCAAGGTTGGTTCCTCAATCGGGTTGTTTCCTATGGTAAGTTGGTGTTTACATCATTTTGAGGTTGGTACCTCAATCTTATTGTAGTCTAAAGGAAGTTGGTGCTTAAACTTTGAGGGGATAGATGTATCATTCTTTTTTATGCTATTAAATATTGTAAATTAAAGATTCAAGATAAAATGAATATATGGTTCTCTCCTCCGAGTGTTTCCACATAAAATCTTGTGTTCTCTTGTGTTGATGTGATGTTGGATTCTTTATGCATAGTGTCATCCATTATTATGATGCAATGCTACATGGTTAATTATTAATGAAATGTTTTGATGTGATAAAATATGTGACTACATTGATTCACCCCACCCCCTCTTAATGTGATATTTGGCTTAACATATATTTCTTTTGTTTTGACTTCATTTGTTTTTTCATAGGAGAATAAGGTTGAGCATGGGCACAAGTCACTCATAAGATATCTTATAATATGAAATAATCTACGCCTAAAGTATATGTTCTCATAATTGTATTGGGTGTGGATCCTAATTATCATGATGATTCAGAGGTCTTTGTTTTAGTCCTTCTTGGATCTCAGTCCCTAATGGCAATATGGGGGGGGGATTCCGTCCTGCCCCCCCAACTATTAGTATCAGGGGGGTCCAGGCAGGGTGGAAGCATGCTTTTATCCCCCCCTTGGTGGGGGTTCAGGGGAAACGCCCCCAAAAGAAAATTTTAGAGGAAAATTTACTTGTAAAGTATTTTAATTTCATAGCTAATATGGGTCATTCATTAGGCATAAGATATTATGGTGAAAGTTAAGTTAATTTATAGTTTTTTTTCCATAGAAGGAAACCCTCGATTTATATGAGGGAATTGTAATGCGATCGTGTATTATTCTGTGTGTGAGAAAGGAGAGGATATTGTGTGAGAGCAAAGAGGAACTTACTATGGATTTGTTGTAGGTTGTATCCCTTCAGTTTGTTGGATAATATAAAGGAAGCATTTGAATTTCTTATTTCTCTGTGGACGTAGCCCAAATTGGGTGAACTGTGTATATATGTGCCTCTCTTGTTTTATGATTTTCTGTGTTTGTGTTTCTACAATATTGTATGTGGTACACTGCTCTATTATCTAATTTTTAACAACTGGTATCAGAGCCAAAGGTATATTTGTCTAGTTAACTCGTAGGAAAGAAGGGTTCCTGGTTTGACTGGAAGAAATGGTAGAAGATGATACGTTTAGAGTTGAGAAATTCAATGACCAAAACTACCAGTTGTGGAAGACGCAAAAGGAGGATTATTTATATCAAAAATATATTTACCTACCATTGAGCAGAAAATCATAGAAGCTGACACGTATGACAGATGAAGAATGGGAGATTCTCGACAGAAAGGCTCTAGGAATAATACAGTAGTGCCTAGAAAATCAATGGCCTTTAACATTGCAAAGGAAACGATAACGGAAGATCTAATGAAGGAATTTTCAAGTCTCTATTAAAAACCCTTATCCTCAAACAAGGTATTTCTTATGAAGCACTTATTTAATATGAAGATGTCAGAAGGTGGATTTGGTGTTGATCATTTAAATGAATTTAACACGGTTACCAATTAGTTAAGTTTTGTAGGGGTAAATTTTGACGATAAAGTTAGGGATCTATTATTTCTATGCTCGCTGCTAGAAACTTGGAATGGCTTAATCATGGCTATCAATAATTCTATCTATGGTTCTAGTAATTTAAATTTTGATGATGTTGTTGTTGCTATCCTTGGTCAGGAAATGTGACAAAAAATCTCAATTGAGACATCAGGTAATGCTTTGAGTGTAGATACTAGGGGAAAAAAACTAGAGAGAGGAAAGAGCCTAGAATATCGCAGTAAGTCAAGGAAAGGAAAATCCAAATCCAAATTAGGGATAGTGTGCTAGAAATGTGGAAATAAAGGACACCTGAAGAGAGACTATAAAATTGAGAAGGGAAAAGAAGGACATGGACAACAAGAGAACAACTGTGAAGTGAACTGATGTGATGCAATATGATTTGATTCTTCCATTGGAAAATATTATCGATGCTTGGGTGGTAGATTCAGGGGCTTCATTCCATGCCACACCCCATAGGAAAAAATTTCATGGCTATGTTCAAGAAGATTTTGGACAGGTTTGTTTGGGTGATGATAAACCCAGTAAAATTATTAGAATGGGTAAGGTACTCATAAAACACCATAATGAAAACCAATTGCTACTAAACTAGGTAAGTCATGTTCCAAATCTAAAGAAAAAAATAATTTTAATAGGGCAGTTAGGAAGTCACAGTTGTATAACAACATTATAGACAAAACCTCGAAAGTCATTAAAGGAACCATGGTAATAGAAAAAAGAGAGAAGGTTAGTACATTGTATTTATGCAATGACATATTTTATTTTGCTAATTCTTTAACCTCCATAGGAGAAGACACAACAGTGTGGCATCATAAGCTTAGGCATATGAGTGAGAAGGGGGTGTAGATTCTTCACTCAAGAAATTTCTTGTTGGGTTTGAAGCATGTTGATTTCGATTTATGTGAGAATTGTGTTTCTGGAAAACAGAAGACAGACAAATTTCTCAAAGTTGGGAAATAAAAGAAGTTTCAAAAGTTAGAGCTTGTGCATACATATGTATGGGTACCACCTCAAGTATCATCACTTTGTGGCTCTTGTTATTATGTTACCTTTATCGATGATGTAACTAGGAAACCCCGGGTTTATTTTATTTGAAATAAATCTTATGTATTTGATATTTCTAGGAAATGGAGAGCTTTGGTTGAGAATGAGACAAGAAAGAAGTTGAGTGTCTCGGATCATATAAGGGAGGTGAATATTGCAGCAGGGAGTTTGATAATTATTGTTTAGATAGTGGAATTCATAAAGAGAAAATAGTTCCAAGAACACCACAAGAAAATGGTGTGTCAGAAAGGATGAACAAGACAATCATGGAGCATGCAAGGTGTATGAGATTGCATGTAGGATTTCCCTTATAATATTGGGTAGATGCTATATATATTTTTGTTTATCCAATAAACAAAGGGCCTTCAAGTTCCTTGGATGGTGGTATTCTAAAGGAGGAATGGGTAGGAAAGAAGGTAAAGTACTCACTTCTAAAGACCTTTGGTTGTGAATAATTTGTCCACATTAATAAATAAAACATAACAAATATTGCGGAGAAATCAAAGAAGCGTTCTTTATTATATATGGTGTTAATGATTTTGTTTAATGCTTACATGAATATGAAACCCATAAAATCGTTATGAATAGAAATGTGGTATTCAATGGAAGGATCTTATAAAAATATCGATTGCAGAGAAAGAAAGAGGAAAAGGAAAACACAAAATATGCAGTGTTTGATAACATCATAGAAAAGAAAAGTCAAAGCTGCCAGAAAATCATAATGAACATCAGTAGCAATATTATGAACAATAGTAGCAGGCACCTCAAACTCTTGCAAGTGTTATTAGAAGATCTACTAGGTTAAGTATACCCCTTGAATGATACTCCCCTTCATTATATTATGTATTTCTAATTGATTCAAATGAACCAAAAGGATATGAAGAAGCAATGCAGGTAGAAACTAGAAAGAAGTTGGAGAAAACTATGAAAGAAGAGATGGAATCCTTCGTACATAACTAAACTTGGGACTTAGTCAAGTTTCCTATAGGTAAAACAACATTGTAGACTAACTGGGTTTATAGCTTGAAGGAAGAAGATGGAGGAAAAAGGAGATATATGTCTAAACATGTTAATGGGTTTTCATAAAGGAAAGGCATAGAATTTGATGAAGTGCTTTATCATGTTGTTAAAATGACTTCAATCATAATTATTTTAAGTCTAGTGGCAATAAAAGACTTACATCTTGAACAATTAGATGTAAAGACAACCTTTCTCCATGGGGATTTGTAGGAAGAGATTTATATGCAACAACAACAAGGGTATTAGGTCAAAGGGAAGGATAAATTAGTGTGCAAGTTGAAGAAGAGTGTGTATGGCTTAAAACAAGCTCCAAGATAGTGGTATCCAAAAATTGATAGGTTTATTTTTGAACAAGGTTATACTAGATGACATTATAACCATAGTGTTTATCTTAAGAAACAAAATGATGGTAGCTATATTATATTGCTGTTGTATGTAAATGGCATACTTGTTGCAGGGTATAACATGCAGGAAATAAATATGCTCAAAGTAAAAGTCGTTAATTCATTTGTAATGGAGGATTTGGGTGTTGCAAAGAAAATCTTTGGTATGAGAATAATTAGAGACAAGAAAAATCACAAATTAACATTGTCTCAAAGTGAGTACATAGAAAATGTGTTGGAAAGATTTAATATGCAGAATGAAAAACCGGTTACACCTTTGGCTAGCCTATAATAGCCCTGGGTTCAAAGTTCATGTAATAGAAGTTAATGAAGGAAAAATAAGGCCAAGGTCATGGGACATCTATTCCAAGATGAATGTTGGGAAAAACATCCTAGTGGGTGTCACTTTGGTTTATTATGGATAAGGAAATCGGCAAAGGTGTTGGAAAAGGCAAAGAGGCATTAATTGGCATTTATTTATGAAAATAAAGGAAAATAGGAGAAAAGGGAGATGAAAGGTAACAAATTTACATGAGAGGGAAATTGAAGGAAAAAAATAGGAAAATGAAGAAAATAGAGGCCTCAATGATAAAAAGGATTTTGCGGATTAGTTAACAACTTTTTGTCAGTTTGGCTTTGGAATTAGTTTCAGAGAGAGAAGAGCACCAAGAGGAGAAAACAAACAAGGAAGAAAAGGAAAGAAAAGGAAGTGCAAGGAAACAAAAGGGAAAGCAAGGAAGGTTGGATCAAGCGGCTTCAACAAGAGGATTTTGCATGTAACAAGTTGCAGTTGTGATTTCCTAGCTGAAGTGTTAATGCATGGTACATGCTTTTGTTCATTTGGTTCATTGTTTTCATTGGCATTGGTTTTTCCTGGTTTAACATTGATTTCAACCTTGCCTTGTCATTTCCGGATAGCCATGGTGTCATGCGATTTTTTTTGGTTGAGCTTTGGATTTCTGGAAGGTTTTGGAACCAGGTGAGGTGGTCTTAGGAAAATTCCCAAAGGTTGGGGGTGGAGGTGGTTTAATATTTTGGAAGCCCTTGATAGGTGGGTAGAGACATACAAATTCCTCAAGGTATTTGTGAATAAACTATGAGGCATCCAAGCTTGTTTTGGTCTTGTGATTTGTTGATCAGTTTTGGTGAGATCGTGGTAGTCTGAGGGTGGAGATGGTTTAATCTCGGGGAAGCCTTGATTGTTTATGTATTGAGATCCCACATTCATGGTTGCAATATGGCATGGGGTGAATGTCTAAAAGAAATATTTGGTTCATTCCAATCTATGATCGAGTGGTACGTGGAAGTCCCTGACTTGGTTGGCTTTTGCATAAGTTAATAAGAGCTATTTTCCGTTTGTAATCTATGAGCACTTGTACTTGTTATTATGGTGATTTTATGGTCATTTTCTCATGGCTAATAAATCTGGATATATATTGGTTATAAGCATGGATTTTTATTGTGCTCTAGCTATGACTTTTTCAGGATTTGATAAGTATTTTATGGTTAATGAATGCATGGGCTAGCAAGTGTTATTACAACTATTATGAGAGGGAATTATAACTTCTTCGTTATTTTCAAATAAGTTTTAGACTCATATGATTATATATGGATTCATGACCTGTAGCTTACATGTTCACGATATGTTTGATGAAACGGTTGTCATGGTTAGGCCTGGTTAGGTTAAGTTTTTGTTCAAGTTTTGTGTGAATAGAATTGTCATTATGTCATTTATCATTCTGAGATGTTACAAGAAATTTTGGTTAGTGGTATGGAGGTTGGCCTGGAAAGGTGGTTCAAATCTCGGGACAACACCCTTTGAACTGGAGATCTTGGGCTACAAGTGTACCCTTGCAGGCTTCTGCACGCAGTTGTGGGCCTAAATGAAGGAAAAATAGCTTTAGCTTAGGTTTTGTCACTTGGGGTGGCTCTTTAGCCCTTGAGTGTCATGTAATCCCTATAGATGTTAATTTGTGGTTAGTAAGTCTCAGTTGTAGGCCCCACTTCCTTAACTAGAGCTAGGAGGTTGGGTCATGTCATAGTGGCACTCTGTTTCACATTTACCTGGAGGGATTGTAAAAGAAGGTAAATGTGGGGAGAGGGTGTTACAGATTGGTATCCGAGTATGGCTCAAACACTTGGACTGGATATGGTTATGGTTAGCCCATTTACCCCATCCAACTAAATGTATATGGTTATGAATGCATAGTAGGTTAGATATGCATCATGGTGTTCATTATGAAGTTTGTGTCGTCATGATGTTGTTGGTATGTTATGATGTTGATATGTTGGCTGAGATGGAGTAGGAGATGCAGATCATCATAGCGAGGTTGCAGCATTGGACCTCAGGGTAAGAAAAAAAATTCATTTAGTTTTGTATGTTGGGCATGCAAGTATGTTGGTTAATGGTTGTTATAAGCATTATGATTATGTACATGCCTATAATTCAATTGTTGTTGTGGTTACATGAATTATAGATGTTTGTTAATCAGTGCGGTCATATGCACTTGTGTTTATACTAATACGTGGTAGGTAATTTGTTGTTGTATGCATTGTGGTCATATACATGATGATTATGTCATTGTAGCTAGTATCTTGATGTTATATGTAACATGCTAATTTGTATTTTCCTATGCAGATGGTTATGGTTATGATATTCAAGTATGATTTGATATACTTGTGATATCGTGTCATACTAATATGGGCTGATTTGTGCAAATGTGATAGCCTCCCCTGAGATACATTGAGGTATGAGTTTGATTATGTTGTTTATTTGGTTTATCTAACATGGTATGTTTACAGGTTGTTTGAATGTTTGATTAATTGCATGATATGAGTATGTGTCTATAAGATTGCATGAAGGAGTGGTCTTGTTTTAAGACGGTTGTACTAACACATTATGTGATGAGATAGTTGGTATACACTTGAGTGTAAGTGGGTGCTAGTTGTAGTATTATGAATAATTATTGTGAGTTGATTATGACATAGTTGTTAGTCTTGGTAAAGGGTGATTTGAAATTAACAGACACAATGTCTTGATCTTTGGAACATGTGACTAACATATGTAAACAATTGCAGGGCAACATGCTTGGCATTAGCGTGACAAGGTAATAGTTGATTTTTTTATATAACCAATAGTTGGGTGATGTGATAGCACATAATAAGACTCAATTGCAACAAGGAAAAGGTAAAAGAAAGGAATTGGGTGATAATTCCTTTGGCTATGTTTGGAAACCGCAATTCCAAATGAATGAGTGCTTGCATGAATTCAAGAAGTATTCTTAACCTTTATTTTTTCTGACAAAATGTGGATCTGTGCTATATTCATATACATTTATTTGACAGGTATAACAGTTGGTTTCCAATTATGACTAGATTCATCAAGGAATTGGAGTCCCTTGAGAGATGATATATGTATGTGCTCAGTTACAGGTCAGTGTTCTAGGTACAACAAGGTAAGTTAAATGGTATATTGTTATGTTTATTTATGCACTGCCAATTATTTGTTTATGGTAGTATGATGCAGGGGATTGCATGGAAAAAGGGACTACAATGAAATCTTGAAGAAGGATCTAGTTGAGCTTTCCCTTGGAAGCATTGGGAACCCATGGGGATTGAGCCATGGTTTATGTTGAAAATTTGTTCTTTCGGTATTTTGTGATTTGTTTGCATTTGACTTGTAGTTTTGTTTATATTTGGTGCACGGTCATGCCACTTTTTTTAGGTATCATATTGCTATTGTTTTTTCATGGTTTTCTTCTTGTTATTTCCTTTTGTGTTTCGAGGGTCTTGCGATTTGGTTATGGAAGGAGGAAATTTAATGCAGTTCAGGGGGGCTTAATGAAACCCAACAGATAATGTAAGACCCAGGTGAAACCTCGTGCATGAGTAAAGAGCAATTGAAGGCAATAATATGATAGCCAGTTGGATTGGTTGGGTCCATGGAGATAAATGGACGGTGGTAGGATAGTCATGGGAAAGGTAATAAGAGTAAATTTAATGGATTTAATGTGTCATATGCCTTGGCTATGTTGGTAACTTTTGTTCCCAATATTTTACATGTGTTTCACGGGTAAAGGGAGTTCTATTAATCTTGACCTTATGATATTTGGTAATTGTGTTGTGATTATAATTACGCTTATGTATATATATGTGTGTGCATATATCATTGTCCAACAGGGTCATTAAGGATCATGATTGCTTTGTGCTAATTTTTATATGTATATATGTATGCCATTATATGAGAGGGTTGTCTGGGATCATTCTTGTGGAGGAATGCTTTCTTATGTAGGTGAATGGCATGAAGAGGTTCTTGGTATCAAGTGGGAAGAGTAGCTACGAGAGGTCTATAAGTTTGGTATCATGTGGATAAGGTTTGAGATTATGTGCTTATAACTACGCCTATGTTTATGTTATGATGAGAGATACATCAAAAGAATGAAAGAAATTTGATATGCGACATGTTAGGACAAACATTGATAGTGGAAAGACACTAGAAGAAAGGTTGTTTGGTATAGATAGTGTGGTCTCCAAATGTGCAGTAGTAGTGTTGTGTACATGTTGCATATGTAGTGTTGTGTATATATGGTGTTATGTATATGTTGCATATGTGGTGTTGTGTACATATGGTGTTGTGTATATGTTGTATATGTGGTGTTTTGTACATATGGTGTTGTGTGCATGTTGTACATGTGGTGTTGTGTACACATTGTACATGTCGTGATGTGTGCATGTGGTGATGTGTACATATTGTGCAGGTGGTGTTGTGCACATGTGGTATTGTGTACATGTTGTGAAAGTGGTGTTGTGTACATTTTCTATTGTGTACATGTCATACATGTTGTGGATTATATGTGGTACTATGTTATGAGTATTGTGTAGTTATTGTGTCGTGACATGTGTATTCCTTGTATTGCATGGTGTGTATGTATATGTATTGTGTTGTACGCCAAGTGTAGGTGTATGTGTTGTGTTGTACACCAGGTGTAGGTGTATGTGTGGTGTTGTACAACGGGTGTAGGTGTATGTGTTTTTTTGTACATTGTGTATGTGTATGTGTTGGACAATGTGATGGGACATGTAGGTATGGGACTGTCTGGGGCCTTTTTGTTGATATTGAGGGTTGAGGCGGTTTAATCTCTAGATGCCCTTATTGTTGATATTGAGGGTTGAGGAATTTTAGTCTTTGGATTCCCTAGTTGTTGATGTTGAGGGTTAAGGCGGTTTAGTCTTTGCATGCCCTTATTGTTGATATTCAAGTTTAAGGTAGTTTAGTCTCTGGATGCCCTTGTTATTCATATTAAGGGTTGAGGTGATTTAGTCTTGACATACCCTTATTGTTATTGAGGGTATATGTGGGTTAGTCTCGGGATACCATTGTTGTTGATATTGAGGCAAGAGGTGTTTTAGTATCTGGATTCCCTTGTTTCTTTGAAGAGAAGAGAAGGCACTAGGTGCTTGTCAGGTTTGGAAACTCATCTAGTGTGTGTATGAGATTGAAGAGAAGAGAAGGAACTGAGTGCTTGTCTGGTTTGGAAACTGATTCAGTGTGTGTATGGAACATACAAAGAACAAAGTCAAAAGAAAAGAATCGAATGTAATATAAGTATTAGTGTTTTATTTCAATTTTAGTTATGCACATAGTTTATGATTCTGATTTATGATGGCCACATGTGATTATGATTTTGATTAATGATGGTTGTACTTTGAGGTAACCTGATGTGATATGTTTATACATGATGATTTGATCAAAGAGCTAGTTTGACTTGTTGTGACAGGAAGTAAATAGAATTGCAAGTGTACCTTATTGACAGGTCACCAATGAGGTATAATTTGAACTTATTTCAATTCCTTTTTAGTCTAATGGTGATTATGTGCTTGGTATAATAAAGTAGGGAAATTCTCGGTTTAGGTGGTTGAAACTGACTACAAGAATTAGTAACAACAACAACAACAAAAATTGGAACGGGAAACAGCATGTTGGTAAAGCACTTCAAGAGTAGGGTCATTGTGGCACATTGGTACCCAATAGCTTCCACTGATTTCCCTGAGCATGTTGTGATCGATATAATAGTTTTGAGGTAGGGATATGCCTTGGTTTTTGTACCTTCTGATGCAAGGAAACCTTGCCAAGGGATTGATCGCCTAAGCGACTATGTAGCAAAGAAGGGGATGTTGTGGAACTTGGAAGGTGAGTGACTACACGAAAGGGGGTGACTAGATTTCCCGAGGGATTGTGTAGCAGAGAAGGGAAGTTCAGGGAATGAATTTGTTTTGGTCATTAGAATTGGCAGATGGAATGAGAAGCACATTGGGAGTGTTCCTTGGAACAATGAGCTGGTAATTATTCACTAAGGGAACATGTAGTGTAAGGATCGTAGCATTGGGAATTGAATGCAATTTTGACTTTGGCAGTGGATTCTTGACTTCTTAGAAAGGAGATGAATCCTGGTATTACTTTGACGGTGGAGGTGTGAGCCTCTGGATTCCCTTGTTGTTGATGCAAGCATCATATCCTTTTATTTTCTAGTTAAAGAAAATGTGCATATGTATGTATGTGTATATCATTATGAATATTGTAACAAGCTAGGTTTATAAAGCTCCATAACATTATGTTTGTTTGTAGATTGAAGCAAATGTGCATTAGTATATGTGGTTGTTATTGTAAATATCATAATTAGTTGTGTTATAAAACTCTAATAAATGGTACGTTTGCTATGTTTTCAGCAGTGTTCATTGTAAATACTACAACGAGCAGGGTTATAAAGCTCCATAGATAGTATGGTTTTTTTTAGATGTTTGTTGCTCATAGGTCTCATAGAAGACCAAGGATAGTGTTCCCCCAAGGGGGAGGGATTTGTAACAGCCCTGACTTAAAAGTTAATGTAATAAAATTTAATGAAGGAAAAATAATACCAAGGTCATGGGACATGTATTCCAAGGTAAATGTTGGAAAAAACATCCTAGTGGGTGTCACTTCAATTTATTATGGCTAAGGAAATTGGCAAAGGTGTTGGAAATCTTAGATGTGGAGCCTGATTATCTTCCTGATTCAAAGGTCTTGTTTCAGGTCATGTTTGAATCCAAATCTCTGACGGGGGGGTGTGGTGGGGCTTCCCCCCCACTATTGTTTCCTAGGGGTCTACGGGGGGAGACTGGATGTTTGGATCCCCCCTCGCTCAGCGAGGATTTGGGGGTAGTACTCCTGAAGCTAAATATAGATGAAAATTTTCCTTCTAAAATATTGTAATTTCATAGTAAATTCGGTCCGTTCATTGGGCAGATGATCTGAAGGCAAATGTTATGTTAATTTATGGTTTTTTTTCCCTAGAAGGAAACCCTCGATTTATATGAGGAAATTGCATTGCAGCTACATATTATGATTCTGAGTGAGAAAGAGAGAGGATAATGTGTGAGAGAGAAGAGGAAATTATAATGGATTTGTTGTAGGTTATATTATTTTAATTTTGTTGGATAATATAAAAGGAAGGACTGGTTGTTTCTCCATCAACATAGCCAAAATTGAGTGAATCGTGTATATTTGTGTCTCACTTATTCTATGCATTTTTTTATTTCTGTTTCTGAAATATTTTGTGTATTTAATTTCTCTGTTAATTAATTTCTAACAACTGGTATCAAATTCAAAGGTTTATTTGGCTAATAAATGCGTAGGAGAGAAGGGTTCCTAGTTCGCGTGGGAGCATTCAGAGAAGATGGTAGGTTTAGAGTTGAGAAATTTGACAGCCAAAACTACCAGTTGTGGAAGATACAGATGGAATTTTATCTTTATAAAAAAATATTTGTACCTAACATTGAGCAAAAATCCAAAGAAGTTGATGACTATGTTAGACAAAGAAAGGGATATTCTTGATAGAAAAGCATTAGAAACAATACGGTTGTTCCTGGCGGCATCGATAGGTTTCAATAAAATAAAGGAAACAACAATATAATGCCGAATGAGGGTCTTGGAGAAACTATATGAAAAACACTCAGCCTTGAATAAGGTCTTTCTATGGAGGATTTGTTTAATATGATATGTTGCTGATCATTTAAATGAGTTTAATATGGTTACCAATCAGTTAAGTTTTGTAGGGGGAAATTTTGATGATGAAGTTAGGGCTCTAGTGTTTATGTGCTCATTACCATAAAGTTGGAATGGTTTAGTTATGGCCATTAGTAACTCTATCTTTGGATCTAATACCTTAAATTTTGGTGATGTTATTGGTGCCATCCTTAGCAAGGAAATGCGGCGGAAATGCTGTGGTGAGACATCAGGTAATTCTTTGACTGTAGAGACTAGGGGAAGAAAAATGGAAAGAGGAATAAGCCCAAGGAATCACAGTAATTCAAGAAAAGGTAGATCCAAATCCAGATTAGGGATACTATGCTGGAAATGTGGGAAGAAGGGACACTTGAAGAAAGAATGCAAATCCTGGAAGGGAAAAGAAGGAGATGGACATCAAGAGAACAACCATGAAGTGAATGTGACAGGTGATGTGTTGAAAGATGCTTTCATTATTTCATTAGAGAATATTATTAATGCTTAGGTGGTAGATTTAGAGGCCTCATTCCATGCCACACCTGATAGGAAACATTTTCATGACTATGTTCAAGGAGATTTTGGACATGTTCGTTTGGGTGATGATACACCCTGTAAAATCATTGGACTGGTAACTTTTTTATAAAGAAATAGATTGGAAACCAGTGGCTATTGAAGGAGGTAAGGCATGTTCCATATCTAAAGAAAAAATTAATTTCAACATGGCACTTGGTAGGTGAAGGCTATGTAACTACTTTTACAGACAAAACCTTAAAGGTCACTAAAGGAGAAAAGGTTGGTACAATGTATTTATGCAATAGTATTTCTAATTTTGTTAATTCTTTAACCTCCATAGGAGTAGATACATCACTCTGGCATCATAGGCTCGGAAAAGTAGGTTTTAACCTCATACAGAAATTACATGCATACAAATTCTAAAACACAAGAGCATAACACATAAAACACATATACACAGATAATTTTCACTGGATCCAAAAACCGGGACTACCAGCTTGATTTTTCATTATGTTCCTTTCAATGTTACAATACATATTTATACATGTCAAAGCATCCAATACCATGGACTGAAAAACCATCGCAACCAAAACCATGTGCGAAAACCATAGGTAGGTCCGCCTAACCTAATATATGGTCCAAAAAAAAATTGCCCAGGGCATTGCCCCAAACCCGATAGTGGGGGCCTACCCGCCCCCCTAAAACCCCCTATGACCCCCCCTCTAACCCCCCAGTTAACTATGTGGGCTAGTTGTGGAAAGAATATAACACAACCCAACATTCTCCCACTTGTTGTTTTCTTTCCACAGGGGGCCACAGGAGAGCTTAGTCATTTATCTAGCCCTGCAATGCCCATTGTTTCTCTACACTAAGAGAACTTCTCAGAGCTCACATATTTTGTCAATGCATATGTAGTATTCTTCAAAGTGTCCACCTTTACGAGCAAAACCTTTTTGTATTCTATCATATCCCTCACAAAGTGATAGTGAACATCAATGTGCTCTGCCTTTGAATGGTAATCAGGGTTCTTTGCCAAGAAAATTTCACTTTGGTTGTCATAGTATATCCTTATAGCTCCCTGTACTAACCCCATACTTGAACACAATCTCTGCAACCAAATTTCTTCCTTGCTTACATGAGTGGCTGCCATGTATTCTACCTCTATAGTTGATAGTGCCACTACAGATTGTTTCTTACTCATTCAACTAATTGCACCTCCAAATAGGTTAAGCACATACCCACTTGTAGATCTTCTATGATCCAAATCTCCAGCCCAGCCTGCATCAACAAAGCTACAAATATCAAAAAATTTGTCCAATCCTGGTCTTCCTTGGTAGCAAAAACCATAATCACTAGTGCCACGCAAATACCTGAAAACCCACTTCACTACTGTCCAATGCTCCTTCCCTGGTTTTGACATAAAGCTACTCAATACTCCCACTGCATGTGCAATGTCTAGTCTAGTACAAACCATCACATACTTCGGGCCACCGACTACACTTGCATATGGAACACGGGACATGTCCTCTTCCTCTTCTTGTGTCTTGGGACACTATTCAGCAAATAACTTTACACCTACAGGAATAGGAACCTGTTGATGCCCCGAAAATCGTTGTATCAACATTGGGGGATAACCACACGGTCCGGACCTTAGTACAGCTCCTTTTCCGTTTGGAATGGTGGCTCCGACTGGGGATAATGGGACCAGTTTCCCAGAAATGGATAAACGGAATGAATGAATGATTGGTTGACTAATCTAATGATAGGCGAATAACTTGATCTATTGGCGAAATAAAAGAACTGCTACTAATCCCGAGAACTATTGTACTTTTAAAGTGTAGCGCTTGATGATCTATATTTATAAACAGGCATGTAGATGACTCTATTCAATAAACAAGGACTTTTATTCATTCAAGAATTACTTTGCTTAAATCGTTAAACAAAGGGATCAGCGCAATATTGCTACACTTTATATATCATCGATACATATATGATCAAAGGAAAGGCATCCCATAAACATCCAATAGTGGAAAGAATAAAGAAATGTTGTTAAAACACATACATATATGCGATAATAGCAAAGGTAATCAAATAACAATTCATATGAAAAGAATGAATTCAGACATAGATAATAGTACCATATGAGCTGCTAGACACTCCCAATAACAATCGCTATCTGAGATTCTTCCTTCAACGCAGAAATACTTTCAAACAAAGACAGTAGTGCACATTTGCATAAAAGCTTCCTTGTCAAAATTAGAATAACTGGTCCAGTTTCATAAAAGAATATGGCTGAAGCACAATAGTGCAACTTCAGTCTTTAATTCAAGTACAACATTTTACGACCCTTTCCAAAACAATGAAAGGGTCTATAAATACTTAATTAATCTAACTATCTACGAAACTGAAATCCTACTTAATTGGTATCAATTGATTTTGATAATATTTTTCTCAGCAATCTGGCAGTTGGCGGCATGAATCATCAAGTAGGCTATTTGCCTTTAAATCTGAGCTGACTTATTGCAAGCATCGGCTCCACTACGGGTGGTCTGTTGAGGCGAGAGCTGAGCTGGGCGGCATAGGTGGCATCCTGAATATTGGGGATAATATACCCGATTGCATCTATAAGGCACTTCAGGGCGGCTCTCTGAGTGTGTGGTTTTACCAAGAAGAACCAATAGGTGTCCCACGTTAAACTGTTAATTCCAGCAATTAATCTTCCCCTTTCCTCTAGATCTGGATAACATGACTGCTCCAATGTTTTCATCGCTGTCAATTTTCCTGGTGTGCATTGGGAAATCATGTTTGACAAGTAGAGAGTGTTATTAACTAATTCAACCAAATTGCTTGAAGTTGATTTGCATCTTGAAACTGCCCTCTCTGCTTTCATTAACTGGGACTGCCATTCTGTAAAGAGTATATCTTTATGTGACTCTAAAATTCTTGGTAAATTCGCCGCTTGTCCTTGATCAGTATCTTGCCAGTCAAGAAATGCAGCTATCATTTCTTCAGCTTGATCCAATTCTGTCCTAGCCTTTTCTACTTTATCACTGATGGATGTCGTTAATTCACATAGTGGCTCTGCCTGGGCGATTTGTTGACATAGAAGCTTAATTTGGGCTATCAATGCAGTATTTATCTGTAGTGCTTCTACTCTGAATTCAGTTACTTGTGGAACGCCCTTTGTCTTCTCAAGCTGTGCTGATAGTTGAGCAATTTGCTCATCTTTTGATTTCAGCATTTTCTCATTTGCTGCCTTCAATTGCGCCAAGGCCTCTGACAATTCTTTCTGCTTTTGGATTGCACTGTGGTCAATCCTTTGTTTTTCTGCCTGCAATTGTTGAGTTAGTTGATTGTTTAATTGTTGTTGTGTCAACAATTGCTATTTTCCCTGCTCCACTTTCTGCTTTGCTTCAGTTAGTTGTGCCTGTAATAAGAAGATTTCCTGGTCTTTTGTTTTCAGTAAAAGACTCACCTCCGATGCCTTATCTATTGTTGCTGCCAAATAGGCTCCAGCATATTGTGACAGTTTTGTCAGGTCATCAGAGGGGTCAAATTCCTCTTTCCAAACCACATTCCCCGCGACCGTCTGTTCTGGGAAAAGGGAAGGTTGATCAGTCCTTCTTCTTTTCCTCTGTCATTTTACTACAACTTTATGCCTTGGGCTGTAGAAGACATCCAAGGGAGGAATCTCTTCTACCTGCAAAATGATTTGATCGGAGGGGTCCTTTGGTATTATTTCTACTTCTTTTGAAATGGGTGGGCCGCTGGTTCCACTTAGAACCTGTTGTGAAGTGGTTTCCTGTGTGTCTGCTGCTTTTGAAGTTTCGGTGTCCTTTGAGCATTCCAGACCACTGATAATAGAATCAAATTGCTGCCATTCCTGGAGCAATTTTGGGTCAATATGAGTATCCACATTTACTTCAATGTTGGTTTGTTTATGCTCTTTACTCTGGGTCTCCTCCCGCACTTTCTCCTACTCTTTAGTCTGAGTTTCCTCCTGTGGCTTTTCTGGTTCTATTATTGTAACTGGAGGCTCCTTTAACTGTTGCCGTTCAGGCTCTCTTGTCAATGTTGTTGGGGTTGTTGCTAATAGATCTAGAGGCAGAGTTTGCAACCTCTGTTCTCTAAGTCAGTTAAATTCAACCAAGCCTTCATCTTGATATTTCATTCTGGCAAATGCCTTAACCTGCATTATTGATTCAGCTGAGGAGAATAGGTCATCAAACATATCTTCTTTATGATCAAATTTTGACAATTTGGCATGTTCGAGTGCATTATAGGTGACTCTGTTGGGATCAAATTTCCTATTAGGGAGAGTTGCTAGAGTTAATGATTTCATCTTTGTAGCTTCTTTCTATACATGTTTGAGATCATGCAAGGTATAGACACTGCATATCAAAGGAAAAGAGGGCCAGCCCTGCTTCTTATTTTTCTTGAGAGTCTGTGTAACGCTCTCAGCAATGATCTGGTAAGCTATTTCCCTCGCCAGCAGTTTATCAGGTATGTACAAAGGAAGGACGTGAGGTTCGGCTTGGCTACCGAAAACTCTTATATAAGTGAACTTTTTCTCCCCGAACCATCTTCCTACTGATGTTAAATCAATCCCAACTTGGTAGGAAATCTTGGGAGCAGGTTTATCAAAAATAGAATAATGAATAGGTAACATAAAGCCATTGCAGACTTGGTATAAATGGTGCTTATAATAGGATTTCCATAATTTCTGATGGTATATGCGAATAGGCATGGGATCTTCTGGCGTCCACCTCCAGCCGAGCACAAGAAATTCAGAATTAAAACACAAGGTATCTAAAATATAGGCACTATAATAGAATGGGGGAATTAGCCTTTCAGTAACGCGGGTCTTATTTCTAAACTCAAGAATAACTATTGCTAGTTTATCTGAGAGAATAGTGGCCCAATCCATTATTTCACTGTTGCACGCCGCTTCCATCAAGGGAACCATTTCTATAGTGAAATTAGAAGAGTCGTGCAACCCCCACAATCTACACATCATTATTCCAGCATAACAATAAGGAGAACATAGGGAATCAACCAAGTACTTACCAGAAGATTCATGTTTGTGTTTTGCTGGATTTTGTCTCCAATCCCGGATGGATTCAGATTCCACTTCATTCTCTTTTAGAAATTTCTCCAAAAATGCCTTATTATACTTCTTCTCTGGCTCAGGCAAATGATACTTTTGCCTTAAATCATTAGCCTTGAATGACCCGAAAATTCTCCCGTCTCTGGTGCAGAAGGTTCTGTCCATGATCGGGATTTCCTCAATTGCCCATCGCACTACATCTGTATATGGGAGAATTTGCTCCCGAGCTGCTATCCGATGAAGGAAGGAGTCGGCCAGGTCTTTTAAAGTACCATCAGATTTCCGAGTTGAATCTGCAGAAGCTTGTACTGTTGTCACTTTAGGTTCTTCGACTTCAATCAGATTGTAGGTACTTTGCCAAGTAGTTCTACCAAGACCAAAACATGTAGTATCAGATATCAATCCTTTCTTTTTGTTTGTTGGATCGGTGACAGCTTGTCCTGTGGCTGGCGCGACGGAAGCGACTGTGGTTTTCTTAGATTTCTTCCCCATTCTGCTTGAGTTTTCTTCTTTGGATGAATTATGCACTTAAGTGAAAATGAACGTAACACAGAGAATTGGCAATGAAAACCCAAAGGGAGAAAGATAAATTGATCAATGCGTGGTGAGGGATTAGCTTTTAAAATGGCCGCGAATACAATCTATGGGAAGATTTTAGGACTTATTATTACATTAAATGGCTGTTTAAACCTGCCAATCCTTTAAATGCCTATCATATCATTAATCGACCGAATGATTCGTTTAAGCATGCCTTGGATGTTTTGGCGGTTGAGCGCAGGTAAATCACTGTTCGACAGATCAAGCTTTTAATATGAATTGATCGTAATATCCCTCTATCTTAACGGCTTTTTTGAACTCTGTGCTTTTGGCTTTATCGCAATCGGGCGTCGGGGAAAACTTAACTCCTTATGTTGACACTTTTTGAAATCCCCGATCGCCGATAGAGATATCACATCGCATCGGGAGTATGGGCGCTCTATGAAAATATGGATAGCATATCGCCGATCGCCGATAGCGAATTCGCATCGCATCGGGGTGAATTGCCTGGGGCGCTTTAAGAACATGCATAGAACATTGCCGATAGCCTATAGCGATATCGCATCGGCGAAAACCAATGGGCCATTAACTTATGCTCCCTATGTCATTGTGATATGCGATCTTACGATCGCTTTATCACAATGATAAAAGATTGATTATTTGTATTATTATGATCAAAATGGGTTTATCAAAAAGGGTTTCATAATGTTTTTCGTTTTGTTTTCGGACCTATTTGAACAATACAATATTGATACCAATCAAAACTAAAAGGGACCCATTTCGTATGATAGTTTTTCTAAAGAAATAATGATAAGAAATAGGGGGTTGTTGTAAAGCACAACAATTGGCGATTCGCTGGAAGAAACAGTTATCTCTGAAAAGTATGGAAATACTTAAACTTTTTCAAAATAGAGTTCTCATTAAAGGAAAAATTCTAATATAACTAGGTATATTTGCATTCTAAATAAAATAAAACTATCTTTGTTAATTTCCTCTCTTGTTTAAAATTAGATACATTCTAAGTTTTAAATTGGCGTTTATTGGTTTATAATGATAAAATAGAGAACCTTTCCAAATCAGCTTTTAGAATTGACTCCTTTGTCATAGGTAGAGCCTCTGCTGCCAGCAAACGTTCATAGTTTCGACAGAGATACCTTTAAACCATATTACTGTCCATGGTCCCATCCACTTAAGAGTGTGATTAACAGAATGAATTCAAAACATGTTTACATATTTTTATTTCCTTTTATTTTCTGTTATTGCTAAGATAAAAAGCCATTGTCCTGGTTTGGTGGCCAGCTATTGACAATACCATTCACTGGTAGTAATCTAACCGAACAAGCTGGCTCGTGATGAGACCCCTTGTCTTATAATTCTAAGCCATTACCCTGTTTTGGTATTCAGTATTGGTAATGTCGGTTAAACTATTTCCCTATGAACATGGTAAGCAGGCTTGTAATAAGACCTCTTATCTTTAATATCAGATATTTAGAATTACACTCTGAGTAACTATAATCTTTGGTGAATGGGATGGACAATTTTCTCCTTAAGAGTAAATGGATGACAAGTTAAGAGTTAAAGATGCTGAAGTTGAATTAGTTTCTTTTTTGATATTGATAACCCTTTTGTGGCCAATCTGAAAACATAAAATGATTTACAATACTTCTAAACTTCGAGAAGGGTTCACAAAAGTTGAATTGTGATTTTGGAATGCAACTATCCCTAGTTTCCTAGAAATTATCTCTTTTATGTAAGACTTCTATTATTTAAAAGTAAATATCCACACTACCTCTGTTGAGCAACTTTTAAATACAGCAAAGGTCAATGGAAGATACCTTACAACTTTATTTTCTAATGGTCCTACAAATTACAAAACTCTATTAAACTAAAAAGGAGAAGGGGTTACCTTCTCAATTAAAGAATTTCTTTAAGATAAGGCCATTAACAGGGAGAGAATCTCTCAAACCTGATAAATCTTGTAATATGAAGGTCGAATGGCCTATCTTTTCACAGATCTGAAATGGCCCAAGCCACATCTTCTGTAACTTGGTGTGTTTTCCCTTGTCCTCATGGGTTTTGTCCCATTTCAGAACTAAATCACCGACTTGAAATTGTTTTGAACCGGATGAGACTGAATCAAAGGATGACTTGATGATTTGCTGATGTTTCGCATGAATAACCTTGGCTTTTTCCCTTTCCTCTTCTAATTTTAGAATTTGGTCATGTCTAAGTTGAATAGAAGAAGAAGGGTTTTCCTCAATAAACTGAACTAGGGCTAAGGAAGGAAGGACAAGATTTGTTGGTATCACTGCTTCTTTTCCATACACAAGGTTAAACGGAGAAGATCCTATAGAAGCCTTCTGTGTTATCCTATCAGCCCATAGTGCGAATATTAAGGATTTGTGCCATGTTTTATGGTTCTGCTCGATAACTCGCTTAATAATTTTAATCAGATTTTTATTTGTAGACTCTGCTAAACCATTACCCTGAGGATAGTAATTAGCAAAATATTTTAGTTTAAATCCTCTTTTAATAGCGAAATCAAACATGGCATTGCCTGAGAAGTAAGATGCGTTATCAAAAACAAGAGCATTTGGGACACCAAACCTGGTAATGATGAATTGATCTATGAATTGAATGATTACCTCAGAATTTGTTGTCTTCAAAGGAATTGCTTCAACCCACTTAGTAAAATAACCGGTAGCAGTAAGGATATACTTATGCTGTTTGGAAGAATGCGGAGTAATTTCCCCAATGATATCCAATCCCCATTGCTCAATTGGTTGTTCAACGTTGACCGGCTGCAAAGGAAAAGCGGATTTTCTTTGTCTTCCACTAGAAGTTTGACAATTTTGGCATTTCCTTACATATTCATGAGCATCTCTAAATAGAGTGGGCCAATAATAGCCAGCATGAATGATCTTATGGGCTGTTGTGTTAGCTCCAAAATGTCCTCCTGCTGGTCCATCATGTAATTCCTGCAAAACCTTTTGTGCTTTAGGTTTTTCTAGGCATCTTAATAAGATTGAATCATAATTTTGCCTAAAAAGCACATCATCAATAATTGTAAAATTTTTTGCTTTCAATCTAATGGCCCTTTTGTTTTTGTAAGACAGGTTAGGAGGTGCATATCCGTTTTTCAAATAAAAGATTAAGTCAGCATATTGTGACTCAGAATCAGTAATACTTATCTGGTTAATTTCTTCGGTTTGATCTGTATCACTTGATTCTGGAATGTTGGATGCTCCTGCCAATAACCTGCAAAAACCTTGACCTCTAACAATCTTTGTTGGTTTAATTTCTAAGTCATATTCTTGAAGTGTTGTAACCCAATTTTCCCTTTTTTCACCTAGCTCCTTTTGGATCAATAGTTGCCTTACCGCAGGAAAGGGAACTATTACTTTTGTGTGGGTTTTTAAAAGGAAGGGTCTGTAATGTTTGATAGCTTTATATACAGCAAAGGCTTGTTTTTCTACTTCGGAGTAATTCAATTCAGCACCCTGAAGATTTGAACTATAGAACGAAATGGGTGCTTCCAAATTGTGATCATTGAGCTGCGTGAGTACTGCTGCATAAGACAAGGTGGATGTGATAGTATACAATGTAAAATGATTAGAAAAATTAGGAGTATTTAAGGTTGGGGCATTGATTATTGATTGCTTGATTAAATCAAATGCTTCCTTTTCTGTTGATCCCCACTTAAAGACTGAATTTTTCTTAATCATAGTTTGAAGTGGAAAAATAATTTGAGAAAAATCTGGAACAAATCTTTTGACAAAATTAATTTGGCCTAAAAATGACTGCATGGATTTTTTATTATGAGGGAAAGGGATTTCAAAGATTTCTTTGATCCGGTCAGGATCAATATAAATGCCATCTTTAGACACAATGAAGCCTAAGAGCTTTCCTTGGTCAAGAGCAAAGAAAGATTTTTTAGGGTTAAGAGAAATACCATATCTTTTGCAGCGTTGAAAGATTTGATTTAGATCATGCAAATGATTTGACCTCTCTTTGGAAAATACAGTAATATCATCTAGATAGACGACTACTATTCTATTAATCAACCCTTTAAAAGCTATATCCATCGCTCTTTCGAATGTCGCTCCTGCATTAATAAGTCCGAAAGGCATTTTCTGATACGCATATGTTCCCCATTTTGTTCTGAATGTGGTTTTAAGCTGGTCATCAGGATGGACCAGAACTTGGTTATATCCTGAGAAACCGTCTAGAAAGGACATTAACTCAGAGCCTGCTACTGATTGGAGTATTTGCTCCATGGTAGGTAATGGGAAATTGTCTTTTAAGCTCGCCTTATTCAAATTTCTAAAATCAATACAAATCCTAATGTCGCCATTTTTCTTTCTGACTGGCACCATATTGGAGACCCAGTTTGAGTGCCGAACGGGAAAAATAATCTTAGCTTTCAAGAGTTTGTTAAGTTCAGATTTTATTTGACTCTCTAAGTTCGGATGTATTTTTCTCAACTTCTGCTGAATTGGTTTCTGATCGGGAAGCATTGGAATGGTATGATGGAAGATGGATGTATCATATGTCTTTAAATCATCATATTTCCAAGCAAAAACCTGTTTATTTTTCCTTAACAGTCTAATGAATGCCTCCTTCTCTTCTGAGGAAAGTCCTAATCCTAAATTAATGTTTTGAGGAGTTTGCTCAGTGCCAAGGTTTATCAACTCAAACCTTAGGGTAGAACTATGGAGCTTTGGATTAGTCACAGGTTTAAACCTGTCTTTAATATCATAAAGATCCTCTAGCTTTACCACAGGCTTAGGGATTGAATTTTCCTCAGTTTTACCTCTCGTTTGAAGGTCATGCTCATTTTCCTCGATGATTTGATCATCATAGGACTTTTCGGAAGTTAAGAACTGCAAAATGTCCTCATCATGGTTGAATACTCTCCAATTTGTGACATTGTCAAGAATTGATGGCCTAAAAAGCAATTCTACTGAAAATCTATCTGGGCTGTAGTCTTCGGAAAGTAGGAGCTTGGAGGCAACATTGGCTAGCAAGTCAGCTGCCGAATTTTGAGATCTGGGAATAGGAGAAATATTGAATGCCAAAAAGTGGGAGGTAAGTTCTTGTGTCAGCGATTGATAATGCTTGAGAAGGGTGGAAAGACAATGAATTGTATTCATTACCTGTTTGATAATAATTTCAGAATCTCCAAACACTTTCAAATATTGGACCTTGAGGCCGATGGCTTTATATAGCCCTTGGACTAAGGCTTCATACTCTGTTGTGTTATTTGTGCATTCAAATTCTAACCTACAGGACAGCATTGTTTTTTCCCCTTGTGGGCTAATCAAAATACATCCTGCTCCTGAGCCCTCACTAGATTTGGACACATCGAAATATAACGACCAAAATAAAGAAGTATTAACAATTTTATTTACATTTTTCTCAGTGTCATTCAAACATCTAGACCTATATGTTTGTGAAAAATTCTCAATCTGAGATGCAAAATGGTTTACTGAGAAAGGGGATGGCTGGGCAGCGAAGTTGCCAAAGAATGACTCTGATGAATAATTCCCCAAAATGTTGTTATTAAATGCTATTGGCTGGTTTTCTTGCTCAAACTCAGTAACTATATGGGTCATATGTTTTTCTCGATCAATCCTTATTTGATTTGGCTTACCCTTATAGGGAAGCCACATATGTGACCAATCAGTAGAAATATACCCATGTAGTTTTTCAGACCAATCCCTGCCCAAGATCAAACCGTAAAATTCAGGTATATCGGCTATTAGGATATCAATCCTTTGTATTATTCTGGGATCAGCAGATAACCTGATAGTTACGGAATTAATCTCTCCCAAAACCTGTACTTTAGTCCTGTCCAACTGTACAATATGAATAACAGACTTCTGGGGTTCAATTTTCAGTTTGGAACAAATTGAAGCTGGCATTATATTAGAAGATGCCCCTGAGTCAATCAAACAGTTGTGCAGGCTTCTATTGTAGATCTCATAGGTTATAAGGAAAGGTGGAGTATGAGAGTTTAATCTATCTCCAATTAGGACTACATCAGTAGCTTCAACCATACCAGAAGGTGGTTGACCTGTATCGTTAGCAGCTTTAGCACTGGGAAGAGGTGAAGTGGGAACAACATTTAATTCTTTGAGGAGAAATTTCTACTGATGTTTTAATTTGCTAAGTTCAAACATGGTAATGTTTGCCTTAGTTTTCTTCATGTCATCAACAATATTGTAATCCATTGAATGGGATACTACCAAAGTTTTAGATGTTGAAGGAGTGTTTGAGGTTGAAGGTTGGTTTTGGGGAACTGCTGCAGGTGGCTTCTTTGTAGATACCTTTTCCTTTGTTGTAACAGCACCTGCACTCCTTTTCTTTGACGTTGCCTGAACAGGTTCGGAGGTACTTTTACTCCTAGTAGTGACAGGGAACGCTTCTTCTTCATTATCGGTATCGGAGTTAGGCAGTATAAAATCCCACATTCCGTGACATTCAACAATCTCCTCTTCTTCATCAGTAGGTGTAGCTATTTCTTCTTCTCCTTCTTCAAGATCTGAATCTGCATTCGATATAACATTTGGTGGTTTTGATTCAGTTTTCTTATAATTTCTAAAGGGTCTTTTGGTTGAGGTTTCGGCTGCCTGTTTCTTTATTTCAACCATTTCGTTTGACAAAGTCTTGAGAACCTTTTGCAAACCCTCCATGTCATATGGATATTTTGGGGTTTTCTTCCTTGAATCATCTTTAAAAGAAACTTTTTTGGCTTTTCTGTCTTCCAGAGCAGCTTTCTTTTCTAGAGCATTAATGCGTTTCTCCACAGGAAGTGCTTCTTTCATGTTTTCAGCTAAAGTAGGTTTGCCAGCCCTGTCTACAAAAATAGCTATATTGGCAGGTAGGGCGGTTATGTACCATTCGCTTCGGATTTTCTCACTTGGTTTGGAGGCCGTTGGGATTTTATTCAAGAGTTTATTGAATCGGGCATTAAATTCCTTAACTGGTTCCCTATGCTCTATCCTAAGATTGGAGAGATCGTTTATTAGTGTAGCCAAAGACCTATCATCTCCATACTTGGTAAGGAACTGTTCTTGGCAAGTGTTCCAACTGGTAATGGAACCAAAGGGTAAAGAAAAATACCAGGATCCTGCTGATCCTTGCAAAGTATAAGGGAAAAGTCTAACAACAACATCTTGTTCTGTCACTCCTTTCAAGTTGACTGCCAACATGAAGTTATTAATGTGTTCCTCAGCCTGGGTCCCATCATCTGGGTTAAACTTGGGTAGCCATTTTTCAGGAGCATCAGGTAATGCATGCAATGGTGCAGGCATGTTGACCGCACCAGGCCTGGTCCATGGATCTGCCATTATAACAGCAGTAGCAGATGATGCTACTGATGAAATTCGAAATGTCTGGGAAGGAAATAATGTTGTGGAGTGAGCAGATGGGGATGTTAAAGCTCCTAATCCCTGATGGACAACAATATGTAAATGGGGAATGGATGGTTGACTTCGCACAGGAGAAGGTGAGATGGAGGATGTGGATGAAAGCTCTTCACTGTCATATCCTTCAGTATATTTCTTCGCCTTTTTCTTTTTGGGTAAAGGGAACTCAGTAGGTTCAATACCGAGCTTTTCGCTCTGAAGTCTGGTGAGAGGATCAGGTAGATTAAACTGCGAAGTCACACTGCTTTGTGATACCTCAGATTTCTGTGGTGAAATCGAGAAGCTCTGAAGTTTGTGGATAAGGGACTGAACTTCAAGGGATTCAAGACTTAATTGTTCTGGAGTATGATGGATTTGAGCAGTGGTAGTTGATTCCTCTTCTTCTTGTTCGGATACTGGAGAACCAGCATGCAATTGGGAAGTATGAGTAGATACGGAGGGAGAATTACTCTTAGAATGGCCCGCAGATTTAGGTTTGCTTGCCATTCATAGTTGAGCCCTCCTTCTAGCGCCAAAAATGTTGATGCCCCGAAAATCGTTGTATCAACATTGGGGGATAACCACCCGGTCCAGACCTTAGTACAACTCCTTTTCCGTTTGGAATGGTGGCTTCGACTGGGGATAATGGGACCAGTTTCCCAGAAATTGATAAAAAGAATGAATGAATGATTGGTTGACTAATCTAATGATAGGAGAATAACTTGATCTATTGGCGAAATAAAAGAACTACTACTAATCCCGGGAACTATTGTACTTTTAAAGTGTAGCGCTTGATGATCTATATTTATAAACAGGCATGTAGATGACTCTATTCAATAAACATGGACTTTTATTCATTCAAGAATTACTTTGCTTAAATCGTTAAACAAAGGGATCAGCGCAATATTGCTACACTTTATATATCATCGATACATATATGATCAAAGGAAAGGCATCCCATAAACATCCAATAGTGGAAAGAATAAAGAAATGCTGTTAAAACACATACATATATGCGATAATAGCAAAGGTAATCAAATAACAATTCATATGAAAAGAATGAATTCAGACATAGATAATAGTACCATATGAGCTGCTAGACACTCCCAATATCAATCGCTATCTGAGATTCTTCCTTCAACGCAGAAATACTTTCAAACAAAGACAGTAGTGCACATTTGCATAAAAGCTTCCTTGTCAAAATTAGAATAACTGGTCCAGTTTCATAAAAGAATATGGCTGAAGCACAATAGTGCAACTTCAGTCTTTAAGTCAAGTACAAAACTTTACGACCCTTTCCAAAACAATGAAAGGGTCTATAAATACTTAATTAATCTAACTATCTATGAAACTGAAATCCTACTTAATTGGTATCAATTGATTTTGATAATATTTTTCTCAGCAATCTGGCAGTCGGCGGCATGAATCATCAAGTAGGTTGTTTGCCTTTAAATCTGAGCTGACTTATTGCAAGCATCGACTCCACTTCGGGTGGTCTGTTGAGGCGAGAGCTGAGCTGGGCGGCATAGGTGGCATCCTGAATATCGGGGATAATATACCCGATTGCATCTGTAAGGCACTTCAGGGCGGCTCTCTGAGTGTGTGGTTTTACCAAGAAGAACTAATAGGTGTCCCACGTTAAACTGTTAATTCCAGCAATTAATCTTCCATTTTCCTCTAGATCTGGATAACATGACTGCTCCAATGTTTTCATCGCTGTCAATTTTCCTGGTGTGCATTGGGAAATCATGTTTGACAAGTAGAGAATGTTATTAACTAATTCAACCAAATTGCTTGAAGTTGATTTGCATCTTGAAACTGCCCTCTCTGCTTTCATTAACTGGGACTGCCATTCTTTAAAGAGTATATCTTTATGTGACTCTAAAATTCTTGGTAAATTTGCCGCTTGTCCTTGATCAGTATCTTGCCAGTCAAGAAATGCAGCTATCATTTCTTCAACTTGATCCAATTCCGTCCTAGCCTTTTCTACTTTATCACTGATGGATGCCGTTAATTCACATAGTGGCTCTGCCTGGGCGATTTGTTGACATAGAAGCTTAATTTGGGATATCAATGCAGTATTTATCTGTAGTGCTTCTATTCTGAATTCAGCTGCTTGTGGAACGCCCTTTGTCTTCTCAAGCTGTGCTGATAGTTGAGCAATTTGCTCATCTTTTGATTTCAGCATTTTCTCATTTGCTGCCTTCAATTGCGCCAAGGCCTCTGACAATTCTTTTTGCTTTTCGATTGCACTGTGGTCAATCCTTTGTTTTTCTGCCTGCAATTGTTGAGTTAGTTGATTGTTTAATTGCTGTTGTGTCAACAATTGCTGTTCTGCCTGCTCCGCTTTCTGCTTTGCTTCAGTTAGTTGTGCCTGTAATAAGAAGATTTCCTGGTCTTTTGTTTTCAGTAAAAGACTCACCTCCGATGCCTTATCTATTGTTGCTGCCAAATAGGTTCCAGCATATTGTGACAGTTTTGTCAGGTCATCAGAGGGGTCAAATTCCTCTTTCCAAACCACATTGCCCGTGACCCTCTGTTCTGGGAAAAGGGAAGGTTGATCAGTCCTTATTCTTTTCCTCTGTCATTTTACTATAGCTTTATGCCTTGGGCTGTAGAAGACATCCAAGGGAGGAATCTCTTCTACCTGCAAAATGATTTGATCGGAGGGGTCCTTTGATATTAGTTATACTTCTTTTGAAATGGGTGGGCCGCTGGTTCCACTTAGAACCTGTTGTGAAGTGGTTTCCTGTGTGTCTGCTGCTTTTGAAGTTTCGGTGTCCTTTGAGCATTCCAGACCACTGATAATAGAATCAAATTGCTGCCATTCCTGGAGCAATTTTGGGTCAATATGAGTATCCACATTTACTTCAATGTTGGTTTATTTATGCTCTTTACTCTGGGTCTCCTCCCGCACTTTCTCCTGCTCTTTAGTCTGAGTTTCCTCCTGTGGCTTTTCTGGTTCTATTGTTGTAACCGGAGGCTCCTTTGACTGTTGCCGTTCAGGCTCGCTTGTCGATGTTGTTGGGGTTGTTGCTAATAGATCTAGAGGCAGAGTTTGCAACCTCTGTTCTCTAAGTCTGTTAAATTCAACCAACCCTTCATCTTGATATTTCATTCTGGAAAATGCCTTAACCTGCATTATTGACTCAGCTGAGGAGAATAGGTCATCAAACATATCTTCTTTATGATCAAATTTTGACAATTTGGCTTGTTCGAGTGCATTATAGGCGACTTTGTTGGGATCAAATTGCCTATTAGGGAGAGTTGCTAGAGTTAATGATTTCATCTTTGTAGCTTCTTTCTCTGCATGTTTGAGATCATGCAAGGTATAGAGACCGCATCTCAAAGGAAAAGAGGGCCAGCCCTACTTCTTATTTTTCTTGAGAGTCTGTGTAACACTCTCAGCAATGATCTGGTAAGCTATTTCCCTCGCCAGCAGTTTATCGGGTATGTACAAAGGAAGGACGTGAGGTTCGGCTTGGCTACCGAAAACTCTTATATAAGTGAACTTTTCCTCCCCGAACCATCTTTCTACTGATGTTAAATCAATCCCAGTTTGGTAGGAAATCTTGGGAGCAGGTTTATCAAAAATAGAATAATGAATAGGTAACATAAAGCCATTGCAGACTTGGTATAAATGGTGTTTATAAGAGGATTTCCATAATTTCTGATGGTATATGTGAATAGGCATGGGGTCTTGTGGCGTCCACCTCCAGCCGAGCATAGGAAATTCAAAACTAAAACACAAGGTATCTAAAATATAGGCACTGTAATAGAATGGGGGAATTAGCCTTTCAGTAACGAGGGTCTTATTTCTAAACTCAAGAACGGTTGTTGCTAGTTTATCTGAGAGAATAGTGGCCCAATCCATTATTTCACTGTTGCACGCTGCTTCCATCAAGGGAACCATTTCTATAGTGAAATTAGAAGAGTCGTGCAACCCCCACAATCTACACATCATTATTCTAGCATAACAATAAGGAGAACATAGGGAATCAACCGAGTACTTACCGGAAGATTCATGTTTGTGTTTTGCTGGATTTTGTCTCCAATCCCGGATGGGTTCGGATTCCACTTCATTCTCTTTTCAGAATTTCTCCAAAAATGCCTTATTGTACTTCTTCTCTGGCTCAGGCAAATGATACATTTGCCTTAAATCATCAGCCTTGAATGACCCAAAAATTCTCCCGTCTCTGGTGCAGAAGGTTCTGTCCATGATCGGGATTTCCTCAATTGCCCATCGCACTACATCTGTATATGGGAGAATTTGCTCCCGAGCTGCTATCCGATGAAGGAAGGAGTCAGCCAGGTCTTTTAAAGTACCATCAGATTTCCGAGTTGAATCTGCAGAAGCTTGTACTGTTGTCACTTTAGGTTCTTCGAATTCAATCAGATTGTAGGTACTTTGCCAAGTAGTTCTGCCGAGACCAGAACATGTAGTATCAGATATCAATCCTTTCTTTTTGTTTGTTGGATTAGTGACAGCTTGTCCTGTGGCTGGCGCAACGGAAGCGACTGTGGTTTTCTTAGATTTCTTCCCCATTCTGCTTGAGTTTTCTTCTTTAGATGAATTCTGCACAGAAGTGAAAATGAACGTAACACAGAGAATTGGTAATGAAAACCCAATGTGAGAAAGATAAATTGATCAATGCGTGGTGAGGTATTAGCTTTTAAAATCGCCGCGAATACAATCTATGGGAAGATTTCAGGACTTATTATTACATTAAATGGCTGTTTAAACCTGCCAATCCTTTAAATGCCCATCATATCATTAATCGGCCGAATGATTCGTTTAAGCGTGCCTTGGATGTTTTGGCGGTTGAGCGCAGGTAAATCACTGTTCGACAGATCAAGCTTTTAATATGAATTGATCGTAATATCCCTCTGTCTTAACGGCTTTTTTGAAATCTGCGCTTTTGGCTTTATCGCAATCGGGCATCAGGGAAAACTTAACTCCTTATGTTGACACTTTTTGAAATCCCCGATCGCCGATAGCGATATCGCATCGCATCAGGAGTATGGGCGCTTTATGAAAATATGGATAGCATACCGCCGATCGCTGATAGCGAAATCGCATCGCATCGAGGTGAATGGCCTGGGGCGCTTTAAGAACATGCATAGAACATTGCCGATAGCAATAGCGATATCGCATCGGCGAAAACCAATGGGCCTTAACTCCCTGCTCCATTATGTCATTGCGATCTTGTGATCGCTTTATCGCAATGATAAAAGATTGATTATTTGTATTATTATGATCAAAATGGGTTTATCAAAAAGGACTTCATAATGTTTTTCATTTTTTTTTCGGACCTATTTGAACAATACAATATTGATACCAATCAAAACTAAAAGGGACCCATTTCGTATGATAGTTTTTCTAAAGAAATAATGATAAGAAATGGGGGGTTGTTGTAAAGCACAACAGAACCTTCACCAGTTTACTATCCTGCATATTAAACCTCTGCAATATTATCTCGACTTACTTCCTCTGGTTTAACCAGAGCTTCCTCTTTGCCCGATCTCTTTTAATTTCCATGCACAAAATATAGTTTGCAGCACCAAGATCTTTCATGTCGAATTTGGAGGACAATTGGGTCTTCAAATACTAGATAATTTCTTTGTCATTTCGAACTAGCAACATGTCATCCACATACAATACTAGATAAATAACACGGTCACCAATTAATTTAAAATAAACACAGTGATCTGCTTTGCTTCTAGTGAAGCCAAGTCCCCGTATAAATATATCAAATTTCTGATACCACATCCTTGTTGACTGTTTTAGCCCATGAAGAGACTTCTTTAAATTGCATACCAGTTCTTTCTTACCCTTCCCCACAAAGCCTTCAGGTCGCTTCATGTAGATCTCCTCTTCTAGATCCCCATGGAAATGTTGTCTTCACATCCATCTGTTCTACCTCAAAATCAAAAGCAGCAGCAACAGATAATAGTAATCTAATAGAAGCTACCTTGGCATTAAGAGAAAAAATATCACCAAAATCAATTCCCAGTACTTGGGAATAACCTTTTGCTACAAACTGAGCTTTATATTTCTCCACCTTTCCTTATGCATTTGTCTTCTTCTTGAACACCCATTTTCTGCCAATGGGTTTCCTTCTAGCCAGCAACTCCACCAGATCCCAAGCCTCATTTTTGTACAAAGATGTCATTTCATCAACCATGGCCTCTTTCCAAAGTTTTCCATCCTTTGAATCTATTGCTTCCTTCACAGTTTTGGGATCATCACCAGTAATAGATAAAGAAAAATTTGAATAGAAAGCAGAGTGACTACTTTCTGGCTACCTTCTTTCTCGAACTAATCTTCTCCCACTCGGAGTCTGATTCTTCCTCCTTAAGCTCAAACTCTATCTTCTCAGGTTCCTTTGATGGGACTTCATGTTTAATAACATCTTTCACCTCTCTGAACACCACATCTCGGTTGTACACAACCTTCCTTGTTACTGGGTTATAACCCTTTAAACCATCCTTATACCCAATAAAGATGCACTTTTTAGATTTACTATCCAACTTTGTTCTTTTCTCCTTTGGAACATGCACATATGCATCACATCCCAATACCCTCATATGTGAAAGAGAGGGTTTCTTACCAGTCCATACCTCTTGTGGAGTCTTATCCTCCAATGCTAATGAAGGTGATCTGTTAACTAGGTAACATGTTGTCTCCACTGCCTATGCCCAGAATTCCTGTCCTAACTCAGCACCAGTGAGCATGCTTCTTTCCCTTTCCATCAATGTCTTGTTCATTCTTTCTGCAACTCCATTTTGCTCAGCTGTGTATGGAGTAGTCTTCTGTCGTGCTATACCACACTTCTAAAAGAATTCTTCAAATTCCTTGCTGCAAAACTCTCCATCGTTATCTATCCTCAACACCTTTATCTTCTTCTTTGTCTAGTTTTCCACTAGAGCCTTAAATTCTTTAAACCTGTCAAATACTTAATATTTCTTCTTAAGAAAATATATCCATGTATTCCTTGAGAAGTCATCTATAAATGATACATAGTACACAGACTTACCCAGTGATGGAACCTTCATAGGTCCAAACACATCACTGTGCACAAGCTCTAATATTTGTTTCGCCCTCTTACCACCAAAGGGGAAACTCACCCGATTCTGCTTCACATATACACAATTTTCACATAAATCAAAATCTAGAGAGTTATTAGTCATACCTTCTACCATACCTTTACCATGAAGTATTCGAAGGCCCTTCTCTCCAATATGTCCAAGCCTTTGATGCCATAGCATGGTCTTTTCTCCATAGACCACTAGATTTTTTGCTCCACTTTCAAGAACCACAAAACTATTGCACCAAACAACAACAGTGCTACCTTGTAGCTTGTACAGAGTTCCAATCCGAACTCCCTGCATCAATACCAGTGCTCCCCAAACCATCTTGCAGGTATCTTTCTTAAACACTATTTTTACACCTGCATCATCCAGCTTGCTTACAAAAATCAGATTTTTGGCTAATGCAGGGATATGCATAACACTCGGAAGTGTTCTAATCCTTCCACCTTGCAACTTCAACTTGACTTTTCCACGACCAATGATTCTAGCCTTCTTGTCATCCCCCAAGAATACATCACCACCATCATACTTCTCATTCTCGCAGAACCACTCTCTATGGGGAGTGAAGTGAAAGGATGCACGTGAGTCAATCAACCATGCCTCATGCTCTACATGTGTACTTGAAGAAGCCAAGTACACGTCCCCACCTTCATCTGAGGTGGTTTTCACCTCTGCAAAAGGATCATCATCAGATCCCTTTCCTTTGTCAGGAGCTCTAGATTTACAGTCCCTTTTGTAGTGCTCGTCCTTTCCACATTTCCAACGCACGACCTTTACAGGTTTTCCTAGAGATTTAGATCTCTCTCTAGATTTAGATCTCCTACTCGACTTATTTTTGTTTCTGTTCTGGGACTGTCCTCATACAGACAAGGCATCACCAAAGAAAGAAGGATCGGCTAGCATGCCTCTTGAGCTACTACATACAGATACATGCGGTCCTTTCAGGAAAATAACACCTCGAGGAGAAGAATACTTGATATTATTCATTGACGATTTCTCCAGGTTTGTCTGGTTATGACTTATGAAGCACAAAGATGAAGCATTCGAAAAATTCAAATCCTTCAAAGCCTTGGTTGAAAATGAATCAGGTCACAAAATTAAGTGCCTCAGATCCGACAGAGGTGGGGAATTTACTTCAAATGAATTTTTCGATTTCTGTGAAGAACATGGGATAAGAAGAGAATTCTCTACAGCAAGAACTCCTCAGCAAAATGGAGTTGTGGAAAGAATGAACAGAACAGTCCAACAAATGGCTCGTGCTATGCTTGATGAGTCAGGAACTCCCGCAACTTTCTGGGGTGAAGCTGCACATGCTGCGGTTGTCATTCTCAACAAAACAAATGTCCGGGTGAACAACACTCAAACTCCTCATGAGCTCTGGAGTGGTAGGACTCCTTCGGTAAAGCACTTCAAAATATTTGGGAGCAAATGCTATATCAAGAATACTGATGAGCAGCTTTTCAAACTTGAACCTAGAGCAAATGAAGGCATTCTTCTTGGTTACTCTCCACATAGCAAAGCATACAAATGCTACAATAAAAGACTTGGCAAAATTGTTGACAGCATTGATGTAGTGGTTGCTGAGAAGGGATACATTCCTAGGCAAGTACATCATGAAGACATCGAAGAAGATGAAGGCTACCCTCAACGACAGAATGATGAAGAAGAAGAACCTCAAGAAGAACCAGAGGAGCAAACAAGAATGGAAGAAAAGACTCCATCCAGATATGTTCAGAAGAATCATCCAGAATCTCAGATTATGGGGCAGAAAGAAGCAGGTGTACAAACAAGAAGAACAGTTGCAGAAGCTTCAAGCTATTTGGCATTACTCTCTTCTACTGAACCACAAAATGTGAAATAGGCATGCAAAGATTAATGTTGGGTGAAAGCAATGGATGAAGAACTTGAGCAGATCGAAAAGAACAACACTTGGGAGCTGGTTCCTAGACCAAAGGATAAGAATGTTATCGGAACAAAATGGGTCTTCAAAAATAAATTGAATGAAAATGGAGAAGTAATTAGAAACAAAGCCAGACTTGTCTGTAAAGGGTATGCGCAGCAAGAAGGAATAGACTTTGAAGAAACCTTTGCTCCTGTTGCAAGACTTGAGGCCATCCGAATGTTCCTTGCTCTCTCAAGTTTTCAAAACTTCAAAGTATTTCAAATGGACGTGAAATCAGCCTTTCTGAATGGAGACTTGGAAGAAGAAGTATACATTGAACAGCCAGATGGGTTCATTCTTGGAAATGATCCAAATCTTGTATGCAGATTGAAAAAGGCTCTCTATGGTCTCAAGCAAGCTCCAAGGGCTTGGTACTACCGTTTGGACAAATATCTTCATCAACAAGGCTTTTCAAAAGGATCAGCAGATAGCAATCTTTATATAAAAGTTGAAAATGACAAATTGCTAATACTTGTTGTGTATGTAGATGACATTATTTTTGGCAGCAATGAAGAAGCTATGAGTCAAAGCTTTGCCTTGATCATGCAAAAAGAATTTGAAATGTCCTTGCTAGGAGAACTGACATATTTCCTTGGTTTGCAAATCCAACAAAAAGAAGAAGGAATCTTTTTATCTCAAACCAAGTATCTCAAACAGATTTTGAAGAAATATGGCATGGAAGATGCAAAACCAGTATGTACACCCATGGTCACAGGATGTAGCCTCAGTACAAATGATGAATCTGCAGCAGTACATCAACCAACCTACAGATCTATGATTGGAAGTTTACTTTATTTGACAGGTACCCGACCGGACATCATGCATGCAGTTGGAATAGTTGGAAGATTTCAGGCAAATCCGAAGGAGACTCATCTTCAGGCAGTGAAGAGAATTTTCAAATATCTTCAAGGGACTCAAAATTATGGCTTATGGTACCCTATAGATACTGATCTTACACTTCATGCTTATACAGATGTAGATTGGGCTGGAAGCATGGATGACAGGAAAAGCACAAGTGGTGGTGCGTTCTTTATGGGTTCCAGACTGGTATCTTGGTTAAGCAAGAAACAGATTTCGATTGCCTTGTCTACAGCTGAAGCGGAATATGTTGTTGCTGCATCTTGTTGCACCCAACTCCTTTGGATGATGCAAACTTTGCAGGATTTTCAAATCACTTGTACACCACCTATCCCCATCTTATGTGATAACACAAGTGCAATCAGCATCTCAAAGAATCCTGTTATGCATTCAAAAACCAAGCACATACGAATCAAGTATCATTTTCTCCAGGAACAAGTGCTTGAACAGAAGGTCAAGTTGGAGTATGTTCCTTCTAAGGAACAATTTGCTGATATACTCACCAAACTATTGCCCAGGGACACTTTTGAATACCTCAGGCAAAAGCTAGGGGTTGTTGATGCATCATCTTATTGCTGAACCTCTTCTGATTGATGGTTGTATATGCATACATGAGCTGGGTGGCTGATTGGTTGAAGATTGATGGTACAGGTTCAGGGGGAGCAAACAATGCATTGTTGGCATTATGGAGGATGTGCAGAAGGAGATCTTGGAAGTAGCTGCAATATGTCTCTATCTCTTTCATGGTGGATTATGGTTTTTTCGCTGCAGATCTGGTTCATATTCAGGGGGAGCATGTTCTTAGGGGGAGCATAACCCTTTGCCCTTGATGTCAAAGGGGGAGAATGAAGCTGAAGATTGTGAGGTTGCCATCAAGTCCAAAGGGGGAGATTGTTGGCATTATGTTTCTGGTATGGCTATATGTTACAGATGTTGTACTTGATGGCAACCACCTTGGCAAGGCTCTCAATATATTGAAAATTAAGAAGTACGCAGGAGATCAGTTCAGAAAGTGCGTACCCACAGGTACACCGTGAAGGGACCGCGGACTGATACGCAGATAAGCCGTCCAGGAGTTGCGTACCCCAGTGCACTCATTTCAAGGTAAAGAAAATCACGCGTGGGGTTTCTTATGTTTAACTAGCCAACGGTATTTGTGTTTCTATGGTTTTGGCTCGTGGTATTGATCCATGATTTTAGGAGGAGCTTGCCTATATAAAGCAAAGGAGATCACTTGGCTAATTCATCTTTGCAATTGAATATCTTAAGATCTGAAATTTTGGGTTATGGTCTTAAAAGCTTGATCTATATGAAGTTGAAAGTGAATCTGTGAAGGGTGATCTCTCGAGCGCATGATCAGATCTGGGCATCTGAGCATCTGTGCCACTCTGGTGGACTACCTATTCGGCCCTAATTAGAAGTAAGCAGGTGTTTTACAGGATAACTGCGTGGGTACACAGAGTGACGAAGGTTCAGGTGCGTACGCACAGTAACTGCACGCAGCGCGATAGTATCTTTGAGCGCGTACTTTCAGCAACAGTACACGGCGTAATAGCGTCTCTGGGTGCGTACCTGCAATAACAGTAAGCAGCGCGGTTGAAGAAACAGTGCGTGGACACGCAGTGCGGCAGAAGGGTCTCTGCGGGTATACGCAGAGGAGCAGAAGGTGAGGTGTGTGCGCACGCAGACCAGAGAAAGAAGAACTGCGTATCTGTCTTAAGACTTTTTGTTTGGCTGTATTTTTCTGTTGATAAGGTGATCTGGGTTTGGTTCTATTATTGTTGATCTGGTTACCACAGTTGACTGGGTGATTTTCTTATACTTGATGATCATTTGATGCTTATGGATCCAGTTTGAAAATTTATGAAAAGTGGTCCTTGTAAGAAAAGAAGTAGGGGGTTGTAGCTCCCTTCCAGGAGAGTCTGGAAAACGAGAGAGAGAGTTGTAGCTCTCTGTAGGTTACAGCCTGCATGCTGGTAAAGGACTGCACCAGTACAAAACCATTGTAAAAGGAGTTTCTAATTTGAAAGAAGATAGAGACGTATTGCAGCAAGTGGTTTTCACCCACATTGGGTTTCCACCTTACATCTTGTGTTCTTTGGTGTGACTATCTATTTTCCTTGTTCATGCTCATTATTTTATGGTACTGACATGCAAAATAATTCAAAGAACAAATAAGGAAGATTTATTAAAAGAATTAGATAATAATGATTCACCCCCCCTCTCAGTATTATTTTCAACACACCATTCTAGCTCTCTATATTTTTCCGTCTCATCTCCTTCGTTAGCAAGGATGAGACTATTTCATCAAAGTGCAAGGCAGTTGCATTGCTACCTATTGCAATAACCAGACTATTCCACGAATCTGGTAGAGAACAAAACAAACTGATTCACTTATCTTCATCTGAAATTTTAATATCGAAAGATAATAACTGACTTACCACAGTATTAAATGTGTTCAGATGTTCTGTCATCGAGTCTCCATCTTTCATCCTCAGGTTATACAAGTTTTTCTGTAGGAGCAGTTTATTCACCAGAGACTTAGATTGGTACAAAGTCCTTAACTTATCCCACAAAGCCTTTGTTGTAGTTTCCCTTGATACATTCAGCATTACTGAATCTGAGACACACAATCATATTGTTCTCTTATCCTTTCCATCCAACTTCTTCCATTCTTCATCAAATAGTCTCGTTGGTTTAGTACCTGGATCTACCGTGATCCACTGATCTTTATCCACCAACAGATCCTCCATCTTGAGTTTCCATAACTCAAAACTCTGACCATTAAATTTCTCGATCTCTATCTTTCCACTACTCACCATCTTCTTTCACCACCAGAATCGATCCTGTAGATCTCCCACCGAACAAGATCTACCACAGGCCTGAGCAAAACCCCTCAGTAACAAAGGCATCCCCTTGAAGCCAAAACAGCTCTGATACCAAATGTAGGTTTTAACCCCGTACAAAAATTACATGCATACTAATTCTAAAACACAAAAAATAAAAAATGCAAGAGCATAACACATATACACAAATATTCTCCCCTGGACCCAAAAACCGGGACTACCAGCTTGATTTTGCATTATGTTCCTTTCAATGTTACAATACATATTTATACATGCTGAAGCATCCAATGCCATGGACCAAAAAACCATCGCACCCAAAACCATGTGCGAAAACCATGCACAAAACCATAGGTAGGTCCGCCCAACCTTATATAGGGTCCAAAAAAGGGGGCTACCCACCCCCCTCAAACCCCCTGTGACCCCCCGGTTACGCAATGAAGGGGGGGCCCCACCCCCCCTATAACCCCTCGTCTAACTACGTGGGCTAGATCTGGAAAGAATATAACACAACCCAACAAGGAACATGAGTAAGAAGGGGATATAGATTCTTCACTCAAGAAATTTGTTGCCAAATCTAAAGCATGTTGATTTGGATTTCGGTGAAAATTATGTTTATGGAAAATATAAGATATTCAGATTTATCAGAGTTGGGAAGAAAGGTCACTGATGAGCTTCGGTATTACAACAAAAATGATGCAACTCCCAAGGCTACCAACTTTAATTATCAACCTGGGGTTCATACAAAATTAAGAGGCATTGGCACTATATGTGCAACATACAATGTGTCCTTCCTTCATTGTAATGATGTAATGTAGTGAATGTAATAAAATCAGATCCTAAACTAATTGCAAAAAATGAAATGCTCGAAATGGAAACCTTATCCTATTAGAAGAAAGAAAATACAAGGAAAGAAACCTATTATAATTGCATAAAGTAAAGATCATGAACTAAATGTCAACCATTACATTTCAAAGAGTTTAGATCCATTAACAAATTTCATTGGATGTTGAAATCAAGAAAATCATCATTGTATTATCCATTTCATAAATTTTTCCATTAGCGCAAATCATTGAAATGTTTTGCATGGGTTAAGAGGCAAGTTCTAAATGGTCTTTAATATTTCCTAATCATTTATTTAGATCCGAATCTAGGCAAGTATATACATGTTTGAAGGTTGCTACAGGTGATCTTGTAGTTACTATAGGAAACTACATATTTGCTACAAGAAGTTATAATTCATCGGATGACCAAGAAAATAAAGTCCAAATTGGATGGGATAATTTTTTTTATCAACTAGGTTGTCTTAGGTCTCCATTCCAAGTGGAATCACTCAAAAAGACCTATGTTAACCTATGCTAAAAAATAGCAGAAAATTACTAGTCTAAAATATAGAAATTCGAGAACTAGGGATCTCGTAAATCTATCAAATGCCTAACCTAATCAAGTGAAAATGAAGTGGGGTAAAAAAAATTATTAACTATAGTGTTTTTTTTATCTAATACAAGTGTAATCAACTCGATTGAAGCTCGTTAGCATGCTCTAAAAGATAGCATTAATTTATTTTTATTTGCCACAAGGGACTTCCAGAAATCTAGATTTGGGAATAAGAAAGCTAATCCAAGTAGCTCAATGATTACTATGACCTTCCAAAGTTGTTCCAATGATTAAATTATGTTTGTAAGACTAAAAAATAACTTAATTCAACCATTTAACCCAATCCAACAATAAGAAATAATTAATACTAAATGTAGAAATAGAAAAAAGACAAGAACAAGAGATGCATGTGAATAAGAAGTGAAAAGAAGAAAAGTAAATGATACAAAAAGGCTCTGAGGCTCCTAGGATGACTTAGCCCAAGGAAACTCAGATTCTTATGAAGGATACCAAGATTTAGAAGCTAATCATGGCACCAATCTTCATTATTTCATCAATACAATTACATCCCTGCAAGAAATGAAGTGGAGCTGCAAAAATACGAGCTCTTTCCAAAAGAAGACTAAGAAAAATCCACCCCTAGAGGCAACTTCAACTTGGTACTTATACAAAATGATTAGGAAGCATTCCCCATTAGAGGAGGAAATTTTCCCCACCAAAATCCCTTAATTAGTGGATTTGGTTCCCAATACTAGGAATCTTCATTAAATGACAAGGAACACATTCCTAGAGTTTCTCAATCATTGGAGCTCTAGAATCTATGCAATTATTTCAGAATATCTTCTTGATTTATTAATTAATATTGATCCTCCTGTAGTAGGGATCAAGTCACTAAATTATCTCCTCCAAATCTTGATAATCTTCCCAATATTTTCGCAATATTCCACAAAAATAAATATTATTAGGCGCAAATATGAAATTATCCATAAACATTCCTAATGAACATATTAAAGTTAAAAATGCATTATCTAATGCAAAAAAAGAAGTTTAATGTGCAGAAGGATGGTCAGATGGGCCTTAAGTTATGTCTAATTTAGAGGCCCATCATATCCCCCTACTAAAAGTGTTGCTCATCCTCTGAGCAACTTAGTGACCTCATTGTGCCTCATTCATGGCCCTGGTGGCCTCTCTCTTGTGCATTCCTCAGTATTTTCTCTTAAGAATCTTGGTTGTAAGTTCTGCAAGTAGAAGCACAAAAATGTAGTTGTTTTTTCATCATTGTTTAATAGTATTTCAAGAAAGAAAAACATAACTTTCCTCTATACAAGTGAACTCTGTTGGCTTGTAGATCCATTTAATTCATATCCTTTTCCTTGAAACCTTCATTCCATTTTCACTCATTTTTCCAAAACTATTTGTGCATAGAAAAATTACGATGTTTCTTGGGACCATTATCCTGCCTTCTTCCCCTTATTTAAGATGAGTTCTTGAATATTTTTTAGTTTGGCAAGGTCTTCCACATCCTTTTTCAACCTCCTACTACCTTTTTCCACCATTTGGACACCTCTGAAACCTTCAAAACGCCTTTAGATGAGAACTAGTACATCTTGTAATAATTCTTGTAGTAACTATAGGAAACCCTGTAGTAGCATGTAGTAACTATAGGAAACCCTGTAACAACTTGTTTAAACCTATTTTCAATAGAAATGATAGTTTGAGCCTAGGGTAGGCCCTCAGCTTGACTTCCATGCTTTTCTACCCTTTCTATAACATCTTTTAGGCCTTGGATAAAAGCTAGAAAGAGATTAGAGACCTCTTGGAAAGCCTCTTTTCATTACTGTAGTTTGATTTCTATTTTGATGGTAAATGGCTTCTTACCTTTTGTTTCCTTCTTATTTTATTTTGTGGCCTAGATGATTGCCAAATGGCCTTGGAGTTTTACGTTTTGATTAGGTTTCTCTTAGGCACTGCCATTTTGGGTTTTAGCAAAATTTGTTCCTTTCTTCCTTCTTGTAGCAGTCATTATTTCTCTTTCAGGGTCTTCTAACTGTATGGGAGTGATGAGAAATGATGTAGAGGGTTTGGAGGATGATGCTAGGGATCAGACATAGTAGTGTATGTTTGTGAAAATCAAGAGGATGTCCTCTATGTGTTTTTTTCAAGAAATTTTCAGGGTGAGACAGAGTGTAGGGTTTGTTCTTGGAAAATATTATTGTTTTTCTTATGAAATGAGATGGATGAATGATGGATAGATAGTGGATATGAAGTGGATGGAGGGGTTGGAGTGCTGTGGTGACTTGGCTTTTGCACAAATTTCTTCTTTTAATTGTTATCCCCATTCCTCAAAATCATCATTCTTCCTAATTTGGTTTTTCCACATTGCATGAGTGGAGTTAGTTGTATTAACTAGTTTAAGGTGGTTGAGACTACTGACCCATCCTTAGTTTATAAAATCTCATCTCTCATGCATTGATAACAAATTTATAACTATAATATGCTCAAGACAAGAGGTCAAGAATATTTCATACATGTACCTACCTTATGGTTGTTGGAGAGGCATGCATGTTTCTATTGAGCTGATGATCGACCCCTACTTCCCTGGATGTGCTAATTTTCTTTGATTTCTTTTGTACAACTCTTCATAGCTTGTTGATTTTTTGACTGATAAGTTTGTTGTGTGCAATTTTCTTTCCAGTGTTCAATTTTTTGCTAGTGGAGTGGATGGACTACTTCCTAAGGAGAGTGTACCCCCTTTTCAATCTTCATAAAATGGCTTCATGTTTCTCAAGGTTGCTAGATCTTCTGTTGTGTGAGTGAAAAAAGAATTGATGCCAAGTTGTGTTGTAACTATGCAAACTGCTTATAGGAGGAATCATGTTCCTATAGAAGCCATTCAATTCCTCTTCGAGACCTCATTGATGCATTTGGGATTGATGGAAAGTCATAGGAGGTATAAGGATAGGGTTAAAATCATCAAGAGGTGGTGTAGGTGGTGGAAACGTTCATGAGAAAGTTTTTTTCTGATCTTTTTCATGTAAGGCAGAGTGGAATTTGAAGATGGATTTTGGTTATATGGAGTGGATGACTGATGAAGTGTTGTTTGGGGACCTATATCAACCATTCGTAAAGAACACATGACCTTTTAACCCCTTTCTCCAATCATATTGACTCTTGTAGATTCTTCTCAGCTATCTTGTAGTACTACAGGATCTTCGTGTAGTAATTCAAGACAACCGCCTGTAGCAGACTTTTCTTGTCCATATCTCCCAAGCGGTAGAATGTATTTTCCTAAAATTTTCTGAGCATGTTGCCATCATCCTTATGCACCTTCCCATAAAGAAAAATTGGCCAATGGATGCACGAATCTTGATAAAAAATAAAAATGGTTGTAGGTGATGGAGGTCAATTTTTCGAAAACTTTTCCCTAGAATCTGTTGAAATTTCTTGGGCATGTTACCATCTTGCATATGCATCTCCTCATGAAACAAATTTTCAAATGGATGCACGAATCCCGAGGCAATTCAAAAATGGTTGTAGGTGATGGAGGTTGATTTCTCAAAAACGGTGCACTGGAATTCGCTGCAATTTCTTATGCATGTTACTATCATCCATATGCATCTCCCCTTGAAACATCTTGGCAAATGGATGCATGGTTTTCAAGATATGACAAAAATAATTTTCTTCTCTATGCATTTTTATTTCCTGCAGACTTTCAGGATAACAAGGAAAATGAGTGGTAAAAGCTTGGAATGATGAATGGATGGTGGAAATAGATAAGGGTGATGGATTGGCATGGCCTTGGTCCTATTGTAGCATTTGAGAAAAGGAGTAGAAAGTCTAAGTTTGACTTTCATTGACTAGAATTTTGACCAACTTCTCTTTTGGTGGCTAAGTTGTTTTTTCTTGCTTGGAGTGGTTGGAGAACACCTGCATTCATGAGAGAGAGAGAGAGAGATATGGAGAAAATATTTTTATTTTTTAATCATTTTTCTTCTAGGCTTACTAGCTGCCTCAATGAGGTTTTCAACTAATAGATCTGCCTAGGCTCCTCAAAGGATGTTTTCACCTAGGATCTTTGATTTTTCTCTTTTTTTTTTCTCTTTTTTCTAACCCATTCACTGTCTCATGGAGGTTTTCAATCAATGAGCCAATCTATGATGCCCCAAAGGAGGTTTTCACTTGAGATTTTATTTTTTTCTCTTATTTTTCATTTTCTATTTATTTTCCTATCCTACTCTACTTGAAAAAACAAAATCATTTTCAAGTGTAGGAATAGTTCCAATGGAGCCACTTGCATAACTGGATGATAGATAAAATCATGTGTAGACTCAAAACATATTATTTGACTTGTACCTAAATGTAAGAGACCAAATGCTTTGAATTTGATGATATCAAGCACAGTTGAATAATAGAGGATTGCTACAACTTAGTGATTGTCTGGAACCATATTTCATATATTTGTGATGCCCCTGGTCCACTTGCTAATTTCGATCATCTTGGATCTTCTTTTTGTTTATTCTTCTCTTGAACACATATAGGATCTAATGGTGAACATGAGAGAACTTTCTCAATCTCTGATTCTGATGTCTACTCTTCATGTGCATCTCATGATTCTTTGGTCTTCTTATTTGAATCTTGTTTTTCTGCATGTTTTCCTTCAATAGCATCAAGTGAATATCCTTTTTGAAATATTCTTCCTGATCTATGATGAATACCATTTATATCAAGAGGGGATATTTAAATGTTTTGTGCCTTAGCATTATAAGTGGGTTGAGCTACTTCCTTGTGTGGGTTTGGAAATGGTGGTACAAGTAGTTGAGGTGGAGTGGATATTTGAGATGGATGTGGTTGGGGTTGTGGTTTTGGTGGAGGTGGATGGCAAGGATAACATGGAGTTGAGTATGGAGGATATTGAGGAAACTATCGAGGATATTGTGGATGGCTCCCATAATTTCCTTGTCAACCTCATTGCCAAGATTGGTTTTGGGATTGAGATGGCCAAGGTTGCCAAGGAAAGGGTGTGTTCCATTACTTTGAGATGGATGTGCACAAGCTTGAAATTGTGAATTAGGCTTTTGCCTCATATCAAGTTGAATAGGCTGCCATGGTCCTCTTGGAGTTACATAACATAGTTTCATTGGAAATTGACTTGCTCCATTATCCACTTGGTAAACTTTCTTCAACCTTAGTAATGAGGGGAAATATATAACATCATGTGATTCTGCATGGACAACACAAATATCAACATCTTATTTTTTCTTATTTTTGCTCATTTTTGTATTCTTAACATTTCTACTTGTTCACTTATATTGCTAAGAATTTTTGTTTTAAATTTATCAAGCAAATTTCCAAGTTTAGCTTGACTTACCGATCTTGATGTTGATTGACTTACTCTTTCCCTTCCTCTTGATATGTGTTTGCATGTTTCGCAAATTTATTCAAATGATAATTGGTATACATCACCTCTACTCATGAGATCAAGAATATCAATCCACTCATCCCTAATCATTCTAAGTAATAGGGTTTTTAGTGTTTGATCCTAAATGATGTAATTTTCCCCTCTTAACATTGTACATGAACCTCTCTATTAAATCCTCAAGGCTCTCATCTTCTTTTTTTTTCATTCTAAATCAGGGCCCCGGTGTCAAGATGGTGTAGGCCTGCATTAAGTGTTGTCAATAATAGTGATGTACACAAGAGATGATGTCTTGATCATACAAGGAAAAATGCCCTCACACGGGAGTGGCTCTAAGAGATGTTCCCCAACTGGAACTCTCAAACAAAAGACTCCTATTACTATGACACATAAACATGCATGATGAATATCCCGCCAACATGGCATAAAAGGGATTTCAAAAAATAAAACATGCATGACGACAACAAGAGTATCCCAACAACATACAACAAGGGATCTCAAAACATGACATGAAGACTCATGACAGCAAGTACATCACATAAAATATTTCGCATCAAATCAAGCAAGGAACCATGACAACATGTAATAAACAATATCCTGCATCAATATCAATCAAGGATCTATGCAGCATAATTCATAAAGAAGAAATACATAGACAAATCATATACCTCACACCATGGGCCATCTGAAGAAGTGGATGTTCATATCCTTAGCAAAAACAATCCACGGTGAATAACGTTGTTCACACTGTCAATGCGCAAGCAGGGCCCATTACCAATCTGGACTTTAGCTCCCCTTGCATCGATAGTTTACTGGCTTGTCACAGTTATCGGCATCTGAAACAGAGCTGTCAAAGTGTTGAAGCTTGCTGAAACATCAATCTCACAGCATCGATTGTAAGAAGAAGATGGCTCTAGACTCGCTGCAATGTAACTCTCTGGCTATCTGGTTGTGTAGCACTCTAGCTATGTCACTGTAGTTCTGCATCTCTACCTGACCCTCTGGTTCGTGGCTCACCTTCACGCGCTGCATTGATCAAGCTCTATGGCTCTACGGCTCTAAGGCACTCTAGCTTTCAAGCGCTCTGCTTTCAAGCTTCTCTGAGTAACTCACAACACTCTTAAGCTATCTCTGGCTATCTGGCCCTCTTGTTCTACGACTCTTCGTCAGGCGCAGCCTCCTCATTGGCACTCTGGCACTCAGGCTCCCGTGCACTCTCTCCGTAGGCTCTCGGGCTCTATGTCACACAGGCTCTCGGACACTCCCTTCAGCCTCGGCCCTCTGTCACTCATCGTGTTTTATAGCATGTTCTTGTGACAAGGCCACTTAAAAATTGGAGGTCGTTTGTTTAAAATATAAGCCATTCGCATAAAAGGATCGGTGGGCACAACAAAAACCTAAGAATATCCTTTTTATGTTAAAATAGACAATACATGGAAACATTGAAAACTCTGATAAAAAATCTATAAAGATAGACTTCAAAATATATTAAAATGGCCCTATTTGCCTGGCGGGTCCTTGCTTATCGCAAATCGCTATCACTGATGTCAATGGCCCCGTATATTGGGGGATCGTTGATCCGCCAATCCACCGATCACCAATATTCCGATTAGAGCTGGACCGTTGATCTGTTCCTTGATCGGACGGTCCAAATTGCATCGCATGTCACTATCACATCACCCCTTGGTATCTGGGATCGTTGATCTCTCGACCGTCGATTTAATCCTGGTTGTTGATTTGTTCCGATCCGACGGTGGAGATTGCACGTTGCTGATCACTATCACATATCACTATCGCTATAGTCCAGGGGTCCTACATTTGGCATCTGCCAACGCCGATCGCCGACACCAATATCGGCAATTGCTATATCACATGTCGCTAGTTCTAAAGTCCATGGCACATAGCATGCCCCCGACTTCGATTAATCGGAGATCGCTGATCGAGGGTTCCCGTCCGCCTACCTCAAGTCTGCCCCTTTGGACCCTCCAATTGTGATTTGCCTTATAAGGCTTTTAGACACATTTTTAGAGGAAAAGCCTCCTTTTTTCAAAGGAACCAAGGCAACTCTTTTAGCAATAACTTCATCATCCGGACTCGGATTGAAGTGTCGTTCACACCTCCACGATCAAGACGACGATATCTATGCTCTGGTCTTGGGCCGACATCATTCTGAACACTTTGATTTTTGAGCATTCATAAACCCTCTTTGTCCTGTGTGTCTTTCTGGAGCCACCTAGATCAGTCCTCCACACTGAGGATATTTTGGTCCTCCAAAAGCATGAAAAATAATCTGCAACTCTCTCTGTACCCTATCTACCACACAAGCATCTTGAAAAGGTCTCGCTTCCATCTCCTTCACCTTTGTCCTTTAGAACCTTAAGTGACAAACTGACACCTGCTATCTCTGCATCCTGTAGTACATTATTTTGCAAGTTACATGCTTAATTGACATAACCAACTAAGACCCAAACGTCCCACACTTGCCACGGGTTTATAACACATACTTGGTGATCAAGTTTACAGTAGGATGGATGTAATATCCCAGCTATGACAACAAGGCCAACATATCATGGTTCCTTCAAAAAGTGATGGAAAACACATCATCACTGCAACACATGATTTACATACATAAGGCTAAACACTATTGCTTCGACAAGTGATGGAAACATAACATCACTTTCAGAGTTTAAAATACGACTCAAAACATGACCAGACATCATTGTTGTTGACCAAGTCATGGAAACACATCATCACTTTTACATTTTAAAATGCAACAAATGATTTACAAAATAATGATCATGAAATGACAACATGTCTAGAAACCATTTTTCACTTATCATGGTGAATGGGTCACCTCCTTGAGGTGGTTTTGCTAGTCGAACAACTGCTCTTCCTGGTTCACACATCGACGCTTTGTCTTTAAGGTACTGCTCTGGATGGAGCCTCCAACAAGTGGCTCTTTGATGGCCATTTTTGTCACAATGACTGCAGTAGGCTTTCTTCCTCCATATCTGCTTAACCTGTTTCCTTTCATGCTATTGAGAGGGTCTTTCACACCTCATGAGTGCTTCCATTCTTTTCCAACACTTACAAAAGGTATGGTTAGGTAAACCACAAAAGGTACATGTTTTTCGATGCCTTGATCTTCGTTCATTATTAACAACATGATCATAATCAAAATGAACATACGAAGATCAAAAATGGTTATACCTTGCTTTGTTGTTCCTGATGTCAGTATGCAAATGAGAGCATACCTCAGCTCTATCCCTGCAATGGGCACTCTCATGGGATGATGGGGATGTTTTCTAATTATTCTCTTTCCTCGACGATGTCTTGGACAAATCTAACACCTTAGAGCACTCTCCTTTAGTGTACCTCAAGCTTGCAAATCGATGTTCATGCACAACTTCCAAAAGTTGAGTGATGCCTTGGTTATTAACACCAAGTTCTTTCTCCTCGTGCTTCATCCTTGTAAGGAGCCTCATGTTTGTCCCTGTAATTGGGATATCAAAATCTCCAACAGACAGCATATTATGAGGAGATGAAATTGAAAGGAAATCAACATCTTTTACCTTTTATTTTGATTTGGAAAGAAATGATGAGGGTTTCTCATAATCCATTGTTGGTGGTTCGCTCGGTGTCTCAGTGCATTCCCCATCTTCTTTCTTGACATACCCAAGTCCTGTTCGACACGTTAACTCCTCCACTTTGATGGGGTTGAAAATGCCTTGGCCATTAACACCCAAGCCTTTTCCTTCATACCCCATTTTCTTTAACAGTTTGGAGCCAATTCCTGTGGTGTGATTTTCAAAAACAACGAAATCATCATCAGGAAATATACATGAAGATGGAGAACTACTTTTTACCTTACATGGGTTACACTACAGCTTTTCCAAGGCCTCGTCCTTTGCTTATAGCTGTTGTAGCAAACTTTTTTTCTCATCTTTCTCTTCATGTAGACACATCTTCAATTCACGATTCTCTGTTTGAAGATTATGTTTGTTTTGCTTCAGTTCCTCCATGGCCTCTTCTGTGTCTTGTAACTGAAGCTACAATCACTCCTTTTCCTCTGTCTCTTTCTGTATAGTTTCATACATAATTTCCACTTTCTTGGAAACGTTGAGCATGGTCTCGTACATCTCTCTTTCATCCTCTATCATTGTTCACACTGCAATTGACATCAACGCAAAGATCGCTATAATACCACTTGATCCAGGTTCGGGTGTGAAGAAGGACCCTTCCAAGAACTTTTACTTTCATAATGTATTAAATTGTTTTTTAAAAGAACGTGAATGAATACATCTGCATGTTGTAAAGAAGAGGAACATGAAAATCATCAACACATGAAACATAAGCGTTGATAACAGAGTTCGTCCAGGAGGGACTACATCTCTAGGCCTCGATGTCAAGATGGTGCAGGCCGCTGCATTAAGTGTTGTCAATAATAGTGATGTACACAAGAGATGATGTCGTGATCATACAAGGAAAAATGCCCTCATGCAGGACTGGCTCTAAGAGATGTTCCCCAACTGGAACTCTCAATCAAAAGACTCCTATCAGTATGACACAAAAACATGCATGATGAATATCCCGCCAAGATGGCATAAAAGGGATTTCAAAAAAAAAACATGCATGACAACAACAAGAGTATCCCAACAACACACAACAAGGGACCTCAAAACATAACATGAAGAGTTATGACAACAAGTACATCACATAAAAGATTCTGCATCAAATCAAGCAAGGAATCATGACAACATGTAATAAACAAGATCCTCCATCAATATCAATCAAGGATCTATGCAGTATAATGCATTAAGAAGAAATACATAGAAAAATCATATACCTCACACCACAGGCCATCTAAAGAAGTGGATGTTCATATCTTTAGCAAAAACAATCCACGGTGAATAACATTGTTCACATTGTCGATGCGCAAGCAGGGCCCATTACCAATCTGGACTTCGGCTCCCCTTACATTGATAGTTTACTAGCTTGTCACAGTCAGCGGCATCTGAAACAGAGTTGTCAAAGTGCTGAAGCTTATTGAAACATCGATCTCACAGCATTGATTGCAAGAAGAAGACAGCTCTGGACTCACTGCAATGTAGCTCTCTGGCTATCTGGCTATGTAGCTCTCTGGCTACGTCACTGCAGTTCTATGGCTCTACCTCACCCTCTGGTTCGTGACTCACCTTCACGCACTAGCTTGATCAAGCTCTATGGCTCTACAGCTCTGTGGTGCTCTAGCTTTCAAGCACTCTGCTTTCAAGCTTCTTTGAGTAACTCGCGGCACTGTCAAGCTATCTCTGGCTATCTAGCCCTCTTGTTCTGTGACTCTCCATCGGGTGCAGCCTCCTCAATGGCTCTCTGGCACTCAGGCTTTCTCGCACTCTCTCTACAGGCTCTTGGGCTCTCTATCACGCAGACTCCCGGGCACTCTCTTCAGCCTCGGCTCTCTGTCACTCATCGTGTTTTATAACACGTTTTTGTGACAATGCCACTTAAAAATTGGAGGTCATTTGTTTAAAATAGAAGCTGTTTGCATAGAAGGATCGGTGGGCGCAACAAAAGCCTCGGAATAGCCTTTTTCTGTTAAAATAGACAATACACGGAAACATTGAAAATTCTGATCGAAAAGTTATAAAGCCCGACTTCAAAATATATTAAATCGGCCCTACTTTCCTTTCGGGTCTGTGCTTGTCACAAATCACTATCGCTCATGTCAATGGCCCTATATATCAAGTGATCATCGACCGCCAATTGTTGATCACTGATATGCCGATTAGATCTAGACCATTGATCTGTTCCTTGATCGGACGGTCCAGATTGCATCGCATGTCGCTATCGCATCGCCCCTTGGTATCTGGTATCGCTGATCTCCCGACCACCGATTTAATCCTGGCTGTTGATCTATTCTAATCCGACGGTGGAGATCGCACGTTGTTGATCGCTATCGCTACGGTCCAGGGTCTTGCCTTTCGCATCCTATGACGCCGATCTTCGATTCCGATATCAGCAATCGCTATATCGCATGTCGTTGATTCTAAAGTCCATCGCACATAGCATGCCCCTAACTTTGATTAATCGAAGATCGCTGACTGGGGGTTCTCGTCCACCTGCCTTAAGTTCACCCCTTTGGACCCTCCAATTGTGATTTGCCTTATAAGGCTTTTAGACCCATTTTTAGAGGAAAAGCCTCCTTTTTTCAAAGGAACCAAGGCAACTCTTTTCGCGATAACTTCATCATCCGAACTCGGATTGAAGTGCTATTCGCACCTCCACGATCAGGACGACGATATCTACGCTCTGGTCCTAGGCCGAAATCATTTTGAACACTTTGATTTTTTAGCGTTCATAAACCCTCTTTGTCCTGTGTGTCTTTCTGTAGCCACCTGGATCAATTAAAAGAGTTCATTGGATGTGGCAATCAAGAAAATCATCATTGTATTATCCATTTCATAAATTTGTCCATTAGCCCAAATCACTGAAATGTTTTGCATGGGTAAAGAGGCAAGTCCTAAGTGGTATTTAGTATTCCCTAATCATTTATTTGGAGCCTATAGGTATTGATTCAACCCTAAGGGACAATAACCAAGCTTATTTAGTGAATATGGGCAAGTATATACATGTTGGAAGGCTACTAGAGGAGATCCTGTAGTTACTACAAGAAATTGCAGATTTGCTACAAAAAGTTATAATTCACTGAATGACCAAGAAAATCAAATCCAAATTGGATGGGCAAAATGTTTTTATTGATGAGGGTTCCTTATGTTTCCATTCCAAGTGGAATCACTCAAAAATACCTATGTTGACCGATGCTAAGGAATAGCATAAAGTTAATAGTCTAAAATCTAGAAATTCGAGAACTAGTGAGCTAGTAAATCTATCAAATGCCTAACCTAATCAAGTGAAAATTCAATGGGGTAAATTTTGTTAGTAACTAGAATTTTTTTTTGATCTCATTCAAGTGGAATCAACTCGATTGAAGCTCATTAGTATGCTCTAAAAGATAGCATAAATTTATTGTTATTTGCCACAAGGGAATTCCAGAAATATAGATTTGGGAATAAGTTGCAAGCTAATCCAAGTATCTCAATGATTAATATGACCTTCCAAAGTTGTTCCAATGATTAAATGATGCTTTTTATCCTATAAAATAACTTACTTCAACCATTTAAACCAGTCCTACAACAAGAAATCATTAATACTAAATGCAGAAATAGAGAAAATGCAAGAACAAGAGATGCATGTGAATAAGAAGTGAAAGAAGAAAAGTAAATGATAAGAAAGGGCTTTTAGGCTCCTAGGATGGCCGAGCCCAAGGAAAATTATATTCCTATGAAGGATACCAAGATTTAGAAGTTGAACATGGCACCAATCTTCATTATTTCCATTAATACAATTACATCCCTGCAAGATATGAAGTGGAGCTGCAAAAATACGAGTTCTCTCCACAATAAGACTAAGAAAAATCTACCCCTTGTGGAAAATTTGACTTGGTACTTATAAAAAATGATTATTAAGCATTCCCCATGAAAGGAGGAAGCTTTCCCCACCAAAATCCCTTAATTAGTGGATCTGGTTTCCTATACTAGGAATCTGATTAAATGACATGGAACACATTCCTAGATTTTCTCAATCATTGGAGCTCCAGAATCTATGCAATTATTTCAGAATATCTTATTTATTTATTATTTAATATTTATCCTCTTATAGTAGAGATAAATTCCCTCAATTATCTCCTCCTCGAAATCTTCATAATCTGCACAATATTCTCACAGTATTTCACAAAAATAAATAATATTAGGCACAAATATGTAATTATCCATAAACCTTCCTAATGAACATATTAAAGTTAAAAATAAATTATCTAATGCAAAAAAAGAGGTTTAATGTGCTAAAGGATGGTCATATGGGCCTTAATTTATGTCTAACTTAGAGGCCCATCAGTCACAATTTGCAGCGAAATCCAAATCAACATGCTTCAGACCTACCGAAATTTTTTTTGAGTGAAGAATCTACATCCTATTTTTACTCATGTGCCTAAGCCTATGATGCAAGTGTGTTGTCTCTACTCCTATGGAGGTTAAAGCATTAAAAATATTAGAAATACAATGTACCAACCTTTTCTCCTTTTTCTATTACCAAGGCTCCTCCATTTCAAACTAAGGAGATGTGTTCCAACACCCTGGAAGATATGGATTATATGTGTAATGTTCCATATGCATTAGCTAATGGATGCCTAATGTATGAAATGGTTTACACAAGACCTGATATTGCACATGCATTCTGAGTTGTAAGCGGGTATATCAACAATCCAAGAAAAGAGCATTGGATGGTAGTGAAGTGGATTCTCAGGTATTTAAGAGGTACCATAAATCAAAATTTATGTTTTGTATGTTCAAACATTGCTCTACATGGATGTGTTGCTATAGATATGGCAGGTGATAGAGATAACAGGAGGAGCACCACAAGGTATGTTTTTACTGTAGGTGGAATGACAGTTAGCTAGGTTTCAAAATTTCAAAACATTATTGCACTTCCAACAATAGAATCAGAGTATGTTGTTACTACAGAGACTAGTAAAGAAATGATTTGGTTACAAAGGTTTATGGATGAACTTGGCAAGACGCAGGAGATGGGAAGCTAGAGTGAAATTCATATTGAAAAGAACTCGGATTTTCATTCCAAGAATAAACATATACAACTCAAGTACCATTTTGATACGGTCAATGTTGGAAGATGGACAGTTGAAGCTGGAAAAGATACACAGTAGCAAGAATCTTGCAAATATGTTAACAAAAGTTGTAACCAGAGAGAAACTGATATTTCACTTAGTTTCAATTAGTCTTCAAGTATGATGGTGAAGATAAGAAACAACCAGGTCCAAATTGGAAGCATTGTCTAGCAAGTGAAGTAGTGATGGAGTTGATATAATGAGTCTCCAAGTGGGAGATTGTTATGTGGAGCCTGATTATCTTCTTGATTCATAGGTTTTGTTTCATATGTGTTTGGATCCCAATCCCTAACGAGGGGGTGTGGGTGGGCTCCCCCCCCCCCAACTATTTCTTCTCGAGGGGTTCCGGGGGGGGCAACTGCATGTTTGGAGGCCCCCCTTGTGGGGGTTTGTGGGCAGTGGCCCTGAAGCTAAAAATAGATGAAAATTTTCCTTGTAAAATATTGTAATTTCATAATCAATCTAGACCCTTCATCAAGCGAATGATCTGATGGTAGAATTTATGTTAATTTAGGGATTTTTTCCTAGAAGGAAACCCTTGGTTTATATGAGGGAATTGTTTGTTGTGTATTATGATTCTGAGAGAGAAAGTGAGAGGAGACTACGTGAGAAAGAAGAGGAAATTATAGCTAATATGTTGTAGGTTGTATCTCCTCATTTTGCTAGATAATCTAAAAGGAAAGATTATTTGTTTCTCTATGGACGTAGCCAAATTGGGTGAACCTTGCATATCTATGTCTCTCTTGTTCTCACCTTGTTCTATGCATTTTTTTATTTTTGTTTCCTCAATATTTTGTGTATTTCATTTCTTTGTTAATTAATTTATAACAGGAAAATATAAAAGGCATTAATTTGCATATATTTATGAAAATAAAGGAAAATAGGAGAAAAGGGAGATTAAAGTTCACAGATTTGTATGAGAGGGAAATTGAAGGAAAAATAGAGGAAAATCAAGAAAATAGAGGCTTCAATGATAAAAATGTTTTTGAGGATCCGTTCACATATTTTTGTCAATTTGGCTTTGAAATTAGTTTTAGAGAGAGAAAAGCACCAAGAGGAGAAATCAAGAAATCATGCAAAGAAAGGACAAGGAAAGAAAAAGACAAACAAGAAAGCTTGGATCAAGTAACTTTAGCGAAAGGATTTTGCAAGTAATAGGTTGCATGTGTGATTTCTTAGCTGATGTGTGAATGCATGGTACATGCATTTGTTCATTTGGTTCATTGTTTTCATTGGCATGGGTTTTTCTTAGTTTTTCATTAATTTTATCCTTTCCTTTCCATTTCTGGATATCCATGGTGTGATGGGATTCTTTTCTGGTTGAGATTTAGATTACTGGAAGGTTTTGGAACCAGGTGTGTTGGTCTCAAGAAAATTCCCAAGGGCTGGGGGTGGAGGTGGTCTAATCTTTGAGAATCCTTCAATACTTGGGTGGAGACAGGAAAATTCCTGAAGGTATTAGTGAAGAATCCCGGAGGCATCCAAGCTTGTTTTTTTCTTGTGATCTCTTGACCGATTTTGGTGAGATCATGGTAGTTTGATAGTGGAGGTGGTTTAATCTCTAGGAATCACTAGTTTCTTATGTCTTGAGATCCCACATCCATGCATGGAATATGGAACTGGGGTGATTAACTAAAATAAAGATTTGTTTCAGCCCAATCTATCATCAGGTGGTACATGGAAGTCCCTGACTTGGGTGGCTTTTTCATAAGTTAGTAGGAGTTATTTTCCTCTTGTAATCTATGAGCACTTGTACTTTTTATTATGGTGATTTGATGGTTGATTTGTCATGGCTAATAATCTGGTTATATATTGGTTATAAGCATGGATTTTTAATGCGCTCTAAATATGACTTGTTTATAGTTTGAAAAGGATTTGATGGTTAATGAATGAATGGGATAACCAGTGTTATTAGAGCTATCATGAGAGGTAATTAGACCTCCTTGGTGATTCTTACTTAAGTTTCAGAATCCTATGATCAGATATGCATTCATGACCTATAGCTTACATGTTCACCATATGTTTGACGAAATGTTTGTCATGGTTAGTCCTGGTTAGATCAAGTCCTTATTCAAGTTTTTTATGAATAATGTTGTCATTATGTCATTTATCATTTTGTGAAGTTACAGGAAGTTTTGGGCATTGGTCTTGAGGTTGGCCTAGAAAGGTGGCTCAAATGTTAGGATTGCACCCTTTGAACTGAAGATCTTGTTCTATAAGCGCACCCTTTTAGGCTTTTGCATGTGGTTGGAGGGTAATAACCCCACCCTTGTAGGCTTTTGCATGCGTTTGTGGGCCCAGGTCAAGGAAAATTAGCTTCAGCTCAAGGTTTAGTCACCTCTAGTGGTTCTTTGGCCCTTGAGTGTCCTGTAAGCCCTATAGGATTTTAATTTGTGGTCAGTAGGTCTCAGTTGTAGGCCCCACTTCCTTAACTAGATATAGGAGCTCAGGTCATGTCATAGTGGCACTACCTTTCACATTTACCCAAAGGGCTTGTAAAAGCAGGTAAATGTGGGGAGGGGGTGTTACATAGCCATTTTAAACTAAGTAAGGAGACGTGTCCCAAGACTCAAGAAGAGATAGATTCTATGTCTAAATTTCAATACACATTAGTAGTTTGAAGCTTAATGTATGGAATGGTGTGTTCAAGGCCTGATATTGCACATGTATTGGGAGTTATGAGTCGGTATATGAATAATCTAGGAAAAGAGCATTGGATGGGAGTAAAGTGGATTCTCAAGTATTTGAGACGTAACACTAATCAGGTGTTGTGTTTTGGAGGTTCAAACATTGTTCTACAAGGATATGTCAATTCAGATATGGTAGGTGATAGAGATAACAGGAGAACCACAAGGTATGTCTTTACTATAGGTGGAATAATAGTAAGTTGGGTTTCTAAAATGAAAACTATTGTTGCACTTTCAACAATGGAAGCATAGTATGTTGTTGCTATATAGGCTAGTAAAGAAATGACTTGGTTACAAAGGTTCATGGATGAATTGGGCAAGAAGAAAGAGATTGGTAGGTTATATAGTGACAGCCAGAGTGTCATTCATATTTCAAAGAACTCAACATTTCATTTTAATACTAAAATTATACAACTCAATTACCATTTCATATGATTAGTTTTGGAAGATGGACAGTTGAAGCTGCAAAAGATACACACTAGCCAGAATCTTGCAGATATGCTAACAAAGGCGGTAACCAATTCAACTCAATTTAAATTGGTATTAAATTATGATGATAAATATGAGAAATAACTAGGCCCAAGTGGAAGCATTTTCCAGCAAGTCAAGTAGTGGTTGAGTTTCTATAATCAATATCCAAGTGGGAAATTATTGGGTGTGGTGCCCAATTATCTTCCTAATTTAGAGGTCTTGTTTCAACCGTGTTTAGATCCAAGTCCCTAACAAGGGGGTTTTTCGGGAGAATTTCCATCCCACTATTGCTTCCAGGGGGAGGTAATAACATGCTTTTAGGCTTCTCTTGGTAGGGGTTCAGGGGTAGCTCCCCCAAAATAATAATTTAGAGAAACATTTCCTTGTATAATATTGTAATTTCATAGTCAATTTGGATCATTCATTAGAAGGAATATCTAAAGGTATAAGTTATGTTAATTTAGGTTTTTTTCCCCAAGGAGGAAACCCTCTATTTATATGAGGAAATTGCATTGCGACTGTAACAACCTCCTCTGACATCTACCTAAGGAACTGCCCTGCCAGGGTAAACATGTGACGAGAGGCCACTATGATATGATTCGACCTCCTAAGTCACGTGAAGGAAGTGAAACCAACAGAAATACACTATACAGACATTAATCATCATCTATAGGACCCTCAGGAACTAATCCAATACTTTAGACATCTTACCTTGGGTCCCACTAATCTTTTGGACAACTTAAGCCTCAATCGCTCCCACGCTATAGGCATGAGGGTGACCAGAAACCCAAATTCTCTCTCACAAGCTTGCCTATAAGTGACCAAAGACCAAAATTCTCAATGCTATGCAAGCGACTCTAGGGTTTGAGCCACGTTTTTAGGCCGAGAGCTGAGAACACTGCCAAGAATTAAACCATCTCCTCAAATCAGTAAAATAACATGGAAATGATAGTACTGAAGCAAATACTTGTTCAAGACCTTGACTAGAGCAGAGCGAGGAACAAAGAGCTAGGATTGAATCATTATATGTATGTATCCCATGCGGAATCTTATTGGTTATACCTTCCCCCCCCCCCCCAAATAGTCAGTCGAGTATAACCTTGTGGTATAACCTTAGATAGATTATGTATTCCATATACATGCATGTATCTTTCATTCCACTAGCTAGGATGAAATTCTAACATGTTCGTCCCATTATTACAACCTTATTTCTTTATGTCAAAGACCAGAAGCTACGCGTAAATCCCCATTGGATTCAAATGGTTCTTAACAATGATGGCTATTCATTTGAGTATTCGAGTGGCACTATCAGATTCTCAACAAGGTGAAAATCATCGAATCACCCACGTACATGTTCCTGCAGCTCAGATGAGTATACCTATTCATATTGTAGTGGCTATCAGAAATTTCTTGCTCTCATTAACAGAACATCCCATTTTTCCCCGCTCTCCTGGAACCGGTACAAAAATAGGTGCTTTCTCCACATTGTTGACCTTAGTAACTGGAGGGTTTTAGGGAAACCTATGTGGGGCACCTTTCAGGTGTGGGATGCTCGTTTAACCCCCATATTCATCTCATCTCTTATTTACCAGGGTGCATCGCATTTCCAAAAGCTTCCTGTCGAACCAGCTCCTATTTCAATCCGTGTTGGACCGATAAATATACCAATAATTAAGTCTCCCGTCAATCGGTAGAATACATCACATCAACTTGAAAGCATTAGGCAATCTGGTACATCGATACATGTTCCTATGCTCATTCCAATCTTGTTCAACATTTCTAACTTCCTCTTTCCAACCCGTATCTTGCTCGTTTTTGAAACATGTCTTCCTATTCCATCCTTTCCTGAATCTCCCTTAACGGAAGAAATGGAAGCTTGAGGATGGGATGCCAAAACCTAGTTCACTTGTTATTCCGAAATCCCCTTATTATATATAATAGTAGCATAGAATGTACAATTCATTGGGTCCAAATCTCAATCCTTTGTTAGCACCCGTACCAGCCAAGCAGGCATCCCAATGACTACTTATTGGTTGGTTGGGGACTCTGAAGGGTTAAGAAGATCTTATTCATCGAACCGAGCTCATCTTATTTCTTCATTTCATAGGTTTGGGGGTGGGGTGGGCGCGGGCGGGGGGGGGGCAAAGCTTCGAGAGAGGCTCACTCACTTTCTAAATCAATAATCGAGCATAGCCTTGAGCAATATATAAACCCCAAAATGGTTCATTCAGGTGCTGAAGGCAATAGCATGTGTAGAGGGGGGGAATGAATTGTAGGGTCAGGACATGCATGACAGATTTGGTAACGTAAGATTGATTTGACCTAAAATGATCGGTTGCAAAACCCACCCTATTTGTTCGTTCAGGCAGGGGAAGAAGCATTGCGTACCATCATGCATGATTGAGCAACCAAATATAAGTGGGGTGAGTTTAGTAAGGTTGCTCTATTGCTAACTATTTACCCACCCACCCCAATCCCCAAAGAATTGTGCCTCCGACAATGGAGGGTGAGGAAGAGATGTCGTAAGGCTTCTCGACCAATGCCCCCCCACCCAATAAGTAAAATGAAGGATGGATCACCTGACAACGAAAGGTGAGGAAGGATGGTGAGGAAGGTTATACCTATTGGTCCCCCCTCCGCTATAGTAAGTAGTGAGGGGAGGTTCTAACCTTGTGAGCCTTCTAGCCAATGAATAAGCCAACGACGATCCCAAAGGAGGGAGAAGGAGCAACCCAAAAAGGAGATCGGGGGAAGGAAAAATTGGACAATTATGTCATTCGAAAGAAGTATTCTATAGAGGAAAACCCAGGACATCGGGAAGACATCTCCAGAGATTCTTATCTCATTCCATTCCAGTGGCTTGACTAGTAACCAATGGTGAAAACCCAAAAATCCATGGTTTCCGGGTAGAACCCTATTTCGACCAAGTTGCAGAACCGACGACGACGAACTAATGGATAGAAAGGAGAAGCAAGGTTGGTTCTCTGCGTAGCTTCCTCATACTGTAGGTCCCTCTTGTATATTGTATTTGACCAAGAAAGCACCGAGCAACATATAGTCAGATTTTATACCTTCTCGAGACTCCATGAGTCAAAATATTATTCCATCATACGGGCAATACCAATATACTTTAGTAGATCATATGGATGTTGAAAAAGCATCTAATTTGGAAAATGAATTGGAATTGGAAACATATCTCTTCCATTTCCATTTACCCAGTTCATATCCTTGTTTCATGTGTTCCCTAGTTCGATGAGGGGGTTAAGGATTTATATCCCGGGAATGAATTGACCGAATTTCATTTGTGGAGGCCATAATGAAAATTCTGTCACTCTAGATCTAGCCTACACAAATTCTTTCTGCTACCCTCGGTGCAGAGAAGATTTGTGAATTTGTTACGGCAACTACGATCGATCCATAGTGTCTTCCCTTCTATCTTCACTAGCTAGATTGAGGGAATAAAATAGTATCCTCATCTTAATGGGTCAAAAATAGCTAGCGATTTATATAAGAGTATCCTGGCCCTTGATTTCTTCCCCTCAAATCGCTAGCTATAAGGTTATACCTTACCTGAGCTATAAGTGATGACCTTACCAGAATGGCCTTGCGATGCCTTCCTGTAACATGTAAGGACCTTGCCTTATGTTTAGAAGTATTCGCCTAACGAATTCTCTTGATGGGCTATTAGAAGAATAATTTTCTAAATCAAAAATAGATACATGTTGCAATTACCAAGCTTGAGATAATATTGAAATAACTAATTGCAATTACCAAGTGTTTTTGAAATTAGTCTTTTCACATTTTGCTCCTACAATCAATGTATACTCCTGACTAAGGATGCGTAGCTCCACCAATGTTATGTGTACTTCTTTTGATGGATCTATTTCCCTACATGGATTTGTATGCTCTTCCTTACTTGTGTTCACCGATTAATCTGCTCCTCCTGACTGATATGTGCTTCGAATGATGTTTGGTTGCTTAGGGGTGTCCATTCAGTTGTACTTCCCCCCATTGTCAATATGTGCTTCCCTCTGTATCTCTATGTGTGTTTATGACTTTTTTTTTTTTTTTTTCTCCCAATGTGTATGATTGGTGCTATTTGGAACGAGGTGTGAATGACGTGAACTTAGTGTTTGGTTGGTACCATGGATAGATTTTCGTAGCAAGTGAGCATTGCGATAGGATTTGCTTGTAGGTTCGATTGCTCCAGTAGCGTAGGTTCTGGGCGTCATAGGGTGCGCAAGCAGGCTCGACTAAAAGGAGAGGGGAAGTACCGAAGATGTATATGATTCGGTAGTTTCATAGCCAATTTGTAGCGAAAGTACCGAAGATATACTGGGCTTTGAGGGTAGGTGATTTAGGTAAGGTCTTACTTTGGTTTGACAAGCATGTTAGAGAGATAGCTAACAGGATCCAACGAAGTGGGCAAGCTAGGCTTCAACCAGAAGTAGCACCTTCAGTAAAGAGAGAAATAACTGGCTGCTTGTAGTCACGCTTCAGCATGTTCCTTAGGTCAGATTCTTGTTCACCTTACCACAGGCCTTGAGTAACGCTACGGGTAAGGCCTTATTAGGGGGATAGATGGGGTCTGATAGGATCTGACCTTTACCATTGATTTGCTGGTTTATGTTGTTCATCCGCTGTGAGGGGCAGGCTCTTCTGAGGAGGCGGGCTTCTGCAACCTCACCTCACTTATACGCTTTCGACGGCGAATGACTAAATTCGTGTCCCTATTCCATACCAGCCAGATTTCGAATTATGCAAAATAAACTCATATATAATGGAAGAGAAGGACCTGCCTGTTTCCCACCTAAGGTCCCGAAAGGTCAAGCCTTGGGATCCTCCCTCCAAATGGCAAAGGTCCAGCAGCAGTTGATTAGGTTGAGTCGGTTGAGTAAGCAGTTTCATATCCATAATACCTAGTTGGAGTGAAAGTAGCAGTTCCGTATCCATAAGCATCATAGTAGACAGCATCTTATATAGAAGACCAAAAGCTAGCACTAGCAGCACTAGTAGCTTCAGTAGTATATTAAGCACTAGTTTAAGCCGTTAATCGAGACTGAAAAGCAAAGGTAGCTACAAAGCCATACGTAGCAGACCCAGTTGTTTACCTTTATCCACCGGTACCACCAGCAAAGCCATAAGCGAAGGCACAGGGTACAGAGGCAGAGGTAGAGCCAGTAGCAGCTTATCCTACACCACCAGTCCCATATTAAGTAGCATAAACAGAGAAAGCAGTAGTTCCAAGACGAGCAGTTCCATACCCAGACACAGAAGCAAGGGTAGCCGGAGCAGAACCAATGGCAAGGTAAGCATCTTAACCAGCAGCAGAACTAGAAGCATATCCATCAGTAGCATATCTAGCAACAGCATACCTATACCCAGCAGCAGTCCTTGATGTAGCTGTATATGAAGCAGTTCCAGGAGCAGGAGCAACTCTAGGCCCAGGTCCAGATGTAGAGTCCGTTGAAGAAACACTCGTTGAAGCTTCTCCAGTCCTAGTAACAGATCCTAACGTTTACCTTGCTTACTCAAACCCATCATCAGAGGCAAAGCCATTACCTCGCAAGCATCAATGAAAGAAGTCAAGGCAAAGGCAGTTGACTTTTGGAACTAAGAACCAAGAGTACAGGAAGCAGCATCAGTGTAGATAAAATCTCCGCTTATACCTTCATGTGGGAGAATCCACATAAGCATAAGCATGGGTAGCATAGGTAGCAGCATAACCAGGGTAACCAGCGAAAGCAGAGGCATCAGGGGCAAAGGCATTTGATAAAGGTTATCTAGAACCACTAGTAGCAGCTCGAGAACCATCAACAGATCCAAATCTAGAAGCAGAGGTAACAGGTCGAGTGGACCTTGAATCAGTAAATGATCCCGCAGAGGCGGATGCAGTTCGAGATGCAGCTGACTAAGCACCAGTAAAGGAGCCGGCATCTTTTCCAGTGCGATAGAGCTCTTCGACAGGATAAACAACGGGTTCAACTACGAATTTTGTCAATTGCAATTGGAACTGGCTCCGCTCTAACTTGCTTTGTTCCATCTACCTTTGCAGCTTACTCAGCTGCTGTTGAATCTGATGCTGGGACTGAAGGATCTGAAACTACGAGTGCTGGTTCTTCTTCTTAGATTCAATATCTAACTAAGAGGGCAATGCAAGCTAGGCAGGGAATGACGGAAGCTGGACACCTATAATAACTATATATTGATATATATATTCTAAAGATGAAACAACAGACCATGCGCCCTATACAAACCTGTAGCTCGTTTTTCCATCGGTTCTTATGCCTGCTGGATGGGCATGTTATTGATTTGATGAATTATATGATGTGCAATGCGTTCGTGTCGGTTCTTCGTAAGCTGTAGGTGTAAGTGACTGTAGTGTTTTCCCCCTGTAATGTGTATCGCCCCCTGCTATGTGCCTTTCGCCTATGTGTTTTCCCTCGGCTGATTCCTGCCCCTGCTTCCCCTGCGGCCTTCACTGGCTTTGCTATTCCCTCTTATGATGGGCGATCAACGGGCTTGACCCTTACTAGCACATTCACTGGTTCAATGGTTGCTGCTGCTCTTGGAACTACTGAATCAACTGAGTCCACTGGAACAGGATATGCTTCTTGCTTTGTTACTGCTTTCACTAGGTCAATAGGTTCCTGGTCAATAACAAGGTAAACCACCAGTGGAGATTACATAATATCCACGACGACCTGCTGTTGGCAGTTGATTTGCCAGGAGTATCGGGTCATACTAAGAGGACTAATATCATGGTTATGAAACAATAGTCTCATTTTCTTAAACAATGAAAGAAAATATCTCAAAGTAAATGAAAAGTCTAGTCTGGGTAGTTGTCTTGGTCAAACCCTCAGTTTAAGCCGTGTTGTTGGCTATCCACGTGTGTGATGTCGCCGGGCTTATGTTCTCGTTGATTTGTCTTAGTGATGATCGTTTGTTTTTATGAGATGATAGTCATTGTTGTTGTTGTTGTTCCTTGAGATAGATTCCTGTTGCTTGAGCTAAGTTTAGTTGGAGTTAGCCAAGTTTAGTTATATTGATGAAGTTTAGTGAGAGGAGCTAAGTTTAGTTAAAGTGATTAGAGTTTAGTGTTCCTAAGTCTAGTCTAAGTTCAGTATTAGTAAAGTCTCAGATTGCTCCTAAGATTCCTAAAGCTTATTAACCCTATAATACTAATGGAGATAAGCTTATTATTTCTATTGTTCCTAAGAGAGTAGATTTGTAAGATATCTCTTGAGTCTAGTCAGTTGTAATCATGAACTGATCGTTTGTAACCGGCCAAAGCGCATTATGGAAGGTAAGTCTTTATAACGTGATAACACAAACGGGGTCGCAGTAAGAGACAAGCAATCTTCTTCGCTAACGCCCTGTGATGTATTTCAGGCCCTGACAAAATTCCCCTCAAACCAAATCAATAACCGGAATTTCTTTTCTTCTCTTTTCCGCCCTTTCCGCACATTGACGAGCTCCATCCTTTTGACGAGCGTATTGACGAGAATGACTGTACAGGAAAGCCAGCCTAAAAGCCAGCCTTAATGGCCATTACACAACCTCTCCTTGAAGTATATAAGTCTACCTGGGTGAGCACTTCATTTTGATTTACTTTCTGCTTACTAGCATTGGATTCATTTCAGTTTCTCGCACAGGAACAACCATGGTGGGTGCATGGGATGGGATCCTCAAAACCGCCTTCTTTAATTTAGGAAATACTCCCAAAACTTATGATATTTGATGGGGTACGACACTTAGACCGGTTGTTATAACTTGAGATCCCTACTTGCCTTTACTTATGTGCATCCTCTGGGTTGGAATATTAACAACCTTTATAGACTTGAACGGATCCATTACCTTAATATAAAAGCATTAGTCATGGGCTTCAGACAGCACATTCACCAACTGGATTTACCAGCTTACATGATACTTACTTAATTAATCTCTTGGGAACTTCTTAACATTTTGTCAAGCACACAGTAAATATGCAACCTACAAGTGTAAATAACATATCTAAGCATAGGGGTATCACACTTATCTAAGGTTCACTATGAAGCATTGTCTCCTTATCACACTAACTTCCATTTCATCCATTAGGTCATAGATACTTGATAATTCAATAACAAGTAAGAACATGATGAGAGCCACACATGGCTATTGTCATAAAAAAATGTAAATAACCAGCATAATAGGGACAAAATTATCTATCAAATCATAGCCATATAAACCACATATAATCCATCATAATGCTCATAGAAATACAAGGAGAAATAACCTTTCATTAATGATGAAAAATCAAAATCCAGGATGGGACTTCCACATTCCACCTAGCTATAGAATGGTTGAGCCAAATCTCTCTTCAATCATTCACCCTCGTGCTATATTCCAAGCATGAATGTGGGATCTCATAGAACACATCAATCAAAACCATTTAAGGCTTCCAAAGGCAATCCACATCAACCCATCAAATAGTGATTCCATCTCAGAGTCGAACATCACCAAAACTATCATCTGATCAGTCTTTATCCCATCCTTCCAGGGCTCTAGAGTGTTTGTTCCACCCTGACTTCTAGGACTAGTATCTCAACCCACGGTTGATGCCAGGCTCTACAGCATTTGTCCAACCAAGGATCTATGACTAGTAACTCAACTCACAACTATTGTCGGGCTTCCATAGCATTTTTCCAACCGAGGCTTCCAAGACTAGTAACTCAACCCACCAAGGGATTCCAAATCGTTTTTCCAACCAAGGCTTCTAGGACTAATAACTCAACCCATGTTGTTACGAGGCTTCTAGAGCCTTTTTCCAACGAGGGATTCCATGACAAGTAATTCAACCCAAGTCTTCATAGGGCTTCTAGAGAATTTGTCTAAATAAGGATTTCAGGAACTAATAACTCAACCCAAGTTAAGGAAACATTAGAACCAACTAAATCAAAACAAGGAAATAAACCCACAATCTTCATGGTTATCTAGGAAATGGCAAGACTAGGCAAATCCATTGTTAACTGAGGCAATACTCCATGCCAGTGACAGATCATAACCAAGAAACCACATGCATGTGTCATGCATGCCAAAACTATTGAGGAAAACATACATGCAACTTGATACTTGTAAGAAAAATTGTTGTAGTTGTTGATCCCTATGCCCTCTTTCACTTCCATGCTCTTCCTTTGCCTTCTTGCTCCAAAAATCCAAGTATGCCACACCCTCCAAGAGTGTTCCAAGAAAACTCTAAGTATCCAAGAGTATGAGAGTAAGAGAATATAAGAGAGCTCTACAAAAACCTGTCGAAATCTCACCCACTGACCCTAAAAATCCTTTTTATCAATGAGGCCTCTATTTTCTTCATTTTCCATTATTTTCCTTCAATTTTCTCCTCACTTGCAACCCGTGACCTTTCAACTTCCTTTTCTCTTAACTTCCATTATTTTCATAAATAAAATGCTAATTAATGCCTCATTCCTTTCTAAAGCCTGAGCCATTTCCTTTGCCAATTTCCTTAGCCATAATAAACTGAATCAACACCCACTAGGATGTTTCCACCACCATTCAGCTTGGAATATGTGTTCCATCAATCGTGGCCTTACATATATTTTTTACATTGAATTTTCACCAGGGTTGTTATAGAACCCTCCCCCTTGGGGGAACACCGTCCTCAGTGTTCAATGACACATATAACCAACAAGACTACTGAGAACAAAATACACTTCCCATGGATCTTTATAACATAGCTAGTTGCAGGATTTATAATGACCACTACTTAAACATGACAAACATATCATTTATTGGAGTCTTATAACACAGCTCATTATGGTATTTACAATCCACATATACACATACACATTTGCTTCAACCAGAAAATAACAATAATTTCTATGGAGCTTTATAAATCAAACTCAATACAATATTTATGATAATATACACATATATACATTTTCTCAACCAGCAAATAAAATGATATGATGCCTGCATCTGCAACAAGGGGATCCAGAGGCTCACACCTTCACCCTCAAAGTAATACCATGATTCACCTCCTTCTCAAGAAGTCCAGAATCTACTACAAAGTCAAATCTGCATCCAATGCCCAATGCTACAATCACATGCCACTTGTCCTCTCAATGAACAGTTACCGGCTCATTGTTCCAAGGTGCACTCCCAATGTGCATCTGATTCCATCTGGAAATGCTAATGACCAAAAAAAATCCATCTATGACCTTCCCTTCTCTGATATACAATCCCTTAGGAAATCCGGTCATCCCCTTCCATGCAGTCACTCACCTTCCAGGTTCCACTGACACCCCCATCTCGAGCAGTCCATCTCTTGACAAGGCTTCCTCGAATCGGAAGATATAAAAACAAAGGCATATACCTTCCTCAAAACCATCATACCAATTATAGAATTCTCATGGAAATTAATGGAAACTATTGGGCACCAGTGTCCCACAATGGCCCTGCTCCTGAAGTTCTTTACCAGCATACTACTGCATTTTCCAATTTCTTTTGTTGTTACTGTTAATACTTGCAGCCAATTCCAACCACCCAATCGGGAATTTTTGTGCTTCTTGTACCAAGAACTCCCATTAGATTCAAAATAAATTGAAATAATCATACCTCATTGGTAGCTCGTCAATAAGGTATGCTTGCAATCATGTTTACTTCCTGTCACAACAAGTCAACTAGCATCTTTAACCAAATCATCATGTATAAATATGTCACATTAGGTTGGCTCGAAACACAACCATCATAAATCAAAATCATAACTCACATGTAACCATCATAAACCAGAATCATAAATCACATATAATCATCATAGACCAGAATCATAAATAACATGCATAATTAAACTGAAATAAAATATTGATACTTATCCTTTAGTCGATCCTTAGCTTCTACCTTCTCTTTTTTTCGTACACACTCCGGATCGACCCAAAAAACACCAATTTCCTCCTCCTCAACCATGTGCGCACACACAGAGTGTACATCCCACACATGGCATACCACACCATGAAGTACATGCATCTACACCCAGTGTACAACAAAACCCAATACATACTCCTACATTTGGTGTATGACACAACACAACACATATACATACACAATATACTTCCCAAGACATACATATACACATAATGTGTGACACCACAAAATGCATACACATACACCTGATATACAACACAACTCATACATCTATACCTGATGTACAACGCTGCACAATACATGTATCCACACGGAGTACAACACAATGAATACACATGTCACTATACGACGACTACAAAATTTACCTACATATTACCACATGTACACAACACAACATGTACGACATGAATATAATACCATATGTACACAGTACCACCTATACACTACAACCACCTGCACAATGTGTGCACAACATCACATGTAGATGACACCACCTACACAACATGTATACAACGCCACATGCACACTGAACCACCTGTACAATGTGTACATAATACGACATGCACATAGGCCCGCATACATGACATGTACACAACACCATCTAAGTGCCATATGCACGACATGTACACAACACCAACTGCACACATTGCCACTTGCACAATATGTACACAACACCACATGCACATAGCACCACTTGTACAATCATGCACACAACACCATATGTACATAAAATCAGATGTACAACATGCATGTGACAACACATGTACATAGCACAACATAACCAACATGTACATAGCACCATATGTACACAGCACCGCATATCCAACATGCGCAGAGCACCATATGCACACAACATTATCTATACAACCTTGTACATAATCATTGCATGCACACAACATCACAGATGCAACATGTACAACATATACAACATATGCACAACAATAGTACCTCACATCCAAAAGAAAAGTGTCTCTACCAAGAGACCTTGCTTCGAGTGCCTTATCCATGCTTGTCCCAACATGTCGCAGACCACACTACTTTCATTTCATTGATGCATCCCTCAACGTTACCTGTTATAACATAAACATAGGCACAATAAAAGAATACAATATAAATGCATATCCACATGATACTGACCTCATATATTTTTCATGACTACTCTTCCCAATTGATTCTTCGTAAGACCAAAAACCTCTTCATGTCATTTTCCTGCATAAGCAATCATTCCTCCACAAGAACGATTCTTGATGACCCTGTCAGACAGTGACACATGTACATAGATACATACACATATACAAGTGTTAGCATAAAAATTCATGATCCTGTCAGGCAACGATATGCACTCATACACATACATACATATAAACATCAACATAAAATAATAATGATATATTTAGTCAACAACATACATATATACATGTATACGCATATAGACATCAAGATAAGCATGATCCCAACATAATTACATACGGTCAAGGTTAAGAGAACTTTTTTATTTGTGCATAGCATGCACAACATTTATAACGATCGTTCCCAACATAGCAAAGGCACGTGACACCTCAAATCCATTTACTTTACCCTTCTTGGTTACCTTTTGCATGATTGTCTTGTCATCGTCCATTTAGCACAATGGACCCAATCAATCCAACTGACTATCATAGTCTTACCTTCCGTTGGGCTTACTCATGCACCAAGCTTCATCTGAGTCTTACATTACCTATTGGGTACCATACATCTCTCCCCGAGCTCCAGTAGAGCTCCTCCTTCCCCAACTAATTCCCAAGACACTCAAAACAATAAAGGAAAGACCAAGAAGAAAACAAGAAGAAAACCATGGAAAACCAACAAAAATGCGACACCACAAACAAAGTGGCATATCTATGCACCAGACACAACCAAAATCTCCTTTCAAGCGCAACAATCACAAAATACCAAAAGCACAATACTTATAACAAACACCATGATGCAATCCCCATGGTTCCCAAAGAATCTCAACCTGAGCCTTATTCAAAATTTCATGGAAGTTTCCTTGCCATGCAATCTCGTGCATCATATTTCCATAAACACATAACTATCAGTGCATAAATAAACATAATGACATACTAGTTACCTTACCTTGTTCTGCCAAACACGTTTCTTGCAATTGAACACAACCATGCCATCTCTCAAGAGACTCCAATTTCCTTGACAGATTCACCTACAATTAGAGACTGACTAATATACATGTCAAGTACATATTCATGATTATATCACATATTCACATAATGTCAGACAAAATCAAAGTTAAGAAGACTTCTTGTATGTGAGGAACTCATTCATTTTAAAATAGGGTTTCCAAACATAGCCAAAGGAATTCTTGTCCAATTCCTCTCTTTTACCCTTTCTACCTTGTTGGAATCAAGGATTACTATGTACTTTCACATCACCCAACTATTAGGTATATAAACATATCAACTATTACCTTTTCATACTAATAACAACCATGTTTCTTGCAATTGTTTACCCATTTCAATCACACATTCCAAATATCAAGACAATCATATCTATCAATTTGAAATCAACCTTTACAAACAATCATGCCATAATCGATAGTCAACTGATAGTCATTAGACATAATGCTACAACTGTCACCTACTATACTCGATTCCATATCAACTGTCTTAAAACATTTATGTTAGTACAATCATCTCAAAACAAAATCATTGGAACACATACTTGTATTATGCAACTCATCAACCATTCAACCAACTTGAAAACATACTATGTTAAATAAATCAACTAGGTGACATGATAGACACCAAACACTCAACATCAAATAGACGACAACCAAGAATGAAGCACCAAGTACACTACATAAGCAAACTCATACCTTAGTGTACCTCAAGGGAGGATATCTTGTTTTCACAATCAATCTAGTTAGCAAGATATAACTTTATAACATGTCAACTCCAACATAAATAAGATCATGATATCCATAACACTAACTAACTAACATGTTCACATCATAAACTCATAAGCATTTATTGTTCATGCATAACAACCACGTGTGCAAAGTCATCAAAAATATGTCAGGGCATACCTGAATATCATAACCATAACCATCTGCATATTCCAATCCAATTTAGCATGATACATATAACATCAAGCTATTAATGTTATAACTCTAATCGTCAAGTTAAATAACATATAAAAACAATAAGTTAACATATAACATGTTCAATATATGCCCTATCACCAAGCTAACTATCATATAACAATAACAAGTTAACCTATAGCATACTCATCAACAACATATAACATGATGATCAAGTTATCTAACACAAAACAAAAATGGCAATGCATACAACCGCAATTTACTATCATTCATGACACATGTGCATGTGACTATACGAATCAACTATCATCTATCATTTATGTAACCATAACATCAAAAACATGTACGTAAACCTAATGTGTTTAAAACTAATGCATATGACAATCCTTAACTTACATACCTGCATTCCAAACATACAATACTTGTATGACGATCTACTCTTGCATCGAGGTCCAATGTTGCAACTTCACTTTAATGATTTGCATCTTCTGTTCTATCTCAGCCAACATATTAGCATCATAACAACCAATAGCGCCATCATGACCTAAATTTGCATACAATGACTTCAGAAGGTATTTTTGACCCACACTTCATGCATAACTCTAACCAAGACTATACATGCATAACAACTAAATATAGACATATAAAACATGAGTGCAAAACCATATACACACCATTCTAGCTAGAGTCCACTCATCAATGCATGACCATATCAACTACAAAAACCATGACCTCATGCATGACAACAACAACCACCTCACATGCATTTGATAATAGGTGACAATTGATGTGCATAACAATGCATAATCAACCATACACACATGAATACATACCCCAATACAACACCTTCAACCTTCACATGGCGACATCGCTACAACCATGATCAACACCATGCAAATGCAACAAGCACATGGACTACATGCATAAGGAACACATATGAAACCAACATGAAAGCATGATCAACACACAACCCAAGGAGAGTGCAACCATGCTCTGATACCACTCTATAAGACCCTCCTCCCACATCTACCCAAGCAACCGGCCTGTCGGGGTAAATATGCAAGGAGAGGCCACTATGTTACGATTCGACCTCCTAATTCATGTTAAGGAAGTGGAACCGATGGAAACACAACATACAGACATTAATCATTAGCTACAAGACCACGAGGAGCTAATCCAATACTTTAGACAGTTTTCCTTGGAGTCCCATTGATCTTTTGGACAACTTAAGCCTCAATCGCTCCCATGATATAGGCATGAGGGCGACTAGAAACCCAAAGTTTCTCTCACAAGCTTATCTACCAATGACTAGAGACCAAAACTATCAGTGCTATGTCACTGACTCTGGGATTTTGAGCCACTTTTTCAGGACCAGAGCCCATGTCACTGTCCAAAATTGAACCATCTCTTCAAATCAGTAAGATAACATGGAAATGATAGTACTAACAAAAATACTTGTTCAAGACCTTGACTGGACCCCTACTAACCATGGTAGGCATTTTTTCAAACACTTATTAAATATGCAACCTACAGGTGTAAATAACATATATGAGCATAGGGGTCGCATACTTATCTGAGATTCGTTATGAAGCATTTTCACCTTACCACACTAACTTCCATTTCATCCATTAGTTCATATATACATTGATCATTCAATAACAAGTAAGAACATGATGAGAGCCACACATGGTTGATATCATAAAACATGTAAATAAACATCATAATAGGGACATAATTATCCATGAAATCATAGCCATATAAACCACATATAATCAAACATAATGCTCATAGAAATACAAGGAGAAATAACCTTTCATTAATGATGCAAAATCCAAACCCGAGATGGGACTTCCACGTTCCACCTGACCATAGAATGGCTAAGCCAAATCTCTCTTCAGCCATTCACCCTCGTGCTATATTCCAAGCATGAATGTGGGATCTCATAGAACACATCAATCAAAACCATTCAAGGCTTCCAAAGGCCATCCACCTCAACCCATCAAACAGTGATTCCACCTCACGGTTGGACATCGCCAAAACCATCATCCAATCAATCTCTATCCCATACTTCCAGGGCTCCAAAGCATTTGTTCCAATTTGTCTCCCAAGACTAGTAACTCAACCCACGAATTTTGTTAAGCTCCAGAGCATTTGTCCAACCAAGGCTCTATGACTAGTAACTCAACCCAAAATTCTTGTTGGGCTTCCAAAGTGTTTGTCCAACCAAGGCTTCCATGACTAATAACTCAAACCACCAAGGGCTTCCAGAGAATATGTCCAACTAAGGCTTCCAAGACTAATAACTCAACCCAAGTTGTTATAAGGCTTCCAAAAATTTTTTCCAACCAAGGCTTCCAGGACTAGAAACTCAACCCAAGTCATTATAGGGCTTCTAGAGCATTTGTCCAACCAAGACTTTCAGGAACTAATAACTCAACATGAGCAAAGGAAACATGAGAACCAACCAAAACAAAACAAGGAAATGGCAAGGCTAGGAAAATACATTGTCAACCTAGGCAATCCTCCATGCCAGTGATAAATCATAACCAAGAAACCACATGCATGTGCCATGAATGCCAAAACTAGTGAGGAAAACATACATGCAACTCAGTAATTGAAAGAAAAAAAGTTGTAGTTGTTGATTTCGATGCCCTCTTGTGCTTTCCTACTCTTCCTTTGCCTTCTTGCTCCAAAAATCCAAGTATGTCGCACCCTCCAAGTGTGCTCCAAGTAAACTTTAAGTATTAAAGAGTATGAGAGAGAGAGAGAGAGTAGAAGAGAGCTCTGCTAAAACCTATCAAAATCTCACCCATTGATCCTCAGAAGCCTTTTTATCAATGAGGCCTCTACTTTCTTCATTTTCCATTATTTTGCTTCAATTTCCTCATCACATGCAACCTCTGACCTTTCACCTTCCTTTTTTCCTAATTTCCATTATTTTCATAAATAAAATGCTAATTAATGCCTCATGCCTTTCCAAAGCCTTAGCCATTACATTTTCCAATTTCCTTAGCCATAATAAACCGAATCAACACCCACTAAGATGCTCCCCCACCATTCAGCCTGGAATATGTGTCCCATCGACCATGACCTTATATATATATATATATATATATATATATATATATATATATATATTACATGGAATTTTCACCAGGGTTTTACAACGATTGTGTATTATTTTGTGTGTGAGAAAAAGAGGGCAGACTATGTGAGAGCAAAGAGGAAGTTACAGTGGATTTTCTATAGGTTGTATCCCTTTAATTTGTTGGATAATATAAAGGAAGGATTAGTTGTTTCTCTGTGGAAGTAGCCCAAATTGGGTGAACCACGTATATTTTTGGCTCTATTGTTTATTGATTTTTTATGTTTATGTTTCTACAATATTTTATGTGTTCCATTGCTCTATTATTTAATTTCTAAAAAAACCAATACCTATGTGTATTTAAAATTATTTCATGTTATAATCATTTGTCCAAAAGAACCTTACTCAGGTCTACCTCAACGCAAATATGAGCATATGTGCATAAACTTATTACAACTCTCTCAACACTTGATTTAATGTAAGTGCTTACAACATGCCCAACATACTCAAAATTTGATAAATACTAAATATGTAACATGTTTGGAGGATAAACCCAAATTGGTATTTTTGCAACTAAAATAGTGTCATATCAGTTTAGGAAACCAAAGAGCTATAAAAGTGCCACACTTCCCAAAAATCAAGGATCCTCCTTACATAGTAGCTAATAATCAACATGACCATAGAATTGAATGATAATAATATCCTTGGAACATAAAGAGATCTCACATTTATTGGTCTAAGTCAAGTGAATCCAATGGAACAATGTCTATATATGAGGCTAATATCCATTAAATCTATAGGTAATGAAATGTTTTTCATACAATGAATATAGACTAGTTACCTTTGGAACTATGATTTCCATCAATGGAACTGCTTTATTGTGCTTCATGATATAAGCACTACAAATAAGAGAACATTTCAAATCATTTGGATTACTAGAGTTATTTTCACTACGTCCTTAAATGACATAGTTTTGGAGGTTGAAAGCATCCTTAAGCCCATAGCTCCTCCATTGAATCACATCACCAAATTGAGGATATAATCTTTTTTTTTGCTAAAGCAAGATCGAAACCTTCTATTCAATCAGAAAAAAGAAATATTGTACAAAAGGCATAACACACATCTAGCCATTATATCCTTAGCCAAAGATCCAACAGGCGAGAGACAATTGGGGCGGCCAAAAAGCACCCCGCTTATCCAGCAAAATGGACTCGATGAGCTTAGAAGACCATAATTGATAATACTATCGGGTCTGTTTTAAACATAACTTCGATCAAGTACACCGCCCGAAATCCACCATATGCGCATGAAACCCAATAGGTTGCGTGAGTAGCACGGAAGTTAACCTTAGAATCGGCCCCACAAACAAGCCCGAGTAATCCTAGCCGTAGATTGACCACCGGAGATCCAACAGTCCCAAAACATATCACATGGCCCAACCTTACCGAAGATTACTGTGCAATGAGGGCGGTATTGTCTCCCCACCCTGAGCCACGTGTTGCAAGGTGAGTGGAATCGCTCCTGAAGAATAAAACCACTACCAGCCTGAAAGTGGTGCGATACATCAGAAAACGAATTCGAGGGCAGTAAAACTGTCGCCGGCAATAAAGCAAGTTATAGCGTTTTCCGTGAAAGACTATGTTCCATCCCCTTGGCCAAAAAAGAAGAAGAACCCTGATTCCAGCCAATCCACTGAAACTTATTGCACACTGAAACCAAACATAGACCTGCATACCCAAAACGACCTTGCTTGTGTCAAAACTCTACATAAAGGTCAACTAGGTCCCGTTTCTATGGCCCTGTTTCGATATATCTTGTATTCCTCTTCCACCTGACTGAAACATTGCTCCTTAATTTGTTCTGAGGCATATCTCGCCATATTATCTTGACTCTGTTTTTAGTGCAAGCCACTCCTTGATTGGCCAGAACGTCTGCCAGTTTATTGTTCATCCTCCGCACATGAGTGAAACTCACAGTGCGTAAGTCTAGGAGGTGAAATTGAATCCTTTGAAAGACCTGTATCAGCCTCCAGTGGCTTGAGACTTTTTCCAGCTCTGTGCCACAGCAAATTCTTTTTACCGAGTTAATAATCAGCTTAGAATCGGCTTCAATAATAATGTTTTGAAGATTATCTTGCTTCATGAAATCTAAACACTGTTCAAGCGCCATTAATTCAGCCATATTGTTTGTAGCTCTTCCCAGATGGCAATGGAAAATGAAAAGAATACAACCATTATCATCTCGTAACACTCCTTCGAAACCAGCAAGACTTGGGTTGCCTTTAGAGGCCCCATCTATGTTAAATTTCAGAAAACCTTGAGGGGGAGGATGCCAATAATCTGGCTTATTGGGCAAATTCATAACCTTCCTATCCATTCCCTGTGGTATCAGACCCTGCATACTCAGCTGACGAAGAATCTGCCTCTCCTTTTCTGAAGGTGGATTTTTGGGGGAGTTGCGCACAAGGGTGCCAACTATCTCCTTGAGTTGTCTTAAGATCTGCTCAAAAATGTGTTGGGTGGTGCTGTGAACATTTTTGAAGATTCTATTGTTCCTTTCTTTCCACACATTCCAAATTATGAAGCCTGGACTTAAAACCCAAGCTACGCGAAGAAACTCATACTCAGAAAAGTTTCGTCTCCAGTTATTTAGGGTGTTGATAATGCTTTCTTTGTCCCTGTTCGTCTGTTGGAAAATTGTAGCAAAAGAGTCCCACAACCTAGAGGTAAAGGTGCAGTTATTGAGAAGGTGATCCATTGTCTCCTCTTGGGTTTCATAGAGCTGGCATCTAGAAGGTCCTAGAACACATCTCTTCCTAATATTTTCCCAAGTCAGAATTTTCTTGTGATGAACCAACCACATGAAGAGTTTAATTTTCATCCAACCTTGATGCTTCCAGAGGTTATACCAGACCCTGTCTGGAACGTGGGAATCTAGCTCAAGGAATACCTTCTTGGCTTCCTTAATATTGAAGGTTCCTTCTTCCATTTGAGTTGGTCATGCCCCTCTAAAACACGAATCTTCCTTTGTTCCAAAATTCGTAGTAGTGCCTCTATTTTAGCTTTCAAGGGGTTGTCATCCCCAAATTCTATATTCTTCCAGGTTCTCCATTTGTCTTCTAGACTGGGTTGTTCCCAAAAATCTTTAACCCTGAAAATCCCTTTGGTGTCCATTTCTTTCTTTAGGTCCAAAAATTCCTCTCTTAATAGAGTAGGTTCTTATTGCCATCTATCCTCCCAAAACAGAGCAAGGTCCCCTTCTTTGATTTCCCAGAAACTATTTTTCTGCACTAATTCTCTATTCTCCCAGGCCTTATTCCAAATGTGGGATCCTTTTATTATTCCCATCATCCTTATGTGTTCATTCTCTTTCCAAGTGTTGGCATATTTTTCTTTCCAAACATGGGCCCACTAAGCCTTTGGTTCTTTTACCCAACGCCACCATAATTTTGCTCTTAAAACATTGTTGAGTACATCTGGATCATCCAGTCCAAGGCCCCCATGGGATTTTAGTTTGCAGAGATTATCCCAGGCAACCAAGGCCCATTTCTTTCTCTCCTCCCCCTTGCCCCAAAGAAATTCTCTTTGAATAGTTCTCATTTGTTGTAAAACTCCCTTTGGAGCTGGAAGTGTTGAAAGCATGAAAATGGGGATTGATTGCAAAACAACTTTTGTAAGCACCAACCGGCTTGCCAAGTTTAAATATCTGATAGTCCATTTTCTAATTTTATCTTGCATCTTATTGATTATCAGCTCCCAGATGTTTTTGTGCAAAGGTTTATCAATTAGAGGAACTCCCAGGTACTTGGAAGGAAGGAGCTCCCTTTGGAAACCTAGAATTCTAGAGATGTTTCTTTGAATAGTGATATTAGTATTAAAGAAAAAAATATTAGATTTGGACAGATTTACCTCCATACCTGTGGCCATAGCAAAGTCACACAGGATTTGTTTATAAGCAAGAGCTTCTTTTACCGTGGGGACTCCCTGTAGCATAGTGTCATCAACAAATTGTTGATGTGACAAAGCTTGTCCATTTTCAGAAAGTTGTATACCCTTGATATGGTCCCCTTCTTTCGCATGCTTGATAGACCACCCAAGTCCTTCCATCATGAGGATAAAGAGAAAGGGAGATAGCGGGTCTCCCTGTCTGAGACCTCTAGAGGGAGTAAAGGTCTTGGAAGGAGAACCATTGACCAATATTGAAAAGCTAGAAGAAGTAACCAGTGCCATAACCCATCTTACCCAGTTATGATCAAAGCCAAAGGCTAGCAGGACCTTCCTAATATAGGTCCAATTCATCTTATCATAAGCTTTGGCAAGGTCCAGTTGCATAATCATTCCCGCCTTCTTATTGCTTAACAATGAGTGCACCACTTCATGTGCTTGAATGATATTATTGAGAATTTGTCTACCCTCCACATAACCTGATTGTTCCACGGACACCAGAGTAGGGAGGAGGGGTTTGAGTCTATTGGCTACAACTTTAGATATAGTTTTATACACCACATTGCACAAAGCTATGGGCCTCAACCTATCTGGAGTCTGAACATTATCTTATTTGGGGATCAAGGAGATGAAGGAAGTATTGAGCGCCTTTAAAATAGTTCTATTCAACCTGGAATCTTCCACCACATTCATAATATCTTATTTAACAATGCTCCAACAGGCTTTGAAGAAATCCACATTGAAACCATCAGGGCCTGACGCTTTGCCATTCTGCATATCCTTAACTACATCACTGACCTCCTCTTCAGTCACTAGCTTGTTGAGATTGAAATTGTCCTCTCTAGACACTAGCCTGGGTATATGCCTTGTTAAGTCCCTGATAAAGTGTTCTCTATCTGCAGTGGTCTCCTTTGCTATACCTTGAAACTGTTGGACTAGCACAGATTCTATTTCTTCATGGGAATTGCGAAGATGACCTCTCTCGTCCTTGATTGAAGAGATCCTATTATGGGATTTGTTCGCCATGGTGGATCTGTGGAAAAATTTGGTGTTCCATTCCCCTTCTTTTAGCCATTGAACTCTAGATTTTTGTCTCCAATATATTTCCTCTTGTTTTCATAAATTCTCACATTCTTGATGAAGTTTGGTGACTCGGTCATCTCTGACTCTATAAAAGCCCTCTGTAACAAGAGTTTGATTGACTGCCTACATATCATCTTCAACCTCTTTTTTTCCTACAAAAATATTGTCAAATTACTTCTTGTTCCAGTCTTTGAGTCTGAGCTTCATGTATTTTAGTCTTTTGTGAAGCAGAAACATTCTTGTTCCCTCGATGTGAAGATCCTCTTTCCACCATCTTTCTATGTTACTGATAAAATCGGGGTGTGAAAGCCAAATATTCTCAAATCTGAAAGACCTATTCTTGGGGGTGCCTATGCCCTGCACCTCCATTTGTACAGGCCAATGGTCCATGCCACCAAAGGGTAGAATTATCACTGTCATTTCCTTGTCTATGAGCATAAGGTCCTCTGAAATTATGAATCTATCTAATTTTGAGGCTACTTGTGCCTCCCCTCCTCTCTTGTTGTTCCAAGTAAAGAGGCCATTATTCATATCAGTGTCAACTAGCTTCATATTATCTATGAAAGTTAGAAATGTTGTAGAATCTTTATTTAAAGTTCTTGTTCCCCCTTTTTTTTCCGAGAGTGATTTGATCATGTTGAAGTCCCTGCCCATTATCCAAGGAACTCCTGCATGTCTATCTCTAAGATCTACAAGAGAATCTAGAAATTTGAGTTTATCATCCAGTCTTTGTGGCCCATAGACATTCGTGACCAAATAAGTCTCGTTGTCTCCCACAGGTTGTATAACCACTGATAAATAATTCCTAGATGCCTCAGCATCTATTATGCCAATATTTTGGGGGTTCCAAAGAGTGAGTATGCCTCCAGTTGTATTGTCTGCTTTAACTTCAAGAAAATAAAATTTATAGAGCCATTTGCTATTAAGTTCTTTTATTTTTTGAATGGAACATTTAGTTGCCTGGATAAAGATCATATCTGGAGCTTCCTGTTTCATTCTATTGCTAAGTAATCATTGCTTCCTTTTATTACCTAAACCTCTAATATTCCAAGATGTGAACTTCATTATTAAAGATTTGTAAAGGAGTAACTGGATAGGTCTTTCATCTTACCTGAATCAATCATTAGATTTCCACATTCCATCAGTAGCTCGTTCTGCTTTTTCCTACCTCTTTTCTTTCTTGGGCATCTGGGAACTAGTCCTGGTGTGGTTTTCATAGTTTTCACTCTGTCATTGCTCGACCTTTTGTTGTTGCTTTGTTTTTCCATCCCTTTGTCCTGAGTTTTCCATAGGAACAGTTGTTGTACTCTATTGAACTCTGCTTAAGGTAATAAGTCTACACCTCCCATAGTTCCCTATTTCAAGAATCCTTCCAGATCTAGGTTTTCTCTATCTAGCATCTCCTGCAGTTCCTGATCCTCAGTTTCCATCTCACTCTGAGTCATTTCTTGATCCATCTCCAGTTCTTCCTCATTCAACAGTATTTCTTTCTGTTTAGTAGCATCCTATTCTTGTTCCTTATCTTCTTCTTTCTCCTTTTTCCCTAAACTTCCTTCCATTACCTGATCTTCATTTGATATTCCTTCCTCTTCTTCGAGAAATTGGAACCTATTCAGATTGGCCTGTTTCCTTGCTGTTTGTTGTTGCTTTGACCCCCTTTTGCCTCCTTTTCCTCTATGTTCCACTTTTTGAAAGCTATCAGTGTCTTTCATAGCGGTTCCTTTACTTCTGTTCTCTGTTTTGCTAAGAGGGCAGTCCCTAAAAAGGCGCCCATGCTCATGGCACCTGCGACATCTAAAGGGAATATGTTTGTAATCTACTGCTTGCACCCATTCTTCATCAAAAACTTCCAAGATGACCTCATCTGGTAGGGCTCCTGATAGTTCCATCTCGACACATATTCTTGTGAAGGAGGTGTATTTTCCCCTTCTGGTGGCCTCAGAGGCTTTAACAAAACGTCCTGGTTTATTTCCTATGGCAGATAACGATTCCATTTGCCAGTAATCAAGAGGCACGGAGTAAAGTCTTACCCAGACTGGAACCGAACTAAAAGTTTCTCTCTCCGGGATAAAATTCATCATCCACGACCGCATATAGAGGCCCACTGTTGCATAGAAGTAGGGTCCTCCTTCAAACACCTTGTCTTTATCCTCAATATTTGTGAATACCACAGTGAATAAACCCTTTGACCCAAGGTGTAGGTCTATGCTTCCTTTCGGTTTCCAATGGTATTTAATGCATGCTTGTAATGCCTTTTCAGTAGGCCATAATCCCATGAATTTTTAAATGATAGCATAGGTCCGCATGTGATCCCTATGCGCCTATAGGGCAGGATCATTTAAAACTACTCTGGGAGTGACCTCATCCTTAGGTTTGCAAGGCCCCTTCTATGCCTTATTTTCTACTCCCTGTTTTTTGTCTTCTTCCTCCTTATCTTTCATGTTGTTGTCCTCTCTTGGTCTAGTGAAATCCTGTTCCTCTACCAAATTCTTATCCCTGTCTCCTGAAGGCCCTCTGACAGATTCTAAAGGTTTCTTGCCCCTGCTAGCCACTGCCTTCTTGTAGGAGGGAGTGGAGCTCCCCCCCTTGTGTGCCTCCATGGTGCTCTGAAACCTGCAACCCTAGCTATTCTTCCACTGTTCGTTTTCTTCCACTCGTGCTCATCCTCGAGGATGGAATCTTTACCTATATAGAAACTAATTAATATATTTTGATCCTCAAGATTATTACCTCCATATATTAAAAAACAGTGATTTACAAGAATACCTTGTGCACATTCCAATTTTTTGCTTTAGTTAAAACCCACAATATTCATAGCATCCACAAGTCAATGGTTTTTTCAAAGATATACCTAACCATAATTTAAAATTATGTCTTATTTTCTTACAAGATACCAAACTCCTTACTTGTGGAAATTTCTCCAAACACTCTACTTATAGACATTTCATCAAACACATACCATATATTCTAAACATGTTGGCAATGGATGTAGACATATTTTCAAATAAATTGCATGTTTCCTTGACACTTTGGCTTAACAATGGCTAGTCCTATTTCTCCACACCCTCATAGAATCTCTTAAACTAGAAAGACTTAACTTCCCCAAAAATATATAACCTTAGCTAAGTGGACCAATTCAAAATCATGGATAAAAAAAGCACTACCCATAAGTTTTCCATTAATTGCTCAACCACTAGTTCAACATTTTACATATTATGAATCAAATGGGGAGAAGTGAAATTAGACACCATATCAAGCACCAACCACAACTCAAGAGACAAATCCAGTCTCCCCTATCCCTTTTATAGAAGTGTGCCCTAATCTCACCAGATCAAACTTAAAAGATTCTCCAGAAATGAAAGTTAACTACAAAGACTCATTTTCCTTCACTTAATGGGATTCCAACTACATAAATTGAGTGTGCATTTGCGGACTTAAAGTAAAAATCCAATATCTCCAAGCCATTTAATGAAATGAGTTCCAAAAGAGACTTAGGATCCCTCATTATGTTGATAAGAAGGACATTGTACATATGGAAGGGAGATGTCCTTGCCACCATGATCTACACTCAATACAACCATTATTATTATTTATAAAATGTCCTCAATAAAAATGGAAATGTCTGTTATCACCACAAAATAAATTTTAACTCCAATACATATATATAATGATGTCATATATTAATTATAATATCCAACGAAGAAATTAATTAAAATTAAAAAATAAATAATGCAAAATAAAAATGAATAATACAAAATAAAAATGTTAAATATCATATATACCATTCCCCCAAATAGAAATCTTTAAACCACCAAATAGAAATATTCAAAAAGTAGTTATATACCACCGTTACTAAAAGTATCATATCGTTGAAAATATTACTTTTGTATTGATATACTTATAACTTTATTGATATTTATATTATTATCACATTTAATATATACCAACATAAATCAATTTTAACTCTTAACATATAAAGTATTAAGAGGGATCAAATCTTTTAAGGTGCAAAATTCTTTTTGAGTGCAAAATTTGAGGAAAACTTTACACCTCGAGACATTTCATTCCTCTTAGTGCTTGGTAAATTCGAAGTTAAGATGGATTTATGCTAGTTTTTAATAATTTTATTTATATTTATATAATTTTCACATATATATATATATATATATATATATATATATATATATATATATATATATATATATATATATATATATATATATATATATATGAATATTTTTATTTTAAATTTTATTAAAATCTTAACAGACATTCGCGTTTGGTATTTTTCTTTGGGATGTTTTATAATTTTTTAATGTGATATGCATAGTATTGATTATAAATAAAGAGAGAACTATCTTAGAAAATAGAATGTATTGTGAGTATTAAGCTTTTATATTAAATTTAAATATAAAGTTATGAAATATGTTATAGCTATGAGTTATTACTTTAATTCATATGGTAAATTGGATTTTAATTTATAGCTACTATTTATATTTTAAATATATTTCACATAAATATTCATATTTATAATTGTATGTTATTAATTAAATAAGTTTTTATATGTTTATAATTATATTATGTTTATTAATTATATGTTCTGAAATATCATGGTTCAGATATACATGTTAATATTTTTTTAACTAAAAAATTGTTTGTAAATTTATTAATAAAAACAAAATTACAATGCAACAAATTGAATTGAACTAATTTGTTATTTTTTATATTTTTTGTTTTAGGAAATATAAGTCCTTAGATGATTGGCACGCCTAACATGTGGCTTGAGTAGTTGCAACACATGGGCATCTAAGTCGTTAAAATCACCCAAGGGTCTTATCACACAACCCTGTCTTAGGTCACACCAACCCTTAGCAAGGATGGAATTTTGTCCACTTGTTTCAAGCCAATGACCATTTCACCACAGAGTACCTAACATAACACTCTATCACCATCTATTCTTCACCACGTTGGATTTTTTATACCTTTCTAATTAAACCAACATTATATCTTATTATTATTATTTACTTGACACATCATGTTATGGACACTACAATATCTCCCCCCATACTGGACTATACAGTGTCTCTAAACAAAAAACAAAAAAAAATATGGAATAATATTAATAACTCATTTTCTTTGATATTCATATATAAAATAATATGTGATCTTTAATTTTTAAGAATAATTTACAAATTAATTTTTATTTTAAATAATATAATATCAAAGTATATATCAAGGGGGCTAAAAACCCCAGGAAGGTTATTATATTACCCAAAAAAGAGAAAGTAGTGGTGTATTCATGGGGCCTTGGATGTATGTCAAACAACCTAGTTGAAGCTTATACCCTTCTTGAGGGAATTAATTTTTCCAAACAATATCAAGTCACCTCTCATAATGTTGGGGGACTCTCTAATCCTCATTCAACATTTGGTGAGAGGATATTCTCCAAAAGATAAAGAATTGGAAAATATTCATAAAACAAATTCGGTAAATAGTGGAAGGGATAGACTCAATATTATATGTCCACGTGCTTTGTGAGCATAATAAGGAGGCAGATAAATATGCTAATGAAGGTTGCAACCTAGGACTAGGTGACCTAATCATAAATGAACAACTTGGGTTCTCCCAAATCCCATAAGACTCACAACTATGTATTTTAAAAAAGAGACAAATCCTATGAGTCATAACCATAGGAAGGCATGTATTAAAAAATAAATTGGAGGACCTGATGGCAACATGGCCTCCCCTTGAGATGATAATCATGCAATTAACAAAGAATATAAAACAAATTAATCACATTCAACCTCACAAAGCATCTCAGAAGTTATGGAACAAATATACACTTTGTACCAAGTACATTACATATTAGACCCAAGTCTTGTGCTTCTGTGGTAGCTCAAGTGATGGTCTCATCATGAAGGGAGATGGGAAGGGTACAATCCACAAGTGTGAGAATAATAGAAGAAGGACACCACCACCTCTTTTCGCACGAGTGCAATGAATTAATTAAGGGGGAGTATGAGCAAGTGAGAGGAATATTCCTTGGATTAGGGAGCTTTTGTAAGGAGGCCAAACTGTTTCCCATTCAATTGAGGCTTAAATTGGAAAGAGAACCTACCTTGTTAGAGCGTTGTAGTGTGGTGCATTATTTAGCTCAGGGATGGGGTGAATTAATCTATGTGGTTAGATAGAAAACCTCAACATGATGGGAAGGAGCAACCCCTCTCTCAAACATATGTCCTCCTGAATAACAAACATTTCTTGGTCCATTTTTCTCTGCAAATTTGAAATCAATTTGGAAATAGGAATAAGGGTGTCACTTGGTGTTTGAATTATATGTTATTAGACATTGGATATGGAACCCATCTTGTCGATCAAGGAAGAGACCAAATCCTTTTTAGCCTGAGTAAGCTTGCATGTAGATGTGGGGAAGAAGTAGTGTTGAGGGAAGGTAAAATGTTCTTAGCAGAGACAAGTGATGAAGGTGTTGTGTTAGGTGTAAAGTGTTACTATTTATGCTTAGATATAGTTGTTGATTTTATTTGAATCGAAGTGCAGTCTATGAAGAATCGTAGGGTTATAATAGGGGAGGTGGTAGTTGTTATCAGTCATAAACGCAAGGTGAAAGAGAAATTTGATACTTATGGTGTGCATTTAGAGGTGGAACTGAAGACTAGAGTGGAAATAAGAAGTGGAATCCTTTCAACAACAAGGGAACAATGAATGATAAATTAATGAAGATGATAATCCAATAGATTGAGAGAATGGACTCTCTTCAACTTGATTTTCTCACTTTGAAACTAAAGCGCAATGAGAATATGGCTATTGCATCATATCTCATTAACAAACAACAAAATTTCAAATCATGTTTTTCTAAATAGAATGATGAGTTGGATGCGCTATTAAATAAAAATGAGGACATGAAATAAGCAATCGAGGTGCTCAAAACATAGGTGAATAGCTTGGAGTATTTTCAAAATGATTTTTCTATCTCTAGTGCTCTTTATGTTCAGGGTCCCAACTTGAATGAGTCTACTCAAGAAGTGAGTAGGTTCATCAACATAACAGGCTAATTATTTAAAGTGATCAATGAATTGAAAATTTTGTCTTTTGGGTGGTAACTTTTTTAAGGTATAACCTATAAAACTCCCTTTTTCTAGGTACAACATGAAGGTTTGAAAATTTTATAGTTTTGGTAGATCATATGGATAAGGAAACAACATAGGATGCATATCCCATTAGAATGATTTGTTATTTAAAAGGTTTGTTAGGGTTTCAGATGAGCATAATTTCGAATAAAGCTTTTATAGTATCATGTTAACCCCCAAATCCCCTTAGTTTAGAAATGTTACTTGGCTTGGGCTATTGTGTGATTTCTTTAATCTTGTTGGGAGCTACCTTCACTCCTTCATGTGATATCACAAGTCCCATATACTCTATTTCTTCCTTGCTAAAGGTGCTTTTCGACATCTTTGTGTAGAAATGTTTTTCTCTAGAAGAAAGAGAATTTACTCTCGTGTTTCAAATGCTCATCCCATGCTTTACTATACAATGTCTCCTTAGGTAGGGTTGGAATATTTCATTCATGGTTTCTTGGAAGGTGGCTAGAGTGTTATTTAATCCAAATTGTATAAATTTGAATTCATATTGCCCTCCATGAGTTTGAAAAGTGGTATTGGCCACATCTTTTAATCTTACTCTGATTTGGTAATATCCTCTCCTCAAATCCAATTTAGAAAAATACATGGCTCCATGCAGTTCATACAACATTTCATCTATAAATGGAATAGGATTTTTTTCTTTAGTGTTATCTTATTCAATCCTCTATAATAAATGCATAGCCTGAATTATTTTCCCTTTTTTTCAAGCGAGGACTACAGAGGATGCATAAGGTCTTATACTTTTTGTAATGATACCACACTTTAGTAGGTCTTGGACCATCCTTTCAATTTCTATTTTTTAAAGATGGGGATACCAATATGGTTTGGTGAGAACATGGTTTGATCCTACTTTTACTTCAATGATGTGCTCAATCTCTCCTTGAGGGGGAATCTCCCATTGGAAATCACGGAATAATTTTCTCTGTTTTTGAACTAACTCTTCAATCTTGGGTGGTTTGTCATTAACTAATTTTGAGGCCAATATTTTCGTTTGATCACATTATATATATATATGCCCCTTTTCAAATTAACTTCACCATTTGATGGGAAGATAGATTTTCTGTTTTAGGAGGTTGAAACCCATGTAAGATATACTTTACTCCTTGCCATCCAAAATTTATAAAGTGTTTTGGTGGTTTTCAGAATAGGGAATAGGAAAAAAAATAGTTTTAGCTTATTCAATCCTTTGTAATCAATGCATGGCCTGAAATATTCTTCCTTTTTCTTTAGCGAGGACTACAGAGGTTGTATAAGGAATTCTAACTTTTGTAATGATACCACACTTTAGTAGGTCTTGGAATATCCTTTCAATTTATATTTTTTAATGATGGTAATACTACTATGGTTTGACGAGAACATAGTTTGATCCTACTTTGAGTTCAATGATGTGTTCAATCTCTCTTTCAGGGGGCACCTCCCGTGGCAAACCATGGAGTACATTTTTTTATTTTTGAACTAACTCTTGAATCTTGGGTGGTTTGTCATTAACTAATACTGAGGCTAATATTTTAAATTGATCACATTGTATATATATATATATATATATATATATATAATTTGATTTTGGGGAGTTTGAAACCCATTGTAAATTATACTTTTCTCCTTGCCATCGAAGCTTTATAAAGTGTTTTAGTGGTTGACAAAGTAAGTGCCAATGTTTATGGCCATTGGACACCTAGGACTACCTCCACTCTTACCAAAGGTACAATGTAAACTAGGATTCTAAATTGTAGCCTTGAAGTTGTAATTTAACCTTATGACATTTTCCTATGCCTTCAATTTTTTTCCCATCTGTTATCATAACGTTTAATTGGGTATTGGGTATATGAAAATATTCAAACTTTTGTAAGATTTGTGTCAACGAAATTTTGAGTGCTTTATATATCTATCAAGGCAATTATGTTAATCTTCTTGACGTGCATTTTTTATTTTAAGGTCTAGAGTTGAGCTATTCTTGTCATTGATAATGTTGATATTCTCGGTGCATTCTCATTATCTGAATATGAGGGGAAATGTGGAGGATCTTCAACTTCTAATTTGACCAATTCTCACCATTTGAATGCTCTTTTGATTCACATTTAAATAAATTCTTGGCATTTCTTCCTCTAAAGAATTTATGTATGAGGTCCCATTGTTTTTCATAATGTTTGTATTTTCCTTGTTTTATTCAATGTGCTTAAAAATTAGGCTTGCTTCCATCTCTTAACTATGATGGAAGGTATTTTGGATTTTGTATTTTAGTAGTTTGGGGAATCCTTAATATTCAATAAACCTTCTTGAATCTTAGCAATGAAATTCTTTTAAAATTTTCCTTTGTATCCTTTTCTTTCTATAATGTATCTTCCATAGTTGTAATATCACGTAGCTTTAGTTAATTCTAGGTGTGTGGTTTTAGTTCAATGATGTCAGATTGCACCAAGCATCATGTTGATAATCTGAGTACTCTTCCAACAAGTGCTCCCCATTCATGTGAAAATTCATCCACAACACCTTTTTGTTGTAGCCTGGTAAGTTCTGAGAAAAAATCCTCTTCCTTGATAACTTGAAATTGTTTAAAGAATTTGTCTTTAAATTTATTTCAATTTATTGTGTACCCTGATTTTTTAGACCACATATACCAATTATATGTATCTCCTTTAAGTTGCAATGGATGCATATCAAATATTTTCATCATCACTATAAATTCCTTAGATATCAAAATATTCTTCTACTTTGTTGAACCAGGATAATTAACCTTGTTTTTTGTTTCCATCGAATTTTGACAATTCTATTTTTACTCAAGGGAGAATACACGAAGATTTGTTGGGTATGTCATGGGTATTGGTTCTGGATCATCATGCCATCAATAGGTATGTTAAATTTTAATTTGGAGTATTAGGTAGACTTTAAGGTACATTTATTTAGAAGTTTGGTATGTCAGACTAGCTAGGTGAATTAGAAGTTACTAAAGCATATTGTTCTAGACTACCCCTGTTTTGCAACATGGCATTGTGAGATCTCGTAACACATGAATTGGTCTTTTAATTCTGTGTGATTTTTGTCAACCAAGTTCCTTAGCTCTGCTTGATCTTGTCGTACAACATCATGATTTTGATTGATCTATGCTTCTAACTATGTTTGCATCTCCCTTAATTCATTTTGGAGTGCATCATGTTGTTCTCCCATCTTGGTTAGCTTTGTATGGAATTCACTCATAGTTATTTTCCTTATAACTAGTGGGGTTTTCCAGTATTTTTTTATTAATTTATTAACGACACCTCCCCCCACACCCCCTATATATATATATATATATATATATATATAAATTTTATTTATTCTTCCTTATATATATATATATATAATTTTTATTTATTCTTCCTATCTTCTTTTTAAAATTATATTTTGAAAATGTTACCACTATAAAAATAGTGATCTTTGTAAACTCTTTTTTTTTCTTGTTATTTCCTTTTTTTAATCCTATCTTTCCAATACCATGGGTTTATTAAACCATGAGATGTGATACCAATGATGCATGTAAAATTGAGTATGTAGTATATGTGTGCAAATAACAATTGATTGATGACCTGTGATGTGTATGAGTGGGGTTTAATCCCCACTGGGTCTTGAGTTCAAACCTCATGGGGGGATTGGCGATTGAAGACATTTTTAGGAAATTAAACTATCCCAAAGAATAAATATGCCTGGCAAAAAATCCCAGTGATATCATCTTACTATATATTGATCATTCCTCTTCCATCTAACAAATAAGTTGGTCCCAACTTAGACTTCGCTTAATCACATGAAAAACAAAAAAAAAAATTGATAAATAATTTTACAACACACGCTTAAATAACTTAATATTTTTTATAAAATATCATAATCTTTAATCATATCCCTCTACATAATTATCCATTTATTTATATTTATTTTATATATAAACCGTTATTATAGCAAAATAAATTCAAACTTCATTACATAATTACGCTTATCAAATAAAATTATTAAATATGACATATGTTATCTTATCGAATAAAAAATATATAAACTATTAAATAAGGATATTAAAAATTTAGTTTTACGCTATCATTACCGAGAATGTCATATTATTGAATATAATATATTACTTTTCGATAGTATTATTACATTTTTATCAGTATCTATACTGCTATTACATTTAATATCAATATTGAATATATACGAGAACTAAATATATGCTATGCAGTAGTATTAATGAATTGTTACTATCATTAGTTTTGTTTTATTTATTTATTTCTATTAAATATTTAATACTAAAATAATATTTAAATTTTAAATTTTTATAATTTATTATAATTTAATTATTAATTTTTTATTAGTATTAATATTAATATATTATATATACAAATTTTATATTTTAATTTCAATTTTCACTGTAATAAATTTTGTATACTATTGATAATAAAATATTTAATTATGATACCCCCAAGGGATAGCTCAAATGGTCGAGTTCCCGTTGCTAAGTACTTTCCCAGTTGGGAGGTCACGGGGTCAAATCTCCTCGATGCCCTTGGGGTTAGGTCTGTAAAGGCTGACGGGCAGATCCCTTCGGGTGGAACTGCCCCGCTTCTCTACTGTGGATGTAACGGCCACTTAGTGCCCGTGAACCACAATAAAAAAAAATATTTAATTATGATAATTAAAAACAAATTTTTCAATAACAACAACAATGTTATCACTAAATCTTTATACCACATCGTTATTTCACATTTAAATATTAACAAAGGCTACATAGTAGTTAGTCCCTCTTAGTTTGTTTAAATATAACTAAATTAAAGTAGGAAACAATAAAAATACAAAAAATTTACAACATACAAATAATTATTAATAGTTCACATTTGGCTTTTTATAGTTTGTGGATATGGTCTTATGAAAATCTTATTATTAGACGTAGGTATAGAGGTCCTATCATAAATTTCTATTATACCTTGGTTTGTGAATATGGGAAATTTTATATTTATTCGTATTACAAACATCTTATTGTTTTGAATATCATTCATTCATTAATATCCTTAAAAATTTAATGTAAAAATAAAAATATATCTCTCACATACAATTAATAAATCTTTTTAAATTATATACGTAATTTTAAATAATATATTTTTTATTAGATTATATTAATCATTAGCCATTTTTATAAATAGGAATATAAAATGATTAATAATATATTTTTTATTAGATTATATTAATCATTAGTCATTTTTATAAATAGGAATCTAAAATGATTATACTCATTAGCAATAATTGTGTCGCCTTCCCAAAACAAATTGTATCATAAATGTCCATCCTACACTTTAATATGATCTATGTACTTTAGTTAATTAATAGAGGTAGTGGGCACATTAATATAGGCAAAGGGCAATAAAATGTTCAGTTTGATAGCTAATCAAATTGAACATAAATAAATAAATTATTTTTAAAAAATCATATATTTCAATGTGTAATGTTATACTATAGAATTATTTGCAAAATTGTTTGGTCAAACTTAAAGTAATATGGGTTTGACCAAAAACCCATTACAATATCAACTCCCTTACAGTAAGGATAATAAATAAAATAATAACATACTTCACCAAACATTTAGAATCTTATCCATCATCACAATTTCATGAATTACCTAGTGTGTTCACCAATACTAATTACTTTTCCATATCCCCATTTTACATGCTAACCATAATTTTCAATATAACATAGTGACCAACACTGGAAATTTAAGAATATAAATATTCTTTACCACCCAACTTTATTGATCAAGAGTGTTGAACACATGTTATTTTCATTTATATTATTTTATAATAGAATATTGTTTTTTTTAAATGTATAATAGAAAAAGGTACATACCAAAATTATTATTGTTTGATTAAGAGCTTTTTTTTCTTAGATGTAAGGAAATAGTTAATAATCTGAGACGCTAAGTATCTGGTAAGAGTGAAGCATGTCCCCTTACAAACTGGTAGCGGGTAATTTTAGGTTGAATAGTTTTCCTTGAACAATAGTGATGCAGTGGAAAGAGTGGTTCAATATAAACCCACAATTGGATCTATAAAACCCAACAATCACCCCGCCGGACACCCTTTTCTTTATATTCAACTATTTTCCTTTTCAGTGGAAATACAGTGAAAAACCCCACAAAACATTAGTTTTTACCTTTTGTATTGGTGCGCTTTGTTGTACGCGAAAGTCAACACATCAATGCTTTGGAAACCGTCGATCTGGAATCACGAGATCTGACGGTCGTCAGGGATTTTGGATAGAAGACTGGATCGGGAGTTAACCACCCGAAAAAGTGGTTTTATCGTCCTCTACCTTTGCTACATGGCAACAATTCAATGGAATCGGGGCCAAGCCACCCAAAACAACTTAAAACCTTCGCGTGCCCGAAATACCGTTCACCGTAGCAATACTGCTTGGCGATCTAACAATTGTGATTGTTCGTGATCCAATGGTCGCGATCTAATCAGCCAATCACAAGTCGCGGTGTCTGCCATCTAGACTCTTTCCACTTTAAAGCACCAACGCGATAGCCTTTACGGACTCAATAGACTATCCAACCTTCTCTATATTGTTTCGGATCTGGTTATATTGTGATATCGGAATTCAGCGATTCAACAAGTCGTTCCTCTCCTTCGCAGTGATTCAATTTGGGTTCCTCGAACTCAATAACAATTAAAAATCCTCGTCTATAAACTTTGAAGTCTGGATTCTAAATCCGACTAAGTTTTGCATCGATTCTTAGTGTATTTTGGGTTTTCTGCTTGCAGAAGCAAACCAATGGAATGAACTCACCAATCGGACCTTTAACACAATATTTCTATGATAAAATATGAAAAGCACAGGCCAGCGTCAATATCATCCAATTATAGAGAGAAAAAATAAGCATTTGACGCCTCCACGAGCTGTTTATATTAATATGCACGTAACAATGATTTATTCACAATAAACACATAACAGAGTCTCGGCCTTAGGCCAGATTACACAGATAAAGACCTCTATCTCAAAAAATGCAAATCCACTCACTATCTCTTGCTCTCGCTCCCTCGCTCATTACATTTTCCTTCCTTTTATCCATCGATAAACACTCTAACCATATCTAACAACAAAATCTCTATTTTTTATAAATCTAACAACAAATCTCTAACTCCTAGCTCTATGCTAACAATATCTATCTCTGAATCTAAAATAAGACAATCTCTAACTTATTACAATAATGAATTATAACTAATTTCTTGAGAGATCCAACCCTCTCAGTAAAACTCGCTTTTACCAATTAGGTCAATGAATTTTAACTTGTTTAGCCACAACATGTGAACAAACTTTCACATTGCTGGCTAAGTCTGGATGCTCCTGCATCGGACTCCTAGGGAAGAAAAGAATCCTCCTTCAAACTTTCAGGACTTACTCCATATTTCTGTAGTTTTGCTGCTGTCAGCCAGCTAGCATCCTCCATTGGTTGTCCTTTCCATTTGACTAAATACTGGAATAAGCATGTCCTCTAGTTCTTTTGGATACTCTCTTCTCCAAAACAGCTTCCACTTCCTTCTTAGTTGTCTTTGGCATTTGTTCTTCCCAGTTCACAGTTTGAACTTCATCCCATGTAACTTCCTCCTACAACTCTATCGTTGTCTCTCTGTATGGATACGAATCTACAACATTAAAAATGGGGGATATTCCAATCCCTTCTAGCAACTCAATCTCATATGCATTGGCTGAAAAATTTCTTACAATTTTGCAAGGTCCTATCTTTTTCATTTTCAAATTGTTGTAAGTTTTAGTAGGAAATCTCTCTTTCCTCAAATGCACCATCACTAAGTCTCCCACTTGGAATTCTTTCTCTCTTCTTTTTAGATCTACCCTCTATTTGTATTTGTTGCTACTTTCCTGTAATTTGCCTTTGACTTCTTCCTGTAATCTCTGCACCTGTTCTACAAATTCTTCAGCTTTTGCACTTCTACTTTCTTGCTTTCCCAAATTCATGAGCTCATACACACCTCTTGGATGCATTCCAAAGGCAATCTGAAATGGACTCATTCCAGTTCGGTTTGGAGTATCATTGTAAGCAAACTCAGCTTGAGCTAGTGCTCAATCCCACTGTTTCGAATTCTGATATACTAAACTTCTTAATATATTCCCCAAGCTCTTGTTCACTACTTCAGTTTGTCCATCTGTTTGAGGATGGTATGCTAAACTAAAACTGAGGTTAGCTCCCAATTTCTTCCAAAGAGTTCTACAGAAATGCCCTACAAACTTGGTATCTCGATCAGATACAATACTTATAGGTAACCCATGCAATCTCACAATCTCTGAAAAAAATAAATTAGCTATGTGTGTTGCATCACTAGTTTTCCTACACGCAATGAAATGTGCCATTTTAGAGAATCTATCTACTACAACATAAATGGAATCATTCCCTCTCTGGGTTTTTGGTAATCCCAGAACAAAATCCATGCTAACTGCATCCCACGGTCGGTCTGGTATTAGCAATGGCTGATACAATCCTGCATTCTGACTCCTTCCATTTACATGTTGACATATCCTGCATTTCTCAACAAACTTTTTGACATTGGTTTGCATTTTTGACCAATAATAAAAAGCATTCACCTGAGCGAAGGTTTTATCTTTTCCAAAATGACCAGATAATCCTCCACTATGTTTCTCATTTATGATGTTTTCCCTCATGGAACATTTGGGAATACACAACTTGTTGCTTTTAAATAATAGGCCTCCTTGAATGGGGTAGTCCAACCACTAACTTCAGTTATGGCTCATTGGATTCTGAACTGTTGTGTAGATATCTCTGAAATCTTCATCATCCTTGTACATTTCAATCATTTCCTCAATTCCTACAACACCCACTTTGAATTATTGCAAAATAAAACTTACCCTACTCAATGCATCTACTACTTTATTTGACTTACCACTCTTATGCTTTATTACAAAAGTAAAACTTTTCAGAAATTCTACCCACTTGGCATGTTTCTAATTCAGCTTCAGCTGATTATTGATAAACTGTAAGGCATGATTTTCTGAATATAATATGAATTCTTTTGGCAGCAAATAATGTCTCCACTTTTTCAAAGCCTGCACAATAGCATAAAACTCCTTATCATAAGAAGAATATTTCTTCTTTGCATCATTCAGTTTCTCACTGAAATATGCTATTGGTCTTTGCTCCTAACTTAGAACTGTGCCAACTGTAACTCCACCAGCATGCGTTTCTACTTGAAAGACTTTCTCAAACTCTGGCAAAGCTAAAATCGGCTTCTCCGTGATTTTCTTCTTCAGCAAGTTAAAACTTCTGTCTGCTGCTTCTGTCCACTAAAATGGCTGATTGATCTCCTTGATTGTCTCAAGGATCGGTGCACAAATTTGACTAAAACCTTTGATAAACTTTCTGTAAAAACTTGCAAGTCCATGGGAGCTTCTTACCTCAAATATGCTTCTAGGAGTAGGCCAGTTCCAAATTGCTTGGATCTTCTCTGGATCCATCTTCAAGCCTTCTTTAGAAACTACAAATCCCAAGTAAACCAGCTCCTCCTTCATGAAACTACACTTCTTTAAATTTATTAGTAGTTTCTATTTCTGGAGAGTTCTTAGGACCAACTTAAGATGCTCTAAATGCTCCTATTTACTTTTACTAAAAACCAAAATATCATTAAGGTACACAATAATAAATTTACCTACATACTCCTTCAAGACTTCATTCATTAACCTCATGAACGTACTGGGTGCATTAGTGAGCCCAAAATGCATCACTCACCACTCATACAACCCACTATTTGTTTTGAATGCAGTTTTCCATTCATCACCTTCTCGAATCCTTATTTCATGATATCCACTCTTCAAATCTATTTTAGTAAAGTATCTAGATCCACTCAAACAGTCCATTAAATCTTCCATGCGTGGCAAAGTAAATCTGTACCTAATTGTGATCTTGTTGATAGCTTTGGAATCTATGCACATGCGTCACTCTCCTCATTTATTTGGACTGAGTACTGTTGGTACAGCACATGGGCTAAGACTTTCTATGATTAGCCCCTTATCCATCAACTCCTGCACTTGCCTTCCAACTTCTACGTTCTCTAAAGGAGTTAGTCTATATGCTGCTTTATTTGGCAAGCTTGCTCCTAGTATGAAGTCAATGTGATGACTAATATTCCTAATCAGTGGTAATGCACTCAGAAACTCATCCAAAATAATATCAGCAAAATCATCTAACAATACTCGAACTTCTTCAGGCAAATCATTCAAGTTTGTGGAAGTCAAAATTACCTTTGGTCTTCCCACAACAGCAAAATGCAACTCCTCATTCATCACTACTTCCTGCAGCAGCTTTGTTATAGACATATTTGGGCATATCAACCCCAAACTTATATGTCGATAAACTAGGGCTCATCAACCCCTGAAAGAGTTGTTTCATACCCTAAAAGAGCTTAGTCATCTGATTACATCATTCTCCAAAAGTTCCATCTGAGAAACCATCCTAAAATTGCCTAAACTGAACCATACTGACTACTCCACTGGAAAAGTGCGATACATACTGAGTGGTACACTGCCAAGGTGCGATGCATACTGTTTAGGCCTTCTATAGGGTGTGATGGGCGAGGATGGACAAATTTCCGAGATAGTTTGCTAGGTGGTTGCTCATGGAATCTTCTAGAAACCTCTCCTGTGCCACTTGCCTCTCTGAATTCGCCCAAGGATGAATAAGGGATCTAAAACCATCAGTTATCCCTTCTCTTATGGAATCAAATGTAACAAGTGGAATGACACTAATCAAACCCCATGGATGACTCACACCCTTGCACACATCTATAAATGGATCCCTCATCTAAGAGATCTAGAGGCTGGAATATTGTGAATTGCAAGGAAGTGTTGATAGTTTGTAATTGAGGAAAGAGCATTGTATTGTTGGTGTGATCTTGCTATTTCATGAGGTGAAGAGGGATTGAAGCTGGGAGGATGATGTTGGATCAGACAACTGGGTTGTAATTCTCCCTTATATTAATAAAGTTCTTCGAGTTTTCTTCCATATGGTTATGGAATTGTGAATGTTATCATTTGTGAATGTGTTGATGCCTCTAAAATTGCTGCATCAACATCGGGGATAACCACCCGATCCGGACCTTAAAGGCAGCTCCTTTTCCGTTTGGTGTGGTGGCTCCGACTAGATATAATGGGACCAGTTTCCCAATGATTGGTAAATAGGATGGATAAATGATTTATTCTCTAATATCTAATGATAATTGATGAATGATCTAATCTAAAAGTAAAATTATAAACAACTATCTTATACCGGGAAATTGTTGCTTTTAGTGTAATTTTGGATGGTCTTCATTCACAAACAGGCATATAGATGACTCTTTTTGGTAAACAAAGATGTTTATTCATATGATAATTACTAAGCCCAAATAGTTGAATAAAGCAATCAAGCAAACACTATTACGCTATTCCTCATATATATCATAGACATAGATATGATTGAAAGAATAACAGTCCTTAGACATTCAATAGTGAAAAGTACAAGGATTGTTGTTATAACACATACGTATATTCAATGATAGCAAAATTTAAACGAATGTCGATTCACATAAAGATGACACAAGAGCATAGATAATAGTACCATATGTTAATTTGAGTCACTCCCAATATCAACCGCATTCAAATTCCTTTTTCCAACCTAAAAACACTTCCACAAAAGGCAATAGTGCACATATCATCAAAGCTTTCTTTGTCAAAATTTAGAATACTGGCCCAGTCTTTATAAAAATAGATCAGAAGCACAATAGTGTGACTTCCTGATTTGAGTTTATACAAAAACTGAGGACCCTTTCCAAATGCATGAAAGGGCCTATAAATACTAATTAAGCTAACTAATTACAAAATAAAAGTGTTATTTAATTGGTACAACTATGCTATGAATATCTCCTCAAAATCAGCTTGTCCTCAGTCGGCAGCATGATTCATTGTTTCGGATGATCTCCCTTCAGTTTGAGCTGACAAATATCTAGCATCGATTGCAACTCTGGAGGGCGACTTAAGCGAGAATTCAATTGAGCTGAATATGTGGCATCTTGGATCTCGGGGATCATGCAACTGATGGCATCAGTTAAACATTTGAGTGCGGCCCTCTGACTGTATGGCTTGATTAAGAAAAACCAAAAGGTATCCCAAGTTAAACTTTGGATGCCAGCGATTAGTCTTCCTTTCTTTTCCAATTCCTGATTGCATGTTTGTTCCAAGGCTTTGGCCGATGTCAATTTTCCTGGATTACACTGTGAAATCATATTAGACAGATAAAGAGTGTCGTTGACAAATTCAATTAAATTGCTAGTAGATAACCGACATCTTGAGGTTTCTCTTTCTGTCTTCATTAGTTGCGTCTGCCATTCTAGGAACAGGATGTCTTTGTGTGACTCTAGAATTTTGGGCAGATCCGAAGCCTGTCCTTCAAGGGAGTCTTGCCAAGCAAGAAAACTGGTTAAGGTCTCATCGGCCTATTCTAAATCCTGTCTAGCTTCAACTGATTTATCAACTATCGATGTAGTAATCTCACAAAGAGGTTCAGCCAGAGAAATGTTATGACATAGCAGTTTCAGCTGTGTAATCAATGCCTTATTGATTTGTAGAGCTTCTGTTCTGAACTCTGCTACTTGAGGAAGGCTCCTGAACTTTTCTACTTCTTGTGACAGCTGATCGATTTCCTCATCCTTAGTCTTGCTCATTTGTTCATTCATCGCCTTTAATCTAGTCACTGCTTCAGACAATTCCTTCTGTTTCTACACTGCACTCGAATCTATCCTCTGTTTCTCTTTGAGCAATTGCTCATTTAATTGGTTGTTTGTCTGCCGCTGTGTTGATAGTTGTTGTTCCAATTGTTCTATTTTCCATTGTGCTTTAGACACCTACGACTGCAATGAATCAATCATTAGATCTTTTTCCTTAAGGAGACTGCTCATTTCCGAGGTTTTATCCATGGTGGCTACCAAATATGCTCCAGCATACTGGGAGAGTTTCGTAAGGTCATCAGAAGGGTTCAATTCCTCCTTCCACACCACATTAGCCATCTCTGTTTGATCTGGCAAAAGGGAAGATTGATCAATTCTCCTCATTTTCCTCTGTCTTTTCACCATAGCCCTGTGTTTAGGACTGTAAAAGACATCTAATGGTGGTATGTCTTCTATCTGTAAAACAATCTGATCGGATGGGTCTGTGGGAATTATTTCCGCATCTCTGCTACTAGGTAGGATGCTGGTTCCTTCACTTGGAACCGTATTTGTGGTTGTTTCTTGACTGACTGTCACTTTGGGTGTGCCGAATCCTTGAGAAGTCTCGGGATTGTTTATAATAGAGTCAAATTTTTTCCACTCTTGGAGGAGTTTGGGATCAATTTGAGTCTCTAAATCAATAACTTCACTGTCCTGCTTCTTTTCTTTCTCCTGCTCTATTTCCTTCTCTTTACCTTTTTCTGACTCTTTTCCATTTTCGGGAATTTTCTCTATAGTAGGAGGCTCGTCAATACTCTTCTGCCCAGGCTCGCTTGACTTAGTTGTTGGTGTAGTAGCCAATAAATCCAGAGGCAGAGTTTGCAACCTCTGTTCTCTGAGCCTATTGAATTCTACCAGTCCTTCATCATTATATTTCATCCTGGCCAATGTTTTAACCTAAGACAATGATTCTGCTGAAGAAAATAAATCATCAAATTCATCTTTTTCATGGTCAAACTTAGTAAGTTTGGCCTGTTCAAGCACATTATAGGCAACCTTCCAGGGATCGAATTGCCTGTTAGGGATGGTCGCAAGATTGAGCATATTTATTTTTCCTGCCTCCTTCTCAGCATGTTTCCAATCAAGTATGGTATAAACACCGCATCTCAAAGGGAATATGGGCCATAGCTGCTTTTTGGAAGTCCTAAGAGTTTTGGACGTTCCAGCAGTTGTGATTTGGTAAGCTAATTCTCGTGCCAAAAATTTATCCGATACATACAATGGGAGGACATGGGGTCTTTTGGCGCTACCAAACACCCTTATATATGTGAATTTATCTTCCCCAAACCAATTTCCCACAGCAGTCAAGTCAATTTCTTCCTCCTCAGAAATCCTTGGGGCAGGCTTATCCAAAATAGCATAATAGATAGGCAACATGAAACCATTACAGATTTGATACAAGTGGTCTTTATAATGTGCCTTCCATAACATCTGATGGTAGATGTGGATTGGCTTAGGGTCCTGTGGCGTCCACCTCCACCCAAGTATCGGGTATTCGGAATTAAAGCAAAGCATATCCATAACATAAGCATTGTAATAGAAGGGGGGAATAGTCCTCGTGGTTTTGCGTGAATTGAATCTAAAATCAAGAATTGCAGAGGATAACTTATCAGACAATATATTCACCCAATCCATGACATAACTACTAGTTGCCGCTTCCATTAAAGGAACCATTTCGATATCAAATTTTGTTGAATCATGCATTCCCCATATCCTACACATCATTGCCCCAGCGTAACAGTAAGGAGATGCTAAGGAATCCACAGAGTACTTACCTGATGATTCATGTTTGTGCTTTGCAGGATTCTGTCTCCACTGTCTAATTGGGGCTGATTCCATCTCATTCTCCTCTACGAATTCTTCCAGAAAATCTTTGTTGTATTTCTTTTCAGGTTCGAGCAAATGGTACATTTTCCTCAAGTCGTCAGGCTGAAATGAACCGAAAACTATTCCATCAACTGTGCAAAAGGTCCTATTAGAAACAAGAATTTGTTCGACCACCCATCTGACCACATCCGTGTAAGGGAGAATTTTCTCCCGAGCTGCTATCCTGTGTAAAAATGAGTCGGCCAAATCTTTCAGCGAGGCTTCTGATTTATTAGTTGAGCCTGTAGTAGCTTCTTCCGACACCTCCTCTGGTTCTTTTGCCTCAATCAAATTATAGATGCTTTGCCAGCTTGTATTTCCAAGGCCGAGATATGTAGTTTCTGAAATTAGGCCCTTTTTGCTTGGTCATGGGTCACTGGTGGGCTGAACTGTTATTGCAGGGGCGCTGCTGTAGCAGATCTCTTAGATTTCTTTCCCATTTGCTTTAAACTTGATACTTCGACGGAATTCTGCACAAGGAAGGAAACCAGCGTGATACAGAGAAATAGATAACAAGAGCCAATATGAAAGAGTTATATCTTTTAATGAATAATCAAAGATCATAGTGAAATTGCCGCAGATAGAATCTAAGTGGAAAATCTCGGCATAACTGCTTCATTAATTGGCCGCTTCACCTGTCAATCATGATAAGGGAGCTTTTAAATATCCATCATAACGTCTATATGGTGAATAATTGATTCAAGCGTGGCTTAGATATTTGGTGGCTAATCGCATTTGATGATTGGCGACGTGAAAGGGAGGGTTTTCATAATAGTCCAAAATATCGTTCAATCACCAAAGGTGATATAATGCATGCCAATCTTTAATATGCTTAGAAACACGCGCCCTGATTTAATGCATCGCAATCGGGACAGGGCTCAGGTCACTTTACTTACGCCATTGCGAAATCGTCGATCGTCGATAGTGATACGCCTTATCGCATCGGAGGATTTGAAGGTGTCATAGTTAATGCGTTGATTACCACAGCCAATTGCCGATAGCGATACCTTTCATCGCATCAGAGGAATGGGGAATGCCTTATAAATGATGCGCTTTGCCTTTCCCCGATATCCGATAGCGATTTCCCTTTTCGGATCGGAGTAATTCAATGGACCTTTATTTATGTTTCTCTTATTATTGTGATATGCGATCTTGCGATCGCTTTATCGTAATAATAAAAAGCTTTATGATTTGTTTGAAAGACCTATTTTATCATTATTTAAAAGGGATATCATATTTCATTCAGACCTTTTGATGAGGGTTTTTTCTAATAATAAGTTAATACCAATTTAGTCACACATCTATGTTTAAAAGGGATCCATTTCATATTATGATTTTTAAAGAAAAATTTTATGAAATGGGGGGTTGTTGTATAGCACAACAATTGGCGATTTACTGGGAGAAACAGTTATCTCTGGGAAAAGTTAAAATACTTAAACTTTTTAAATACATTCTATGTTTCAAACTAGCCTTGCTTGGTTGCTAATGATAAAACAAAAACTTTTCCAACTTAGCTTTATAATGACTCCTTTGTCATAGGTAGAGCCTCTACTGCCAGCAAACGTCTATAGTCTCGAGAGGGATACATTTTAACCATTTGATCGTTCATTATCCCATCCATTTCAGAGTATAATTGAAAAGAATGAATCCAGAAATATGTTTTCATATTTTTGTATCATTTTTTCTTTTTCTTTATTTTGTAATATAAAAAGCCATTGTCCTAGTTTGGTAGCCATTTATTTGACAATGCCATTCACTGGTGATAATTTAACTGAACAAGCTGGCTCGTGATGAGACCCCTTGTCTTATAATTATAAGCCATTACCCTGTTTTGATATGCAGTATTGGTAATGTCAGTTGAACTATTTCCCTATGATCATGGTAAGCAGGCTTGTGATAATGCCTCTTATCTTTCACCTCAAATATATTTTAGAATTACACTCTGAGTAATTATAACCCTTGATGAATGGGATGAACAATTTTCTCCTTAAGAGAAGATGGATGACAGGATAAGAGTTGAAGATGCTAAGATTGAATCAGTATCTGTTTTGTTTTGATAACCATTTTTAGGCTGCTTAAAAACATTAAAATGGTTTACAGTACTTCTAATCTTTGAGAAGAGTTTACAGCAATAAAATGGGGTTTCAGAATCTAAATATACCTAATTTCCTAGAAATCTTCCTTTCGTTTAAGGCTTCCATTTTTAAAAGCAAATATCATAACAGTTTCTTTTGGGAAGCTTTTTCAATATAGTAAAGACCAATGGAAGACTAACTTTATTTTCCTACAATCTTTAAAATCTAAGCTATGTACAAAAATTTAGCTGAAAATTGAATATTTACAAAGGGAGAAGGGGTTACCTCCTCAATTGAAGAATTTTTTCAAGATAAGGTCGTTAACAGGAAGAGAGTCTCTCTTTCCTGATAGATCTTGTAGAATGAAAGTAGAAGGGCCTATCTTCTCATTGATTTGAAATGGTCCGAGCCACATTTTCTGGAACTTTGTGTGTTTTCCTTTATCCTCATGGGCTTTGTCCCATTTCAAAACTAGATCACCAACTTGTAATTGTTTTGAACTGGTTGAAGTTGTATCAAAAGATGACTTGATAATTTGCTGATGTTTTGCATGTATAATTCTGGCTTTTTCCCTTTCTTCTTCTAGTTTCAAAATTTGATCGTGTCTTAGTTGAATAGAAGATGAGGGACTTTCTTCAATAAACTGCACTAAAGCTAAGGATGGAAGCACTAAGTTAGCTGGTATGGCAGCTTCCTTTCCATACACTATATTGAATGGAGAAGTGCCTATAGAGGCTTTTTGAGTTATTATATCAGCCCATACTGCAAATATCAAAGATTTATGCCAGTTTTTATGATTATGTTCAATAGTTCGCTTAATAATTCTAATCAGGTTTTTATTGGTGGATTCTACTAAACCATTTCCCTGAGGGTAGTAATTTGCAAAATACCTCAATTTAAATCCCATTTTGATAGCGAACTCAAACATAGAATTTCCAGAGAAATAAGATGCATTATCAAAAACAAGAGCATTTGGGACACCAAACCTGGTAATAATGAATTGATCTATGAATTCCATAATTGCCTCAGAGTTTGTTGTCTTCAAAGGAATTGCTTCAACCCACTTAGTAAAGTAATCAGTGGCAGTAAGGATATACTTATGCTGTTTGGATGAATGTGGAGTGATTTCTCCAATGATGTCCAATCCCCATTGCTCAAAAGGTTGCTCAATGTTGACTGGTTGCAAAGGGAAAGCTGGCTTTCTTTGTCTTCCACTGGATGTTTGACAGCTTTGGAATTTCCTTACATATTCATGAGTATCTCTGAACAAGGTGGGCCAATAATACCCAGCATGAATGATTTTGTGAGCTGTGGTGTCAGCTCCAAAATGTCCTCTTGCTCGTACTTCATGAAGTTCTTACAAAACTTTTTGAGCTTCAGGTTTTTCTAAGCATCTTAATAAAATTGAATCATAATTTCGCCTAAACAATACATCATCTATAATTGTGAAGTTTTTTGCTTTCAATCTACTGGCACATTTGTTTTTATAGGAGAGATTGGAAGGAGCGTACCCATTTTTTAAATAGAAAATCAGATCTGTATTTAGAACCTGTGGTACTTATCTGATTGATTTCTTCAGTATCTTCTGTACTTTCAGGTTCTTGAATGTTGGATGCTCCTGCTAACAACCTGCAAAAACCTTGGCCTTTGACAATCTTTGCTGGCTTGATTTCTAAGTCATATTCTTGTAATGATGTAACCCAATTCGCTCTCTTTTCTCCTAATTCCCTTTGAACTAGTAATTGTCTTACTGCTGAAAAATGAACTATAACTTTTGTGTGAGCTTTTAAGAGGAAGGGTCTGTAGTGTTTTATGGCTTTGTACACAGCAAAGGCTTGTTTTTCAACTTCCGAATAATTTAGTTCAGCACCTTGAAGATTTGAGCTGTAAAACGAAATTGGTGCTTCCAAGTTTTGATCATTAATTTGAGTCAACACTGCTGCATATGACGAAGTGGATGCGAGGGTATATAGTATGAAATGATTAGAAAAATTGGGAGTGTTTAAAGCAGGGGCATTAATTATTGATTTTTTAATGGAATCAAATGCCTCCTTTTCTGCAGATCCCCATTTAAACACCGAATTTTTCTTAATCATCATTTGCAATGGTAAAATAATCTGGGAAAAATATGGAACAAAACGTTTAACAAAGTTAATTTGACCCAAAAATGACTGCATGGATTTTTTATTATGAGGAAATGGAATTTCAGAAATCTCTTTAATTCTGTCTGGATCAATAAAGATACCATCTTTTGAAACAATGAAGCCTAAAAGTTTTCCTTGGTTAAGGGCAAAAAAGGACTTCTTTGGATTAAGAGAGATACCATACTTTCTACAACGTTCAAAGATTTGTTTTAAATCATGTAAATGATTAGACCTTTTCTTAGAAAATACAGTAATATCATCTAAATAGACAACTACTGATTTATTGAGCAATCCTTTGAATGCTATGTCCATGGCTCTCTGAAATGTAGCTCCTGCATTGATGAGTCCAAAAGGCATCTTTTGGTAGGCATAAGTTCCCCACTTAGTTCTGAAGGTAGTTTTAAGCCTGTCATCAGGATGAACCAGAATTTGGTTATATCCTGAAAAACCGTCTAAAAAGGACATTAGTTCTGAACCAGCTACCGAATGTAATGTCTGCTCCATAGTAGGTAAAGGGAAGTTATCCTTTTGGCTTGCCTTATTAAGATTTCTGAAATCGATGCAAATCCTGATATCGCCATTTTTCTTTCTAACAGGCACCATATTGGAAACCCAGTTTGAATGTCTCACTGGAAAAATTATCTTAGCCTTCAAGAGTTTATTTAATTCAGCCTTTATTTGACTCTCTAGGTTAGGATGAATCTTTCTTAACTTCTGTTGCACTGGTTTTTGTTCAAAAATCATTGGAATAGTATGTTGAATGATTGATGCATCGTATGTTTTCAAATCATCATATTTCCAAGCGAAGACATATTTGTTTTTTGTTAACAGCCTAATGAATGTTGTTCTTTCTTCTAAAGAAATTCCTAGTCCCAAATTAATGTTTTGAGGGTTCTCCTCAGTGCCTAGGTTTATCAATTCAAATCTTAAAGTGGAACTCTAGAGTTTTGAATTGGTCACCTATTTAAACCTATCTTTAATATCATAAAGATCTTCAAGCTTGACCACTAGTTTTGGTATTGAGTTTTCATCTTGCTTTTCTTCCATCTGAAGGTCATGATCACTTTCATCAATGATTTGGTCATAGTAGGACTTGTCAGAGGTCAAGAAGTTTAAAATGTCTTCATCATTATTGAACACTCTCCAATTGGTGACATTATTGGGAATTGATGGTCTAACTCTACTGAAAATCTATCCAGGCTGTAATCTTCGGATGGTAGGAGTCTGGAAGCGACATTAGCTAGCAGGTCTACTGCTGCATTCTGGGACCTAGGGATGGGAGAAATATTGAATGCTAAAAATTGTGAGATGAGTTCCTAAACTAGAGACTGATAGTGTTTGAGATGATTGGAAAGGCAATGAATTGAATTTCTAACATGTTTAATAACAATTTCTGAATCACCAAACACTTTCAGATATTGAACCTTGAGGCCAATTGATTTGTAGATTCCTTGAACTAGGGCCTCATATTCAGCTGTATTATTTGTGCATTCAAATTTGAGTCTGCATGATAACATAGTTTTTTCTCCCTGAGGACTAACTAAAATACATCCTGCTCCTGAACCTTCACAGATTTAGACTCGTCAAAATATAGTGACCAAAATAAAGAATTATCAAGAATTTTATTTACAGTTTCCTCAGTAACATTGACACATTTTGAGCTATCTGTTTGTGAAATTTTTTCGATCTGAGATGTGAGATTATTAACTGGGAAAGTGGATGGTTGGGCAGTGAAATTTCCAAAGAATGATTCAGATGAATAATTCCCCAAAATATTGTTATTGAATGCTATTGGCTGGTTTTCCCATTCAAAGTCGGTAACTGTATGGGTCATGTGTTTCTCCCGATAAATCTTGATCTGATTTGGTTTTCCTTTATAAGGTAACCACATATGAGACAAATTGGTGGAAATATAACCATGGAGTTTTTCAGACCAATCTCTACTTAAAATCAAACCATAGAATTCAGGTATATTAGCGATCAAAATATCAATTCTTTGAACCACTCTAGGATCAGCTGATAACCTGATAGTTACTGAGTTGATTTCCTCTAAAACCTAGACCTTAGTTCTATCCAACTGTACAATATGAATTGTACACTTTTGGGGTTCGATGTTCAGTTTCGAACGAACTGAAGCTGGCATTATGTTAGAGGAAGCCCCTGAGTCAATCAAACAATTGTGTAGATTTCTATTATAGATCTCATAGGTTAAGAGGAAAGGAGGAGTATGAGAATTTGATCTATCCCCAGTTAAGACCGCATCAGTAACTTCCTCTCTACCAGGAGGTGGTTGGCCTAAATCATTAGCAACTTTGGACAATACAGCATTAGGAAGAGGTGAAGAAGGAACGGCATTTAACTCTTTAAGGAGTAATTTCTGCTGATGTTTGAGTTTGCTAAGTTCAAACATAGTAATATTCGCCTTAGTCTTCTTCATATCTTCAATAATATTGTAGTCCATAGAATCTGATACTACCAATGTCTTAGATGTTGAAGGTAGATTCGAAGATGATGGTTGATTTTGGGATGGTATCGCTGAATCTTTCTTTGTAGGAATCTTTTCTTTAGTAGTAGTGGAACTTGCATTCCTTTTCTTCGAAGTTGTCTGGATAGGTTTAGGAGTACCTTTACTCCTGGTAGTCACAAGGAAAGCTTCTTGTTCATTTTCTGTATCGGAGGTGGGTAAAATGAAATCCCACATCCCATGACATTCGACAGTCTCTTCTTCTTCGGGTTCCTCAGATGGCAAGACTATCTCATCTTCTTCTTCTTCTTCAGGATCTGAATCAGCATTAGATATAACATTTGGTGGTTTTGATTCAGGTTTCTTAAAATTTCTAAATGGCCTTTTTTTTTAGGTTTCAGCTACTTTCTTCTTGATTTCGACCATTTCATTTGACATGGTCTTGAGGACTTTTTGTAAACCTTCCATATCATATGGATCTTTAGGGGTTTTCTTCTTTGAATCATCGTTGAAAGAAACTTTTTTGGATTTTCTATCTTCAAGAGCAGCTTTCTTTTCTAAAGCATTAATACGTTTCTCTATAGCAAGCGCCTCTTTCATGTTTTCAGCTAAAGTTGGTTTTGTAGCCCTGTCTACAAAAATAACTATATTTGAGGGTAGGGCAGTTATATACCATTCGCTTCTGATTTGCTCACTTGGTTTGGAGGCGGTTGGAATCTTATTCAAGAGTTTATTAAATCGTGAGTTGAATTCCTTAATAGGTTCTTTGGGCTCTATCCTAAGATTGGAGAGATCATTGATTAATGTGGCTAAAGATCTATCATCGTCGTACTTAGTAAGAAATTGTTCTTGGAAAATGTTCCAACTGGTAATGGATCCAGAGGGTAGGGAAAAATACCAAGACCCAGCTGATCCTTGCAAAGTATAAGGGAAAAGTCTAACAACAACATCTTCCTCTGTCACTCCTTTCAAATTAACTGATAACATGAAGTTATTAATATGTTCTTCGGCTTGTGTTCCAGCATCTGGATTAAACTTGGGTAACCATTTTTCAGGAAAATCAGGCAATGGGTGTAATGGTGCAGGCATGTTGACCGCACCGGGACTATTCCATGGATTCGCCATTGAAACACCAGTAGTGGATGATATTGCTGATGAAATTCCAGATGTTTGGGAAGGAGTTGATATTGAGGATTGATTAGGTTGGGATGTTGAAGTTCCTGATCCCTGTTGAACAACAATATGTAATGGAGGAGTGGATGGCTGACTTCGCACTGGAGAAGATGAGATGGAAGATGATGATGAGAATGTTTCACTGTCAGATCCTTCAGTATTCTTTTTTTCCCTTTTCCTTTTAGGTAAAGGCAGCTCAGTAGGTTCGATACCGAGCTTTCCGCTCTGGAGTCTGGTGAGAGGGTGAGGTAGATTGAATTGCGAAGTCACACTGCCTTGAGATACCTCAGATTTTTGTGGTGATATCGAAAAGCCTTGAAGTTTATGGATGAGAGACTAAACTTAAGGGGAATCAGGACTTAATCATTCTGAAGTATGGTGGGTTTGAGCAATGGTAGTTGATTCCTCTTCTTCTCGCTTGAATACTGGACTTCCAGCATGCAAACGGGAGGTACGAGGAGAGGTGGAGGGAGATTTACTCTTAGAATGGGTTATAGGTTTGGGTTTGCTCGCCATTCACAGTTCATGCCCTCCTTCTAGCACCAAAAATGTTGATGCCTCGAAAATCGCTGCATCAACATCGGGGATAACCACCCGGTCCGGACCTTAAAGACAACTCCTTTTCTATTTGGTGTGGTGGCTCCGACTGGATATAATGGGACTAGTTTCCCAATGATTGGTAAATAGGATGGATAAATGATTGATTCTTTGATATCTAATGATAATGGATGAATGATCTAATCTAAAAGTAAAATTATAAACAACTATCTTATCCCGGGAAATTGTTGCTTTTAGTGTAATTTTGGATGGTCTTCATTCACAAACAGGCATATAGATGACTCTTGTTGGTAAACAAAGATGTTTATTCATATGATAATTACTAAGCCCAAATAGTTGAACAAAGCAATCAAGCAAACATTATTACACTATTCCTCATATATATCATAGACATAGATATGATTGAAAGAATAACAGTCCTTAGACATTCAATATTGAAAAGTACAAGGATTGTTGTTAAAACACATATGTATATTCAATGATAGCAAAATTTAAACGAATGCCGATTCACATAAAGATGACACAAGAGCATAGATAATAGTACCATATGTTTATTTGAGTCACTCCCAATATCAACCGCATTCAAATTCCTTTTTCAAACTTAGAAACACTTCCACAAAAGGCAATAGTGCACATATCATCAAAGCTTTCTTTGTCAAAATTCAGAATACTGGCCCAGTCTTTATAAAAATAGATCAGAAGCACAATAGTGTGACTTCCTGATTTGAGTTTATACAAAAACTGAGGACCCTTTCCAAATGCATGAAAGGGCCTATAAATACTAATTAAGCTAACTAATTACAAAATAAAAGTGTTATTTAATTGGTACAACTATGCTATGAATATCTCCTCAAAATCAGCTTGTCCTCAGTCGGCAGCATGATTCATTGTTTCGGATGATCTCCCTTTGGTTTGAGCTGGCAGATATCTAGCATTGGTTGCAACTCTGGAGGGCGACTTAGGCAAGAATTCAGTTGAGCTGAATATGTGGCATCTTGGATCTCGGGGATCATGCAACTGATGGCATCAGTTAAACATTTGAGTGTGGCCCTCTAACTGTATGGCTTGATTAAGAAAAACCAAAAGGTATCCCAAGTTATACTTTGGATGCCAGCGATTAGTCTTCCTTTCTTTTCCAATTCCTGATTGCATGTTTGTTCCAAGACTTTGGCCGATGTCAATTTTCCTGGATTACACTGTGAAATCATATTACACAGATAAAGAGTGTCGTTGACAAATTCAATTAAATTGCTAGTAGATAACCGACATCTTGAGGTTTCTCTTTCTGTCTTCATTAGTTGCGTCTGCCATTCTAGGAACAGGATGTCTTTGTGTGACTCTAGAATTTTGGGCAGATCTGAAGCCTGTCCTTCAAGGGAGTCTTGCCAAGCAAGAAAACTGGTTAAGGTCTCATCGGCCTATTCTAAATCCTTTCTAGCTTCAACTGAATTATCAATTATCGATGTAGTAATCTCACAAAGAGGTTCAGCCAGAGAAATGTCATGACATAGCAGTTTTAGATGTGTAATCAATGCCTTATTGATTTGTAGAGCTTCGGTTCTGAACTCTGCTTCTTGAGGAAGGCTCCTGAACTTTTCTACTTCTTGTGACAGTTGAGCGATTTGCTCATCCTTAGTCTTGTTCATTTGTTCATTCATCGCCTTTAATCTGGCCACTGCTTCAGACAATTCCTTCTGTTTCTGCACTGCACTCGAATCTATCCTCTGTTTCTCTTTGAGCAATTGCTCATTTAATTGGCTGTTTGTCTGCCGCTGTGTTGATAGTTGTTGTTCCAATTGTTCTATTTTCCGTTGTGCTTTAGACACCTGCGACTGCAATGAATCAATCATTTGATCTTTTTCCTTAAGTAGACTGCTCATTTCCAAGGCTTTATCCATGGTGGCTACCGAATATGCTCCGGCATACTGGGAGAGTTTCGTAAGGTCATCGGAAGGGTTCAATTCCTCCTTCCACACCACATTAGCCATCTCTATTTGATCTGGCAAAAGGGAAGATTGATCAAGTCTCCTCGTTTTCCTCTGTCTTTTCACCATAGCCCTGTGTTTAGGACTGTAAAAGACATCTAATGGTGGTATGTCTTCTATCTGTAAAACAATCTAATCGGATGGGTCTATGGGAATTATTTCCGCATCTCTACTACTAGGTAGGACGCTAGTTCCTTCACTTGGAACCGTAGTTGTGGTTGTTTCTTGACTGACTGTCACTTTGGGTGTGCCAAATCCTTGAGAAGTCTCGGGATTGTTTATAATAGAGTCAAATTTTTGCCACTCTTGGAGGAGTTTGGGATCAATTTGAGTCTCTAAATCAATAACTTCACTCTCCTGCTTCTTTTCTTTTTCCTGCTCTGTTTCCTTCTCTTTACCTTTTTCTGACTCTTTTCCATTTTCAGGAATTTTCTCTATAGTAGGAGGCTCGTCAATACTCTTCTGCCCAGGCTCGCTTGACTTAGTTGTTGGTGTAGTAGCCAATAAATCCAGAGGCAGAGTTTGCAACCTCTGTTCTCTAAGCCTATTGAATTATACCAGTCCTTCATCATTATATTTCATCCTGGCCAATGTTTTAACCTGAGACAATGATTCTGCTGAAGAAAATAAATCATCAAATTCATCTTTTTCATGGTCAAACTTAGTAAGTTTGGCCTGTTCAAGCACATTATAGGCAACCTTCCGGGGATTGAATTACCTGTTAGGGATGGTCGCAAGATTGAGCATATTTATTTTTCCTGCCTCCTTCTCAGCATGTTTCCAATCAAGTATGGTATAAACACCGCATCTCAAAGGGAATATGGGCCATAGCTGCTTTTTGGAAGTCCTAAGAGTTTTGGACGTTCCAGCAGTTGTGATTTGGTAAGCTAATTCTTGTGCCAACAATTTATCCTGTACATATAATGGGAGGACATGGGGTCTTTCGTCGCTACCAAACACCCTTATATATGTGAATTTATCTTCCCGAAACCAATTTCCCACAGCAGTCAAGTCAATTTCTGCCTCCTCGGAAATCCTTGGGGCAGGCTTATCAAAAATAGCATAATAGATAGGCAACATGAAACCATTACAGATTTGATACAAGTGGTCTTTATAATGTGCCTTCCATAACATCTGATGGTAGATGTGGATTGGCTTAGGGTCCTGTGGCGTCCACCTCCACCCAAGTATCGGGTATTTGGAATTAAAGCAAAGCATATCCATAACATAAGCACTGTAATAGAAGGGGGGAATAGTCTTGGTGGTTTTGCGTGAATTGAATCTAAAATCAAGAATTGCAGAGGCTAACTTATCAGACAATATATTCGCCCAATCCATGACATAACTACTAGTTTCCGCTTCCATTAAAGGAACCATTTTGATATCAAATTTTGCTGAATCATGCATTCCCCATATCCTACACATCATTGCCCCAGCGTAACAGTAAGGAGATGCTAAGGAATCCACAGAGTACTTACCCGATGATTCATGTTTGTGCTTTGCGGGATTTTGTCTCCACTGTCTAATTGGGGCTGATTCCGTCTCATTCTCCTCTGCGAATTTCTCCAGAAAAGCTTTGTTGTATTTCTTTTCAGGTTCGGGCAAATGGTACATTTTCCTCAAGTCGTCAGGCTGAAATGAACCGAAAACTCTTCCATCAACTGTGAAAAAGGTCCTATTAGAAACAGGAATTTGTTCGACCACCCATCTGACCACATCTGTGTAAGGGAGAATTTTCTCCCGAGCTGCTATCCTGTGTAAATATGAGTCAGCCAAATCTTTCAGCAAGGCTTCTGACTTATTAGTTGAGCCTGTAGTAGCTTCTTCCCACACCTCCTCTGGTTCTTCTGCCTCAATCAAATTATAGATGATTTGCCAGCTTGTATTTCCAAGGCCGAGACATGTAGTGTCCGAAATTAGGCCCTTTTTGCTTGGTCCTGGGTCACTAGTGGGCTGAACTGTTATTGCAGGGGCCGCTGCTACATCGGATCTCTTAGATTTCTTTCCCATTTGCTTTAAACTTGATACTTCGACAAAATTCTGCACAAGGAAGGAAACCAGTGTGATACAGAGAAATAGATAACAAGAGCCAATATGAAAGAGTTATATCTTTTAACGAATAATCAAAGATCATAGTGAAATTGCCGCAAATACAATCTAAGTGGAAAATCTCGGCATAACTGCTTCATTAATTGGTCACTTCACCTGTCAATCATGATAAGGGAGCTTTTAATATCCATCATAACGTCTATATTGTGAATAATTGATTCAAGCGTGGCTTAGATATTTGGCGGCTAATCGCATTTGATGATTGGCAACGTGAAAGGGAGGGTTTTCATAATAGTCCAAAATATCGTTCAATCACCAAAGGTGATATAATGCATGCCAATCTTTAATATGCTTAGAAACACGCACCCTGATTTAATGCATCGCAATCGGGACAGGGCTCGGGTCACTTTACTTACGCCATTTCGAAATCGCCGATCGCCGATAGTGATACGCCTTATCGCATCGGAGGATTTGAAGGTGTCATAGTTAATGCGTTGATTACCACAGCCGATTGCCGATAGCGATACCTTTCATCGCATCAGAGGAATGGGGAATGCCTTATAAATGATGCTCTTTGCCTTTCCCCAATATCCGATAGCGATTTTCCTTTTCGAATTGGAGTAATTCAATGGGCCTTTATTTATGTTTCTCTTATTATTGCGATATGCGATCTTGCGATCACTTTATCGTAATAATAAAAAGCTTTATGATTTGTTTAAAAGACCTATTTTATCATTGTTTAAAAGGGATATCATATTTCAGTCGGACCTTTTGATGAGGGTTTTTTCTAATAATAAGTTAATACCAATTTAGTCACACATCTATGTTTAAAAGGGACCCATTTCATATTATGATTTTTAAAGAAAAATTTTATGAAATGGGGGGTTGTTGTACAGCACAACAGAATGCTATCATTTGTTCATTACATATCTGATTCTGTAATGTTTATGTTGTAATAGATCACGATGCTTTGATAGTTCTTTGTTGGTGTACTTGTGCAGGTACTCTCCAAGCGTGTTAAGTATGTGGGAGGAGTTGCAAGCTCTGTCAAAGGGCAGAGATATCAAGCAAGGGATTAAGCGGAAGTTCCATGTTGGTTCCATTATCTTTCTCTTATCTGTTACACATAGAAGAAATCGTTGAATTGCTTTAAACTGTTGTTTCTAAGGTAGCTACCAAACCTAGCGGGCTACCCGTTCGACAAGACGGTAGTTTTTCTGTAAACAAATTGGCGACTCCGCTGGGGAAGTGAACAGATGTTTGTTAGTTGTTATTGTTTGTTCTATAAACTATAGACAGAGTCTGAAGTCAGCCAGGTAGCCTTCGAACTACTCTTGCTCTACAATTGCATAGTAGATGAATATTGCTTCAGTCAATCTCTGGTTTAGTTTATGAATTAACATTTGACTTACAAGCACATCTAGATGCCCTTTTGGTAGCTCAGTAACCTCTAAGGACATTCCAACATACTTTGCTCCTCATTGTTCAACAAAACGCAGCGTAACTCATTGAAAACAACTCCACATTTGAGCCAAAACCCATTTCAGTTGTGCTCCCTAGACCATCGCACTGTCTTCCACTGTGACTCAGTATGCATAGCACCTCCCAAGTGTAGTAAGTGCGATGCATCTCATTTTATGTGATGCCTAGGTGCAATGACTGACTGAACTCTTTTTCCATCTAGAAATTGAGGGTTTTTGACCTTATTTTCAGTTTTGTTTGGTTGTTTTCTGCAAATGAAGAGTGCCTCTTTACTGAAGCTTACTTGCATCACTTAGATCAGCCTCAATTAAATTAGGATTAGTGAATGTTTTTTTTTGTGTGTTTGTTCATCTTTTACAATCCGTTGTAGAAAAGTTGTTTAAATCGATTTGTCACTTTGATACAAAAAGTGTCGTAATTGTCGTTTTGTGTCGAAAAGAGAAGTGTCATGAATTCTTCCTTCCCTTGATAATCGATTGAACTTTTCTTCATGTATTTGATTTGATTTGTTTTTATTCGAAGTGTCGAAAGCATTTTTATTCAAACTTGAAAAGTGTCATTGAGTCTTCCTTTCTCTTTTTAAGAAAAAATTATCAAAAATGTCATTTGAAAGAAATATTTCAGATCTTTGTTGTATTTAGTTTTCCTTTTTGAAATTTTTCACATTAAGGAGAAAAAAAACAAATACATGCATTTGCATTTAGCATTTAGCATTTTTTTTGGTTTGTGCGGGAAAAAATGATTTAGGAAAATGCACTAGTGTGTGCTCTTTGCTCTCTGTTTGAAATAATTGTAATCTTCTTTCCCTAGTAGCTAGGATTTTCATTGCTCAACATAACCAAAGACTGTTTATCATCGTAGATTTCATTTTAGGAATTTCAAATCATCATCACGCGGTGAACCATTGAAAGGAAAACTCTAAACAAGATCAACTCTAAAATAAATTTCAATGAACCTAACAACGCTTTGTAACTTAACGCAACATACCTAGAGGTCTAGGCTAGAGATGTGTTCCCGTGTTAAAACTAGTAACTATCGTTTTTATTGAAGGTTGGGTGATTCCTCCTCCTTGATACGACAAGTGCTAGCATGGACTTATGCTCCCCGTACCGTCACATATATATTGGGAGACCACAATAAGATTAAATCCTTTATCCATAGGAAGTCGAATCTGCCGCCTTATTGATCGCAATGCACTGAACACAGCATTCGGGAAGATTGATTGTCGTACATAAGTCCTTGGTAATTTCTATTTAATTTATCACCAAGGTGTATATTGCAGTTTTGCAATTGGTTTGGTAATCCCTCTGTCTCGGTTTTCTAGAGTAGTCACTTTCGTTCCTTTTCGACTCTTTAAAAGAAAAGGTCCATCTAAGCACTTGTCCTTTCAGGCTCATTAAAAATCGAAGGAGACTAGAGTCATCTTTAGCTTTTTCTCGACTCTTAAAAACTGAAAAAGCAAAGTTGTGTCCAAGCGTCTTTAAAATTAATTGAATTCGGAATAAAATCCATGTTCCACAGTTGATCTTAGGCTGAGATATATGGAGACAAATCCAGAGTCCACCAATCAAGGAATCCCTTTCGAAGGGAATCCTAGTCCTTTTCCTTCTTGGGGAAATATTGGTGCTCCTTATATGGCTACATTGTCCCTTCCGGGAATTACTATTGGCCTGCCAGTATGGCTGTTTTCAACCTCTGTGGTTCAAAATGCCGTGATTTCTTTGCAATCGAATACATCTCCAGTTGATCTTGAATTTAACCCTTCGCCTTCTTCCTCGTTTGTTTCTCCCTCCCCTTCTTCCTCTTCACTTGGTGAAAGTAGTGATACTAATAACTAGGTGGCTAAGAAGAAGAAGAAAGGGAAGGAGAAGAAGAAGAAGCCAATTCAGTAAGGGGGCAACCAAGAAAACATAGCTTTGAAAACATCATCTGGACAAAATCCGCCCATTAAACTTCCAAAACCCAAATCAAACGACTAGCCCTCTAGGTTTGGCAGCTACCCAAGAAACAATAGTTTAAAGCAATTCAACGATTTCTTCTATGTGTAGCAGATAAGAGAAAGATAATGGAACTAACCTGGAACTTCTGCTTAATCCCTTGCTTGATCTCTCTCCCCTTTGGCATATCTTGCAACTCCTCCCTGTACTTAACACACTTGGAGAGTACCTGCACAAGAACAACAACAAAGAACCATCAAAGAATCATGATCTATTACAACATAAACATTACAGAATCATATATATAATGAACAAATGATAGCATTCACAAATGATAACATTCACAATTGCACAATCATATGGAAGAAAACTTGAAGAACTTTATTAATAGAAGGGAGAATTACAACCCAGTTGTCTGATCCAGCATCATCCTCCCAGCTTCAATCCCTCTTCACCTCATGAAATAGCAAGATCACACCAACAATACAATGCTCTTTCCTCAATTACAAACTATCAGCACTTCCTTGCAATTCACAATATTCCAGCCTCTAGATCTCTTAGATGAGGGATCCATTTATAGATGTGTGCAAGGGTGTGAGTCATCTATGGGGTTTGATTAGTGTCATTCCACTTGTTACAGTTGATTCCATAAGAGAAGGGATAACTAATGGTTTTCTATCTCTTATTCATCCTTGTGCAAATTTAGAGAGGCAAGTGGCACAGGAGACGTTTCTAGAAGATTCCATGAGCAACCACCTAGAAAACTGTGTCAGAAATTTTTTCCATCCTCGCCCATCGCACCCTATAGAAGGCCTAAATAGTATGCATCGCACCCTGGCAGTGTACCACTCAGTATGCATCGCACTTTGTGAGTGGAGCAGTCAGTATGGTTTAGTTTAGGCAATTTCAGGACGGTTTCTTAGATGGAACTTTTGGGGAATGATGTAATCAGATGACTAAGCTCTTTTAGGGTATGAAACAACTCATTTATGGGTTGATGAGACCTAGTTTATCGACATATAAGCTTGGGTTTGATGTGCCCAAATATGTCTATAACAGTTGCCCCCTAAAGCATGAAGTCGTAAATATTGATGTCAGGTGAAATGCTTTATCATGAGGATCGAAGTTTCAGACTAGAAGGTGACATGTATAAGTTACAATACAATACATCATCATACTATAAATTTCATGATCTAGCTGAGGTAGGAATTCCCATATTTAGCTTTATAAATTCATTTCATATACATAGATAAGATAGTCATCTGCAGATGCAGATTGGTGAATCTTCAGATATAGAGTCATCATCCATAGTTCGGATAACCATCTGTGCAGCACCTTTGTACATTTGATGTTTCTATATCCCTGAATATATCACAACCCAACTGGATGAAACTAGATCTGGGGTCTTCAAACTCGTTCAACCTGCGCTCGATGTACAAGTCATTCCATGTGAAGAGATGTTCTAAAGTCGAACATGGAAAGACATCGCCTAATTACTAGCCAATAATGTAAGCTGTTAACAGACGGGAAAGGAATCACCAATAATGATAATGACCCCCAAGGTACTACAATACAATTTACGTGGTGTGAATATATGATCCGATGTCGAACACCACACAAAATCTTTCGATCGAAGGCCATTGATGTCAACCTGTCACGGGAAGTGAGAAACTTGCCATTGATGTATGCAAGCTTCAAAGCACTGAAAGGGTTGTTTCTAAGTCAACCTCTTGGATAATGAGCTGATGTCAACAATAAGCTACTCGTCTTAGGAGGGCCTTAATGTATCCCACATCTACGACACGAAACAAAGCAAATGATTTCTGGAGGTGAAAATGGACTAACGACACAAGGTTCAGGAATGGTGGTCATGAAAAATGAAGGTTGGAGGTATTCCAGTGGATGAGACATTAACTGGATTGTGGTTTCTCAATTGAATGACTTCTCTTGAACATGTCGGCAACACTAAGATGAATTGGTAGCGTTAACCCCAAAAGATGGATGGTATGAAAGACCAATGGTGAGATGACCAGTGAACGGAATAACCCAACCCAAGTCAATAATGGTGATGAAGTTAAAGTCTCATGTTTAAGAGCGACCTGCTACCATAAGTTCTCCAAGTTTTTTCCCCTTTTCCCCAGTCATTGCTGACCAGTACCTCTTTATTTTTTGTCAAGCTTGAGGAGGATAACATATTCTTGTTCTATAATTTTCCCTTCTAGCAAACCTGTCACTATTTGATGCTTTAACGGGTCTAGCAACAGTGAAACCCGGTCTCATCTAGAATGGACAAGTTTTTCGCTGTTGTTTTAACGAGTTTAATGACAAGGATAACTCGGTCCTTTTCATGTTTAAAGAGTTTGAAAACTGACGAAAAGAAAACTCCATAAGTTCTTTTTCGTAAAAAAATCCCTTAGGTCTGTAAAAGGATAAAATAATACAAAAGGGATGACTTTTCCAATCACTTTAACGAGCTGAAAAAGACAAGTGCTCAACTTTTTCGTAAGATAATCCCTCGGGTCTGAAAAAGTATAAAATCATGCATGAGGGATGACATTTCCAATCACTTTAACGAGCTGTAAAGGTCGGCGCTCGACAATCTTTTCATATTTAACGAGTCTGAAAAGGGTTTAAAGGAGACTCGATTTTGAGGAATGAGTGGTGTCAAAGGTAGCAAATGGTTTTGATGAATTTGGAACTTCTCAAAGCATGTTGAATTCTATGAAGAGTATGGTTAATAAGACCAGTGATTGCAACTGTTCCTCAAAAGGGGTAAAACAACCAAGTGAGAGCATATGATCAGCCAAAGGATGGTGGTGATAGGATGTACACAACCAAGGTTCGAAAGGCTGATAGAATAGCAATCATAGAGGTTATTTAGTTATAAATGGGTTCATTTTTTAACAAGCTTGAACCATGGGGGAACTATGCTTGGATTCGGTTTCATTTTTACACAAACTTGAAATGAAAAAACTAACCAACTGAAAACTAAAATGGCAATCACAAAGGTTTTGGGTTCGTTCATCATGCTGGGGGCATGCAAACCATTTGCAAGCATAGTTTTTCGTTTCAAGCTTGTGTAAAAATGAAACTGAATCCAAGCATATTTTTTCATTTCGAGCATGTGTAAAAATGAAACTGAATTCAAGCATAGTTTTTCGTTTCGAGCTTGTGTAAAAATGAAACTAAATTCAAGCATAGTTTTTTCATTTCAAGCTTCTGTAAAAATGAAACTGAATCCAAGCATAGTTCCCCATGGTTCAAGCTTGTCAAAAAATGAACCCATTTTCAATTTTTAACCTTTGTGATTGCCATTTTAGTTTTCAGTTGGTTAGTTTTTCCATTTCGAGTTTGTGTAAAAATGAAACCGAATCCAAGCATAGTTCCCCCATGGTTCAAGCTTGTCAAAAAATGAACCCATTTACAACTAAATAACCTCTGTGATTGCCATTATATCAACCTTTCAAACCTTGGTTGTGTACATCCCATCAGCACCATCCCTTTGGCCGATCATATGCTCTCACTTGGTTGTTTTACCCCTTTTGAGGAACAATTGCAATGAGTTTTCTTATTAGCCAGCCTCTTCACAGAATTCAACATGTTTTGAGAAGTTCCAAATTCACCGGAACCAGTTGCTACCTTTGACAACACTCATTCCTCAAAATTGAGTCTCCTTTAAACCCTTTTCAGACTCGTTAAATATGAAAAGATTGTCGAGCGTTGGCCTTTCCAGCTCGTTAAAGTGATTGGAAATGTCATCCCTCCTGTATGATTTTATACGTTTTCGGACCCGAGGGATTATCTTACGAAAAAGTCGAGTGCTTGTCTTTTTCAGCTCGTTAAAGTGATTGGAAAAGTCATCCCTTTCGTATTATTTTATCCTTTTTCGGAGCTAAGGTATTATTTTACGAAAAATAACTTATGGAGTTTTTTTTTCATCCCTTTTCAAACTCTCTAAACATGAAAAGGACCAAGTTATCCTTGTCGTTAAACTCATTAAAACAATAGCGACAAACTTTTCCATTCTAGACGAGACCGAGTTTCACTGTCGCTAGACTCATTAAAACATCAAATAGCGACAGGTTTTCCCAAAGGGAAAATTATAGAACAAGCATATGTTATCCTCCTCAAGCTTGACAAAAAATAAAGACGTACTGGTCACCAATGACTCGGGAAAAAGGGAAAAAACTTGAAGAACTTATGGTAGCAGGTTGCTCTTGAACATGACACTTTCACTTCATCAACATTATTGAGTTGGGTTGGGTTATTCCGTTCACCGGTCATCTCACCATTGGCCTTTCATACCATCCATTTTTTGCAGTTAACACTACCAATTCATCTCAGTGTCGCCAACATGTTCAAGAGAAGTCATTCAGTTGAGAAACCACAATCTAGTTAATGCCTCATCCACTGCAATACCTCCAACCTTCATTTTTCATGACCACCATTCCTGAACCTTGTGTCATCTGTCCATTTTCACCTCCAGAAATCATTTTCTTCGTTTCGTGTCGTAGATGTGGGATACATTAAGGCCCTCCTATGATGAGTTGCTTCTTGTTGACATCAGCTCATTATCCAAGAAGTTGACTTAGAAACAACCCTTTCAGTGCTTTGAAGCTTGCATACATCAATGGAAATTTTCTCACTTCCGGCGACAGGTTGACATCAATGGCCTTCGACCGAAAGATTTTGCGTGGTGTTCGACATCAGATCATATATTCAGACCACGTAAATTGTACTATATTACCTTGAGGTTCATTATCATGATCGGTGATTCCTCTCGCGTCTGTTAACAGCTTACATTATTGGCTGGTAATTAGGTGATGTCTTTCCATGCTTGACTTCAGAACATCTCTTCACATGGAATGACTTGTACATCGAATGAAGATTGAACGATTTTGAAGACCCCGGATCTAGTTTAATCCATCCAGGCTGCGATATATTCAGGGATATAAAAACATCAAATGTACAAAGGCGGTGCACAGATGGTCATCCGAACCATGGATGATGACTCTATATCTGAAGATTCACCAGTCTGCATCTGCAGACGACTATTTGATCTATGTACATGAAATGAATTTATAAAGTTGAGTATGGGAATGCCTACCTCAGCTAGATCATGAAATTTATAGTATGATGATGTATTGTATAGTAACTTATGCAGGTCACCTTCCAGTTCGAAACTTCGGATCCTCATGATTAAGCATTTCACCTGGTACGACTTCATGCTTTAGGGGGCAACTGTTATAGACATATTTGGGCACATCAACCCCAAAATTATATGTCTATAAACTAGGGCTCATCAACCCCTAAAAGAGTTGTTTCCTACCCTAAAAGAGCTTAGTCATCTGGTTACATCATTCCCCAAAAGTTCCATCTGATAAACCATCCTAAAATTGCCTAAACTGAACCATACTGACTGCTCCATTGGCAAAGTGCGATGCATACTGAGTGGTACACTGCCAGGGTGTGATGCATACTATTTAGGCCTTCTATAGGGTGTGATGGGCGAGGATGGACAAATGTCCGAGACAGTTTGCTAGGTGGTTGCTCATGGAATCTTCTAGAAACCTCTCATGTGCCACTTGCCTCTCTGAATTCGCCCAAGGATGAATAAGTGATCTAAAACCATCAATTATCCCTTCTCTTATGGAATCAAATGTAACAATTGGAATGAAACTAATCAAACCCCATGGATGACTCACACCCTTGCACACATCTATAAATGGATCCCTCATCTAAGAGATCTAGAGGCTTGAATATTATGAATTGCAAGGAAGTGCTGATAGTTTGTAATTGAGGAAAGAGCATTGTATTTTTGGTGTGATCTTGCTATTTCATGAGGTGAAGAGGGATTGAAGTTGGGAGGATTATTCTGGATCAGACAACTGGGTTGTAATTCTCCCTTCTATTAATAAAGTTCTTCAAGTTTTCTTCCATATGATTGTGTAATTGTGAATGTTATCATTTGTGAATGCTATCATTTGTTCATTACATATTTGATTCTATAATGTTTATGTTGTAATAGATTGCGATGCTTTGACAGTTCTTTGTTGCTGTACTTGTGCAGGTACTCTCCAAGCATGTTAAGTATGGGGAGGAGTTGCAAGCTCTATCAAAGGGGAGAGAGATGAAGCAAGGGATTAAGCGGAAGTTCCAGGTTGGTTCCATTATCTTTCTCTTATTTGTTCCACATAGAAGAAATCGTTGAATTGCTTTAAACTATTGTTTCTAGGGTAGCTGCCAAACCTAGAGGGCTACTCATTCGAAAAAATACTAGTTTTCTCGGAAACAAAATCCTTTCCACTTATCAACATAATACTACTTCCAGGTGTTCCTTTCTTAGCACCGTCCTTCAATGGCAGCAATGTGTGTTTAGTTCCATCTTTCTCCAAAGTATAAGTGTTTCTCCTTCCATCATGAATAAATTTCCGATCAAATTGCCACGATCTTCCCAGCAATACATGGCATACATCCATGGGCATTACATCACATAATATCACATCTTTATACGTACCAATTTGTATCTCCACCTTGCATTGTTCAGTCACAATAATCTGATGTCCCTTCTGCAACCATGGCACTTTATAAGGAGTAGGGTGCATGGTCTTTTACGAGCTTGTCCACCATCTCTGTAGAAACAATATTGTCAGTGCTTCCACTATCAATTATCACTTTGTAACACTTACCTTTTTACTTACATGTAGTTCTGAACAAATTCTTCCTCTGTGCTGGTTCTCCAATCTCCAACTCTACCCTAAGCAAATTCCTTCTCAATAATAGTGATTCACCTTCTTTACGGGGTTCTTCCTTTTCCACAAGTCGAGGTGGTTCTGGCTTTGCCTCAGCCACATTCGCATTCCTTTGACTTGCTAGTTTATTACGATGAAAATCCCATGAAATATGTCCCCATTCTCCACATGTATAACACCGAACATCTCTTCCTCAGCCTCTTCCTCTGTGCATAGATCTTCCTCTGTTAGATTCCCCCCTCTGTGGTGGTATGCTACTTGAGCTCCCTGCTTCATGCTGATGCTATTGTCCCCTTGGTCTGGTAGTTCCCCTACCTCTTGCTGAGATTTTTCCTCTATTCCTCTGGTTCTGTTTCCTCAAAATATTTTCTTCTTCCTTCAAACTTGCTTGATAGGCTTCCTCAACAGTTTTCAGAATTAACAAGCTAATCTCAACTTGTATGTCATACCTTAAGCCATTTATATATCTAGCTACCTTTTCCACATCATCCTCTACATGCCCTGCTCTAATATTCAATCTATAAAATTCTTCTGTATATTCTTTAACGGACATTCCTTTTTGCCTTAAATTTTGCAATTGGTTAAAAAGATTCAAATGATAGTATTTAGGCAAAAACTTGGCTTTCATTTTACTTACCATTTTATCCCATAGCTTGATCTTGGACTTCCCCTTCCTCGTTCTTGTTGTCTGTACCTCGTCCCACCAGATGGCTGCGTGACCCTTCAATCTAGTAACTACAAACTTCACTCTCTTCCCCTCATCAATCTCTTCATAGTCAAAGTACTGGTCTAAGGATCTGATCCAATCTGTTAACTCTTCTGCATTCAGACTCCCTTCATACATAGGGATTTACGCCTTAGGTTTTCCTCCTACTTTCGCCAACATCTTAAGGACCTTGGCAGTTTCATCGTTTTCATCTACTATCTCCTCTACAAAAGATTATTCTGAAGAACTTTCATCTCCATCATCAAGTGCTCTTCTCTAGGCACTCTCAATTGACTCCATCCATGTACGCAGACTCCGTACCTCTTCCATTAGAATTGCATTTGGATCAGGTCTTCCTCGACCAATGCCTCTCCTTGGTGGCAATTTCACTGCAAACAACCCTTTCTTCGGCTCCGATACCAAAAATGACGTAGCGGAAAGAGTGGTTCAATATACACCCACAGTTGGATCTATAAAACCCAACAATCACCCCACAAGACACCCTTTTTTTTATATTCAACTGTTTTCCTTTTCAACAGAAATATACTGAAAAACCCCACAAAACATTGGCTTTTACCTTTGTATGGGCACGCTTTGCCGTACACGAAAGTCAACACATCAATGCTTTGGAAATCGTCGATCTAGAATCGCAAGATCCGACGGTTGTCGGGGATTTCAGATAGAAGACTAGATTGGGAGTTAATCACCCGAAAAAGCAGTTCTATCATCCTCCGCCTTTGCTACATGGCAATGATTCAATGGAATCAGGGCCAAACCACCCAAAACAACTTACAACCTTCGCGTGCCTGAAATATTGTTCATCATAGCAATACCACTTGGCGATCCAACGGTTGCGATTGTTCGCGATCCAACAGTCATGATCTAATCGGCTAATCGCAATTCGCAGTCTGTCGTCTAGACTCTTTCAACTTTAAAGCGTCGATGCAATAGCCTCTACAAACCGGATAGACTATCCAACCTTCTCTATACCATTTCAGATCTGGATGTATTGCGATATCGGAATTCGTCGATTCAACAAGCCGTTCCTCTCCTTTGCAATGATGTGATTTGGGTTCCTCAAACCCGATAACAATTAAAAGTCCTCGTCTATAAACTTTGAAGTCCGGATTCTAAATCCGACTAAGTTTTGCATCGATTCTTAGTGTATTTTGGGTTTTCTTCTTGCGGAACCAAACCAATGGAATGAACTCGCCAATCGGACTTTTAACACAATATTTCTATGATAAAATATGAAAAGCACAAGCCAGTGTCAATATCATCCAATTACAGAGAGAAAAAATAAGCATTTGAGGCCTCCGCGGGCTGTTTATATTAATATGCATGCAACACTGATTTATTCACAATAAAGACATAACAAAGTCTCCGTCTTAGGCCAGATTACATAGATAAAGACCTCTGTCTCAAAAAATGCAAATCCACTCACTATCTCTCTGCTCTCGCTCCCTCGCTCATTACATTTTCCTTCCTTTTATCCATCGATAAACACTCTAACCATATCTAACAACAAAATCTCTATTTTTTATAGATCTAACAGCAAATATCTAACTCCTAGCTCTATGCTAACAATATTTATCTCTGAATCTAAAATAAGACAGTCTCTAACTTATTACAATAATGAATTATAACTAATTTCTTGAGAGATCCAACCCTCTCAGTAAAATTGCCTTTTACCAATCATGTGAATGAATTTCAACTTGTTTAGCCACAACATGTGAACAAACTTTCACATTGTTGGCTAAGTCCAGATGCTCCTGCATCAAATAGTGATGAGTTATCCTTTATTCACGAATAATATCAAGTGATGGCTAATTCGGGTTGCATAGTTTTCCTTGAACAATAGTGATGAGTCACTGCTAGTTTCCTGCCAACTCAGTTATGACATGTTTTCCCATTATTTAAAAAAAAGGTATATGTTTAGGGCATAGATTATGCCCTAAAATTATTTTTTCTTAGCTAAGAGTTCGTCTTCCTGTAAAAAAAGGAAAAAGTAATTGTCCAAGACCTAGAGGCACATGTGGCGTAGTTTTCCTTGAATAATAGTGATGAGTCAACTTGCATTAATGGATATTAGTGAGTGATGGTTTTCCCCACTACAGCTGAGTTATAATGGGTTTTACCACTGTGTAAAAAAATAAAGAAAATGATAAAAATTTGTATATGAATAAAAAGTTAATGTGAAATTAATCATGGTAATTTTTTTTAATATAATTATGATTAGATATTTAATATATGAAAAATAAAATAAACTAGTATAGATTCATTTCAATCACAGATTTAGAGATGTAAAACTATTTTAGATTGAGTTATAATGAGTTTTACCATTGTGTAAAAAATAAAGAAAATGATATATATTTGCATATGAATAAAAAGTGAATATGAAATTAATCATGGTAAGTTTTTTTAATATAATTATGATTAGATATTTAATATATGAAAAATAAAATAAACTAGTAGATTGAAAGATGTAAAACTATTTTAGATTGAGTTATGATGGGTTTTATCATTGTGTAAAAAAAATAAAGAAAATGATATATATTTGCATATGAATAAAAAGTGAATGTGAAATTAATCATGGTAATTTTTTTTAATATAATTATGATTAGATATTTAATATATGAAAAATAAAATAAACTAGTATAGATTCATTTTAATCACATATTTAGAGATGTAAAACTATTTTAGATTGTAAAACTTGAAAAAAGGTTGCAACTTCAGAAATTTGATCTCTCGCATTTTTGAATGTATAAATGGTTTCAACTTATTGATAATTACCTTGGACACTTGGATTGTGTAGACTACAAAGCTTAAATTTACAATTCCAACAAATATTTACTAGATTTCAAATGATCTAAAAGTATACTGAATGTATAAATGGTTTCAACTTATTGATAATTACCTTGGACACCTGGATTGTGTAGACTACAAAGCTTAAATTTACAATTCCAACAAATATTTACTAGATTTCAAATGATCTAAAAGTATACATAAAAAATCCCAAAATATAGAATAATGAGGCTACTTGAAATGTTTTAACTATAAGACTTTTTTTTATTTCCTTTATATAATTTTTTTTAGCCATCTACAATATATACATAATTCATATTGAAATATTCTATTTAATATTGGCATTAAATACTTTATTTGTGAATCATGTTGTCCATATTAAATGTTTATTTTGTTATTAATATATTTTTAAATACACATCAATATTCTTTTTTTTGTAAGTAAGAAGGAGTTGCATTATATTATAAAAATCTGAAGATTACATTTGACTTCCAGCATGCTCAGTGGATTAAATTGCAAGTCTTACCACCGGCTGTAGAGAACCTTTATGGGCTTTCTGCAATGATTTACAATGTTTTCCACCCATGCCTTAGACTAATTGACATTGACCAATTCGATTACAAAATGAGCGACTATAAGTTCCTCCTTAAAAATAGATACAGTGGAAAAATTGGTGATTGTAAGCCTCTCCACAAGGTTTCCATGAATCTTACATGTAGCTAGACTTTTAACACTTTAGACAAAAAAGAAAAAATAATTGGCCCATAGGGCGTGAAACCAAGATAACATGCACACATACCACATAATATTGATCAGTTCGCGAGGTCCTCTTCCAGCATTATGGGCATCTCTAGAGTGCCTATTGCAAGAGTGCCCTAAGTAGTTGGATGGTTGGACAAAAAACCTCTTGGTTCTCGCTTGACGTTGGGCGTGTTCTCTCTTCCTACTTGTGAAGACGACATCCGACGCTTGAGCAAGACAAAGTGCACGGAGTCTCTAGTAACAAATCACATATGGTGGACGGTTTCTACCATACATTGTGAACTTGTCATTGAGCTTATCAAGCTTATCATCCATGGATTTGTTTTCTTGGATGTTTTCTTGCAGTGCCAAGCCCAAAATTTTCTTTAGGGGCTAGGAAAGCTTGATAATTCTGGTGTACGAGTTTTCTTTGGCTCTGGTGAACCCTGGGTCGGGAATCCATTCAAAATGAGCATCAATTTCCTCACTATTGGTTTTGCGTTTGATCACCCTGGCTTGATTCTCCATCTCAGTAATACGCTGACGGGTCTGTTGGGGGACAATGCTATTATAGTTTTGGGAAGCCTGCTTAGCAGTCGCCTTAGCTCTGGTCCTCAAAATGCATGTTGGCATGACTCCATCATTCCATTTCTGGCCCTTGCACCAGTTGTTTGAAGGGCCACTGCCAAGGTGAGGGGTACGGGCCATACTAATAAGTGAGGAGAAGGAGATTCTACGGGTGGAGTTAAGAAAGTGGCAGAAGTCGAGGGGAACAATTAGGAGACCTTGAGAGTGAGGGGTGCACGAATGATGGTGGTGGGCATCAAGCGAGGGTTATTCATAGGATGATCGTGAGATGGAGATGTCGAGGAGAAAGATGGTGGTAATTAAACCCTGAAATATTTCTTAAGCCATGTAATCAATTCGCATAGAGGATCGAGGCATTATGTTGGTACTTGGGTCTAGAAGGTGGTACTTACAACTCTAAAACATGATTGAGACCTAAGGAACCTTGGGAGAATTATTGGATTTGATGCTTGTAGTGGAGTTTATCACATGGATTTAGGGGTAATGTATGAGCTAAGCATGGGAAATCTAAAAGTTTGTGGAGGGATCATTTATATTGTTTGCCTCATTGTCCTTGATGTTTCTTTACATCGCAATCGTGGAGAAGTGGGCCTTCCTGATGTCCCTCCATGCAAGGGATTGTAATTTTTCCAGGCTGCCAGTTGTTCCTTTGTTAGAAAACCAATCTACCATGAAATTCACATTCCTTTGAACCACTTGAAGGTGGGTCCCACTAAATTCATTGATGTGTTGATGAATATGGTGAAGATTTTTGGTCAACATTCAATTGTTAGATACCTTACTGATTGTGGGACTACTCTAGAGCTTGCAGGCAGCCTGAGTTTCCAACGTGGAGTCTCCTTCCGCTATTAGGGGTGTGAAGTAATGCTCTTTTACAATGCACAGACCATGCTCCATGGGTTGGAGCTCCACCACATTGTTGGTGGCTATTCATAATTTCCCATAATAGACCCAAAGAATCTCCCCCTGTGATTTCTGAACACGACACCAAATCTTGCAGTGCCTCGGTTGCCTTTAGTGGCCCCGTCATAATTCAGTTTGATCATGTTAGTTTCTAGAGGAGATTAGGTGTCAAGAGCTCTAGGAGAGGGAGGAGGAGGGGTAGGAATGGTGGAGGAGAGGTTTTGAATATTTAGAAGATGTAGGATGTGAAGTTTGGTAGCACAAGAGGAGGGGCTTGTATGGAGGGGTGCTTGGATATGGATACGATTTCTCTATAATCTTCTCGATCATGGTAAGAATCTTTCCCCCTGTATTCTTCACGTCCGTCAATGTTCTTACATTGTGCTCCTTCCAAATGACCAAATATATGGTCCCTGGTAGGAGGCTTTAGGCCTAGTCGACTATTAGGAGAGGGGAAATACTTGAACGCTAATTATCCAAGGTGATCTGAATTGAGGCCTTATCTCTATCAGTTGTCCTAAATATTTTGGCCCCTGAGTCCCAGAGCTTATTGGTGTATTCACTCGTGTTCAAAAGGTGATTGATGGTTTCTTCCTACATTTTACACAAATAGCATCTAGAGGGATCTGTGAAGCCTCTGCGCTAGAGATTGTCCCACATGAGGATTTTTCTGTGCATGGCGATCCAAAGGAAGAGGGTGATTTTGGGCCATTTTTGTCTTCTCCGGAGAGTGCTCCATCTTTGATGTTGCTACATTTGTTCATGATTCACTAAATACACATCAATATTTCTTAACCTTACAAATTGAAATATTTTATTTCTCCATGCGGGAGATTTGTACGTGTTGTGGGTAATGTAAGAAAGATATATGCCAAAATTTTATATGTCAACATTTTTTAAATGTTGGCTCAATATGTTGAATTTATATTTATTCATACATTATTTCTATCATTTATTTTATGTAAAGGCTTGTTTAAATTATGGTGCGAAGTAGCTAATGGTAAATATGTTATTTACGTGAATATGAACTATTTTCAAGGATTTTACTTTTGGATAAAAATCACTACACAAATATCATATTTGAACCATATCAACAAATTATGGCACAAAATATGTGATACAATTATTTACATGGTATTATATTATGCAAAGACTACAATAAGATCTTCAAGTTATGGTCCAATCAAGTGTTAAAAAAAAAATTAATAATACTGAAAAATAAATATTATTTTTCAATGTTAAACATTATAAGTTGCATTGGTTAATGCTAAACTAGTAATGGCCAACGCCAATATTTAAAGTTAATTAATAAAAACATAAAAACTTAGCACTTGCAATAAACATACAATAAATAAGATTCTTAACCATGGATAGTCACCCCTACTTTACCATGGATATTGTTAACTTGTAGATAGGCTTTGTTACAATATCATGGCTTATAAATACTACATACCCAAAAACCATAACTAATTTCACATTCAAAATATATTAAAAATATTTTTATTTTATAACTTTTTTAACATTTTTTAATTAAATCTAAAAGAAAAAAGTTATACTTTTGAGATATATCTAAATCCTCTACCCTCACTATTACTAAAAATATTATGTCGATATCAAGGTTTTAATAAAACTAAAAATGAGAATACTTTTATATATAGAGATGTGAAATTTATATAATACCACCCTCATCCATCTTAACTCCTAATCTACCAAGCGCCAAGAGGTTTATGACCCACATTGATTTTTTTTTACCTTCACTTACTTCTTATCTTCGTCATTTAAATATTTTATTATTTTTAACACACACATATATATAATTTATTTCTTCTTTTTTTGTGTATGAGAGAAATATTTTCACTTCTACCTCATACTTGGTTGTAATATCAAGAACAAATTGAGCATAATGAGAGTGTCATTATTGATATTTTATAATGTTTTTATTGATTTTTGTGTTGAGAATTTTGAGATTTTTGATTCGGATTGTCCACATTCTCTACCTCATACTTGGTTGTAATATCAAGAACAAATTGAGCATAATGAGAGTGTCATTATTGATATTTTATAATGTTTTTATTGATTTTTGTGTTGAGAATTTTGAGATTTTTGATTCGGATTGTCCACAGTCTCCATTTTTCGTCTAATATTATATTTTTATTTTTATTTTAAAAGGACACATGTCAATTTGAAATCGAGCACAAAACTAATTACACATCTCCCTAATATTAGATTGTTAATATAGATATTCAAATAATTTATTTAAATCTTATATTGAAATATTTTTTAAAAATATAAAAACTATACATTTTCCTCATACTCAAAGTGTGTGTCTATATATATATATATATATATATATATATATATATATATATATATATATATATATATATATATATATATTCTTAAAACGTGATATAAAATTATGTTATTTCACATGGACATCAAAATATTTTATTTATGGTTGAGTGATAGTAAAATATTTTTATCACATCTCTCTCATACTAGTTTATTCTCAAAAAGAATGGGATTGTTGATGTTTTATAATACTTTCAATTAAAAATAACTAAATATGTATATTAATTTTTTATTTTTTATTATAGTAGACTACATTTTCCTCATACTCAAAGTATATATATATATATATATATATATATATATACTTTATTTTTTTAACTTTATATTAAATTATCTAATTTTATATGGACATCAAAATATTTTATTTATGGTTGAAAGTGAGAGTAAAATATTTTTACCACATTTCCCTCATGCTAGTTTGATAAAAATTACCTATAGAGTTGTGTCATTCAAAAATATGAATTTTTAATTGAATGAAGTAAAAATCTATTTAGCAAAATGTTAATATTATTAAAATTATTTTTGATAGAATAAAAAATTAACCAAAAAAATTAAAATTAAAATATAAAGATGAAATAACCTTAATTTAGAAAATCAAACATTCTAATTTATTAGAAGAAAAAAAATCTAACAATGTTAAAATATAGGAATAAATTATTGCAAACTCCAAAATGATTGATGTCATGGGATAAAAGGCTATATAGTCTATGTGATGTTAAGATAGTTGAATAAAAAAAATTAAGGAAAAGGAAAAAAATTATTTAAAAAAAATAAAAGTAAAAAAATCTATATATTAAAATTTAATCTGATTAATGTATTTATAAGTAGTAAAATTCAAAATTCTTTGTTTTATATATATATATATATATATATATATATATAAGATGGGCAATTTATATTAATTTTTAAAAAAGAAATACATGATTGTTTTTCTTTTACTAGTGGCATGTCATTTGGGAAACTAGACCTACATAAAATTTTCATATCACTTATCACTAATGCAACTAGTTTGTCACTTAAATTGAAATGATAACTAATCATATTACATTGTTAGTGATTAATCATCATAGTTCAAATAATGTTATTATAAAAAGTTTAAATTGAAATATAAAGTCATAAATTGGTTCCCTTTCATGTTGTGGGAGAGTTCCGCTAGATTGGTGGAGGAAAGTCATTGTCTTCATCAAATGGGGTAAAGGTAATGTCTACTTGCTTTTTGGCCAAGAGAAATACCTTCTTGTCTAACCTTTAAATTTTCTCCATCATTTCTACCATGTAGACTATGATCTCCTCCTGAGTGTTACATAGTTCAATAACAACTATTCCAATAAGAGTTTTAATGTGCCAATATAATTTTATCACCTACATGTAAGAGGTTTGTCAAGACTTCATTGAGGTACCTATTTCGGAGATTCTAATAAGCTAGGTAGGAATCAACCTGTGTTGTTATCGAACATCTTCTTCAACTTTTGTTACGGTGCCCCTAACCACTTCAAGAGTAATGCCTGCATAGCAAGTCATGGCTCATCTTGCTAATGCTTGAGACCAAGCTTGCAAGGATGAAGGCAGAAGGATGTCTTGGCTAATCGGGGCCAACTCTACCCCTTCTCCTACCTCTACGACTTGAAGATAATTTACATTTGACCATTAAGAGAAAGGAGAGGAGAGTTAGGGTGGAGTTAGAGAGTTTATAGTGAACTCTTATAAAAAAGGAGGGGGTGAATATTTGACCAAATGAGTAATTGAGTGGCTAGAGGATAAAAATTAGTGATTAGGGGGTGCAAGGGTTGAAAATTAAGGATGAAGAAGCCAAGGGAAATTACTAGACAAGGGAAATAATAAGTGGAGGGAATATTATAGAGGATTAGAAAAGGAGGATGGGAAAGGAAAAATCTAAGAGAAAAAGACCTGAAAATGTTGAAAAACCCAAAGGTTGGCGTGAAAGCGAGATGAATATGAAGTAAAACTTGAAATTGAGAAATTTGCACAGAAAACAATGATATACAGAGTTACCTTGAGACTACAATACTGAATTTCTCCATGTCCAAACCTTGCACCAAAAGAGTTGAAACAACAAAATTCTAGTAATAATCCACAGACTCAAATTGCGCCTAATAATAAGGACATCACTACGAAAGGAGGCCCTTGTAGTTGAATGCCTAAAGCATAACGGCCACCCAAACCAGATAACCTAAATTTTCCAAATGCATTAGTAGAAAAAATAGTAAGAAGAAAGAGTGAACAAATCACAATAGACTAAATTTCTTACAGGGAGCCTTGCATGTCGCAACTTCCACCAGACAAGAGACCAATTTAAAATATTATTTCTCATCCTCAACTTCTCATGCCATTTATTTCCATAATTTTATTGTTTTCCCATTTATTCCAAGATAATCATGCTTGAGGCATGTTTGAATCCACCAAGGTCGAATAATCATAAAACTAACTTCACCTACCCTCTTGTTTCACTACCCAAACATGTTGCCAACTGCATGCACTACTCCATTCGAGTGGCATACAATGCCCCTCTTTAATTTCCTTGGCTCTCATTTCTATGTTGGGGTTTAGATTTTGCATCAAGGCATCCTCCTTGGGGACATATTACAATATATTATAAGAAATTTCATGACAAAATTATTATCTCAATCAATTTATTGGAGGTATACTATAGTATATCTTTATTGTTTGTTAACAATAATTTACATATGATGCATAATATTAAATTTCGATAGTCACTTTTTTCATTTTGAATGCCAACATTAATAAATTAACTATTAATTTCATATTTAATGCAATATAGTTAATTTGGTTTATTTAAAATGGTTGGGAGGAATTATTGTTATTCTCCTCACATATGTTATATTCCCACGAATGAAATGATGAGTTAATATTGAGTATATTCTTCTAATGACTTCAAGCCTTGTGATAAAACAACCATGAATTTGTGAGTGCAACATGTATAATAATTAGTGACCAGGTGTTATGTTAAGGAAATCCTTGTGTGAAGGCCATCAATTTTATACCCCACGGGTATAAAATATCCAATGATGTTAAAATTTGGTGTGGCCCAAGCCTAGTGTTATTCTCGAGTAATTTTGATAGCTTAAATGTCTTTGGGTTGAAATTTCTTAGCCAAAAGCTAGTCTCACAAGTCATGGACAAAATAGCTAACAAAAAGAAAACAAATATTGTAGTATCACTTAAGAATATGATGGTGGATAATGTCCACTAATAGAAAATTTGGTTTATCAAACCTTAAGAAAGAAAATGAATTACTTGTTTCTCTTTAGACTTATTTTCATGTTCTCTACATGTTTTAAGAAAGGATTTCCAAATCACCATATTTTTTATGAGTTAAAAATGTTATAAACATTGGTATTCAAACAAATAATTTGAAAATGAGATTCAATGTAGGTGTATGCAAGGTAACATAAAAGAGAGTGATTCTTATCTTCAACTCTCTTAGTGTCACAAGGATGACAAATTCTATTGACCACAATATTTTAATACTTCTCTATGGAAGAATTTAAGTATTGAGCTCATGGGAATTTATTTGTATTTTAATAATATGGATTTTCTTCTCTACATTAGTCAAAATAGAATACTACTTTCAATCTTCTAGGTTGGGGTTGATCACATCCTTGTAATATCTATAAAAAAAAATTATCTTCTAACTCTTTATCACACCATAATTTATCCTTAAATTTTGATAAATAATATTTCATTATTATCACTATTTTTCAAAGTAATATATTGCCTTAATTTTGAGATTACAAGTTATAAAATGTTTTTGGATTTGATCTATATTTCTACAAAATTTTCTAGAAACATTGTCACCTCTGACTTCACAACCATATAAGATAACATGAGTGATAGAAGACTCAAAGAAATGTTTGTTCTTATCCCATAGCCAAAATTCTATTGACATACCATTATTTTCAAGTCCATAATAATCTTTCCACCTTTCATTTATCTTCTTCTCAATGCCATAGTTTCAATTAAAATTTTGTTGAAGATTAATTATGAAATTTTGTTGTTGTCATACACGAAATAGTCTAAGTGAGATTTTGATTTTTTATTATTATAACCTTTGTTTCTTTGTTATTAATAGTCATACCCATACTAGCATAGAAATCCCTGAGGATTTTTAGTTACTTATTAAGACCATAGGAACCCTCTCAATAAGAACAATATCGTCAACACAAAGCAAGAGGAAGATTATTATAACAATGAGAATAGACCCAAGAACACCTACTTCCAAATAACCTTTTAATTTGTTAATGTATATGCTAAAAAAGGTAGAACTCAAGGGATAACCTCGTTTAACTCTTATATTATAAATGATTTCTTCTCACCAATTCTCAATGTTAGTAAACTTGGAAATTGCATTTTTATACAACCTCTTATCAGCAACTCTCAACTTGAGAGGAACTTTTAACTCTTCTAATCTATTTCAAAGGTTAGTACTGGGAATTGTGTCAAAAACTTTACCAAACTGAATCAAATAATATAAGAAATTGATTTTATTTGCAATGATACTTATTTGCAATGATTTTAAACCTAAAAGACAATTCATAGTTCAATATTTTTAAACATAAAACTTTACCAAAATGAATAAAATAATATAAGAAATTGATTTTATTATTATGATACTTATTTGCAATGATTTTAAACCTAAAGGACGGTTCATAGTTCAATATTTTCAAACATAAAAAGATAGTTCACAGTTCAATGATTTTTAAATATACTAGTTGTGGATAGAACGAGTTATTTGCTCTTGATCGATACAAATTGATCAGACCATGAAGAATGTGGATAATGAAACAAATGTAATATATTCCCTTTCATAGCGATTTACGATGGGTGGAAGCCTCCTTCATCTCTCCAGAGGCCTCCGTGAAGTAGTTACGCAAAATGTTGACATCGATAAGATGCTTTGGACCTATCACTTGGATCATGATGGTGTCCAAATATGTCAAAATATAAACATAGAGGCTCTGCATCAGGAAATTCCTTGTCATGCATCAATAAATAACTTTCTAAAGAGTTGGGTTTCAACTAGTTTATATTGCTCTCATTTCGCGTAAAAAGTAGAAAATAGTGAGAGTAGTTTAAGCAATCTGTTTACTCACTTTAGGTGAGACAGTCTCAAAGAAAGAATAGTATTTTAATGGATTTCCATCAATTTCTAACTTCTCCATTGGGCCAATCATATTTGATATAACCATCGACGTATTCAGAATGGTGTTGCAAAAATATTTGGTAATTGCTTGCATCAAGCATATCATTAGCGAGAATTGAGAATGGATGAAACAATTTTATCAGAATGAGTTTTTGGTAAAACTAGAAGAGAACATACATTTGGACCCTTCCATCTTGATAGGCTTTTGTCACACATCCCGAAGTTAATTTGTACATAGTAAAAAAAAATATTTAACTACCGACGTAATCAATCATTATAAGCAAACTTAATGTAACATTTGAATTCTATCATTAATCTTGTACAACCATACATATTATGAAATACACAACCCATAACTTAAGGTGTTAAGGTTATAAAAATTAGAGTTTTTGTTGGATCACAGTCCACTTGTCATTTTCGAATTTCGATCTATCATAAAATATATTTTGTATTTAACTCAATCTTTGAGGATTGTCCAGTTAATGAGATGCAATTAATTCCTCGCCCTTCGACTGCCCACCTCACATTAACTTACTGGCTATTGCTCGGCCTAGGTGGAGGTGGCACCTTGCTACATATTTTAACGATGTACCACTTTGTCGATGGCTTCGGGATCCACTCCAGATCGATGGCTTCTACCTGTCCTTTCAATCGGACGATGGAGGAGAACCTTGGGGTTCTATGCCTCTGGTATATTGTGATTGGTCTTTCATTTTTCCCTCTTCTAGTAATGGCTTCGACGCTCTCTGTGGAAATATTCCATCCTACTCTTGTCATTCCGTTCACTAGCTGTCGCTGGAAGATGTTGCTCTAAAATTGCTCACCATGGCCGCTTAAGTTCTCTGAAAGCTCCAATTATCTTATCAGGTGTTTTGGGTTTCATGGCTCACTCTTCTGCAGCGAGCAGGTTCTGCAGTCGAGTTAAACCAGGTATTTTTCTAAGTAGTTTCATCTACTATGGATCTTTTCATTCTTTATTTTGTTATTGCTTTGGTTGTACCTATTTTAACCTTCAGTTCTCCTCCCAGCTGGGGTGAAGGGTTCTTGCAGTGAAGAAGTGTTGGGTGAAAATCTAGAGGGAACCCTCGCTCGGCTCTCCGAACACCGTAATGGTAGTCTCATTTTCTCTGGGTATTTGTACTTGCTTAACGATTCACTGCTCGGTTTATCTCAGTTGGGGTTTCGGCTCTATAAGGAGTCCGAAGTTATGAAATGTTTGTTGTGACTGTATTTATCAGTAATTTTGTTTAAAAAATTGTCAGCCATTGGAAGGCGATATACATTTGGTGTAATGTTAAGGGTTTTACTCGACCCTCTGTTATTTTATCTGTTTCTCCTAGCAACTATATTTATTTTCGGTTAAGTCGGCTTGTAGACAGGGTGATATGGTGATTGTATATAATGTCGAGGGTTGGGTGAATTCAAACCTTGGCCTGACTCAGTTAAATTCCTTTCTCGAAGTTAGTTTTGGACAGTCTTGATGTTGTTATGAATAAATTTCAGTTCTTCATATGCTTTTTACTTGTTTACCCTTGTTTATATTCTAGAAAGATAATGCTTCCAGTGGTCTCTCTCGGTGGGTTATATCATGTTTAAAGTTCATTCTGTTGGTCAAACTGATGTTAAAATTTCTACTTCGCTTGCATATTCGAGGTAGCATTAATGTTGTTGTATACCCTGCTTTCAGAGGTTAGGGTTTGACTTATAGAGGATGAATCCTCAAGGGTTTACTATTGTAATTCATTTAAATTCCTGTACAAATTATTCTTTCTATTGCGGCTCTCTTAGTTGCTTTTGAGTTTATATTAATAGTTCATTGCTCCTAATACTTTCTTTTCTGAAATTTAATATGAACTTTCTTTTTATTTACCTGTATTATCAATTTGAATTCAGTTGTTCATTATGTCCCTGGTATTTAGGGTTTGTTTTATATCTGAGTACTCCTTGGTATTAAGGGTTTGGTTGATACCTGAGTACCTAGGGTTTGCCCTTTTAATTTAAGATTTGACATTCTGATTAATGCATACATATTTAAATCGTGTTAAATATTTTGTTTTATTGTCATGATAATTTCTTTAATTAAACTCTGTCAATTTTCTAGATATGGTTTACTGAATTTGGCTATGCCATTTTACTAAGTACTGAATATTCTATCTTTTGTTTAGATGCATGAAATATCTATTTATGGACTATCTATGCCAATACCTCATATTAACAAGTCCTTTTCTATTTCCTAATAGTAATTATCATGCATAAATTTATATCAAAGTATAGAATAAATATCTAACTATTAAACCATGAGGAATTTTCACTTATCTACACCACTGTCTACCATATGTTTCCAGTCTCAGTCTGCAACCAGACCTCGCTTCTCATTTCTTTGTCTCCCAACCTTGAGACTACTATCCAGTTAGTCTCCCCCCGAGCTGTTCCTGATTACAAGAACTTTCTTCTTCCTTTTTTATATGAGAGCTCACACTCTCACTGCTATCTGGTCCAAACCAGACATAGCCACATAAAATTGCCTGAAATTTCAGCACAGATTTACCTTCTTGCTCATAATTTTCCTTGATCTCAGATACCCCTATCCTCTTGAAATTTCTTGAACAAATCCTCAAGAAATCAGTTAGGGACAGGTAACTATCAAACCTAACTACTTTAGCATGTAAAATAAAATTTACAAATAACTGCTATTTTACTTTTTCATAAACTATTTCAATAAATAGTTCTTTTATAAATTTAAAATAATAAACAATTTTGTTTGTCTACAGTAATTTAAATATTTACATTGTCTGGGCATATCACATCTCCCTCCCCTAAGATGTAACATCGTCCCAATGTTTTCCTTCTCAGAATAAATCTGAAAAGGTCTCCTTCATAACCTACTCATCTTCCCAGGTAGCGTCCTCCATCTCATAGTGATGCCATTGCACTTTAACCTGAGTGATAACTCGTTTTCACAACGTTACTTCTCTCCGATCGAGTATAAACAGGGGTTCGATCAAGAACTCACCTTCTGGTTCGACCTATACATAGCAACAAATAATTTAAAACATCAACCAGCTTGTTTAATAAGTTTGAATTTAGAAGAAATAAACTTACTATATATTTTACCTTAATGTCTTACCAATTGATTATGTGGTTAGCATCATAAATGTATTTCTTAAGTAGAGAAATGTGAAAAACATTGTGCACACGAATATGGTTGGGTAAGGCAAGCTGGTAAGCCACTGGTCCGATTCGAGCTAAAATTTGGAAAGGGCCATAGAATCGGGGTGCTAGTTTAGCACATCCGGTCCATTGCAAGGTGATTTTCTTGGCTCCTACCAGATGTAAACATGATCCCCCACTTGGAATTCCTGGAAACTTCTTTTCCTATCAGCAAAGCTCTTTTGCTGATCCTAAGCGACTTTCAAATTGGCTCGTACCTTTTTAACCATCTCTTCTATTTCCTCTAGCATATCTGGCCCTAGCATCAATTTGTCCTCTGGACCACCCCAAATCAAGGGTATCCTGCACTTACGCCCATATAGCACTTCAAAGGGACTCATCTACAACGATGTATGATACCCATTGTTATACGTAAATTCTACCAAGTGCAAGTAGTCCTCCCACTTCAATGGCTGTTGCATTACATAAGTCCACAACATGTCTTCGACTTCTTGGTTTACTCATTCCGTCTGCCTATCCATTTGAGGATGATAAGTAGTGCTAAAGTTTAGTTTCGTGCCCAATCCTTCAAATAGAGCTTTCCAAAATGCTAATGTAAATTTCACATCACATTGGAAATGATCATTTTGGGTACTCCTTGCAACTTAAAAATATTTTGCATAAAAATGTTAGCAATTTGTACTACTCTATAAGTTGACTGTATTGGTATGAAATGAGCAGATTTGCTCAATTTTTCCACTACCACCATTATTGAGTCATTTTTCCTTTTAGACTTGGGCAATCCGATAATGAAATCGATGGATATGGTTTCCCATTTCCATTCAGGAATAGGCATTGGGTGGAGTAATCTGCTAGGTGGTGGTGCTCTGCCTTTACTTGTTGGCATTCCAAACAGTGTGCGAAATACTCTGCTACCTCCTTCTTCATACCAGGCCAGAAAAATTCCTTTCTAAGGACGGTAATCATTTTCTGGTATCCAGGGTGGCTTGCATAAGGAATCTTATGATATTCATCTAAAATTAGATTTTTAATATTTTTCTAGTTAGGCACATAAATCCTTTTCCTATAAATACACAAATCATCAGAATTTACCTCATAACCCAATTGTTATTCATGGTTGTTCAACGTTTAAGCTTGCTGCCATAAATGTTTATATTCTAAATCTTGCATGGTTGTTTCTCGAATCTGCTCATAAAAAGTAGTTTGTGATTTATTGAAAGAAATTTCATACAAACAATTTACCTTTCGACTCAAGGCATCCGCAACCCGGTTCTCTTTTCCCTTCAAGTGTTTGATTTCGAAATCGAATTCAATTAAGAAGTCAGCCCAATGAGCTTGCCTAGCATTCAAAGTGGGTTGTCTAAAGTAGTTTGTTAGACTATGATGATCAGTCATTAACATACATTTCTTACCTATCAAGTAATATCGCCACATCTTTAAGGCATGGATGATTGTTGTCAGCTCTAAGTCGTAGGCTAAATAATTTTTCTCATATTCTTTAAGCTTCCTTAATTCATAGGCAATAACTTTGTCTTCTTGCATTCGTACACCAACTACACCTTCTTTGCTAGCATTCGTACAAACTACATATTCTTTATTGGGATCATCAATGCTCAAGATGGGCGTAGTGGTGAGTAAATGTTTGAGCTAATCAAAACTCCTTTGACAATCAGGGGTCCACCTAAAAGATTTTCCTTTCTTTTGCAGAGAGGTAATAGGGTATGCCACCCTAGAAAAACCTTCCACGAACCATCTATAATATCCTTCCAGACCCATGAACGATCTTATGTCAACTAAATCTTTTGGCACCGGCCACTCCATGATAGTCCTTATTTTCTCTGGGTCTACCACGATTCCATCTTTGGTGATGATATGTCCCAAGTACTGGATTTTTTCTTTAAAGAAGTCACATTTACTATATTTAGCATACAATCAGTGTTCTCTTAGGACTTACAGAACAATACGGAGGTGTTCCTTATGTTCTTCTATGCTCCGAGAGTAGATTAGTATATCATCAATAAAGATTAACACAAACTTGTCCAAAAACTAATGAAATATATTGTTCATGAGGCACATGAAGGTTGTTGGGGCATTAGTCAGTCCAAAGGGCAGCACTACGAACTCATAATTCCCATAACGAGTCCTAAATGCAATCTTTGCTATATCCTCCTCTTTTATTATAATTTGGTGATAACCCAAGCGGATATCAATCTTTAAGAATACGGTTGCACCCCTCACCTGATCAAATAATTAATCTATATGGGGGAGGGAGTATTTATTCTTAATGGTCAAGTTATTTAACTGACAGTAATCCATGCACATTCACAAGGTTCCGTCCTTCTTCTTAACAAAGAGCATCGGAGCTCCCCAAGGGGACACACTGGGACGGATATACTTTTTATCAAGCAGCTCTTCTAGTTGCATTTTTAGTTCTATTAGCTCCGGTATATTCATACGGTAAGGGGCTTGGGAGATCGGGGTAGCTCCTGGAATCAACTCAATGGTGAAATCTATATCCCTTTTCGGGGGTAGTCTCGGAATTTCCTCAGGAAATACATCCGAAAAATTTTGTACCACTGGTATATTCTCTAAAGAAGCAGTTTTATCTTTAGAATCAACATACCCTACTTGTATTGCATAAACTTGGTAGCCTTTTCTGATGCATTTTTCTAATTGGGAGGCTGTTACAGGTCTTAATTGCAGAGGTTTTTGAATACCTTGAATTTCCTGTCTCTCTCCTTTCTCATTCAGGTAATTGATGGTTTTGGTTTTACAGTTAATGAGGGACCAATGTTTTTCCAACCAGTCCATACCTATAAGGATGTCGTATGATCCCAAGGGTAGCACGCTCAGATCTGCCATGATAGACTGACCAGCTAATGTTAGGGGACAATTACTAACTTTGGCCAACACCCTTCTTTTTTCTCTCGTGGCTAGTTGTACTAACCAAGGATTTTTAAACTTAACAACTTGCAAACAACATTGTTCCACTATCTTGGGGCTAATGTAACTCAAAGTAGCTCCGAGATCAATTAAAATGGATATAGTTTGGTCAAAAACTTTACCTTCGAATTCAACCATGGTTGGTTGAAATTCTGTCTCATGGTCTTCAAGGGCTGCATTAATTTTAGGGATGCTTCTTGAAATCTAATCATCTTCTTTGAGGTGCAGGAAGTTTTTGACATAATGCGGGCCTCCGCATCCCCAACACTGTACAGGTGGTCTATTGATTACTTCTACTTCTGTTGTACTTGATTGTTCATTCACCTTTGATTCACCTGGTAACTTCAATCTGAGTTTATTCCTATTCAAATTCTAGTTATTTTGGCCTCTAAACAATTCTTTTTTGACTGTGCCCTTATTTCCCTTGTGGCTGGAAGTAAATTTGATCCCCTTTTTGTCGACCCATCTCTTCCCTACATCTCCCTTTGGTTTGTTTTGCTGGTAGCATATCCGTGCTTTTCGTATAACTTCGTCCATGGTCTTGGGGTTATCAAACTCCAGTTGTTCCTTCATGAACAGTGGGAGGCTACTAATAAACCGCTACATTTTTGCCTTTTCTTCATGTATGTAAGTGACATACCAAATTAATACTGTGAATTTTGTTATGAACTCATCCATGGACGATTGGCCTAGTTGGAGATCGTGAAACTCCTTTGCCTTTTCGTCATAAAATCTTTCAGTTAGATATTTTTCTTTAAAATACCTTTGGAATTTTTCTCAGGTTATGCTTTGTTCATTTACTCCGCGAACTATTTTTACTTCCTCCCACCACAGGGTGGCTTTCCCTTGTAGTTGGAAGATGGCCAGGCGAGCCTTTAGATTATGGTCGTACTCATATAGTTGAAAATACTTGTTCATATTGATGAGCCAGGCTTTCACTGCCTCTTCCTGTTCACCATCAAAGAGAGGAGGCTTTATTTTTCGAAACTCCCCTTGAAGTTCCATTTTCTATCTTTTCTGTGTCTTGTGCCCCGACACATTATCTGATTCTTCTTCATGATTCTCTTCGCCACCTTCTGTTTCCACATTCTCGGTTCGAAATTCTTGCTCTCCAGTCATATTTCCGTGCTCTGGGCTAGGAATTAGTGGCCGATGATTCTGTCTCTCCGATAGACTCTTCATAATCTTTTCCTACTCCTGCATTAGTCTTTCATTATCTGCCCGTAGCCGGGCCATCTCATCCTTCAACTCTTGTACAGTTTCCATGATGGTTGTATTGGTATTTCGCGGCTCATCACCCAACTGCACCCATACCTCAGGATTTCCTTCTTGAAATGATGTTGGCCCTGTTCCCATTACGGATCTGTGTGGTGGATTTCTAGTTCTCCTCATGCTGACTGCTTCTCGGCTTCCTCTGTGCACATCACCAATGTTGTTATTCAATTATATTCTAGAGGCCTCAATTTTGCAACCTGAGCGCTCTCATACCACATGTCACACATCCCTAAGTTAGTTTGTACATAGTCAAAAAAAATTATTTAACTACCATATGATGCATATAGATCTTAATTGTAAAACCTATAAAATTATCAACGTAATCAATCATTATAAGTAGACTTAATGTAATATTTGACTTCTATCATTATTCCTATGCAACCATACATATTATGAAATACACAACCCGTAACTTAATGTGTTAAGGTTATACACATTAGAGTTTCTGTTGAATCACAATCCACTTGTCATTTTCGAATTTCGATTTATTATACAATATCTTTTGTATTTAACTCAATCTTTGAGGATTGTCTGGTTATTGAGCTGCAATTAATTCCTCTCCCTTCGACTGCCCACCTCACATTAACTTACTGGTTGTTGCTCAACTTAGGTGGAGGTGGCACCTTGCTGGAGACTTTAACGATGTACTGCTCCATTGATGGCTTTGGGATCCACTTCAGATCAACAATTTCTGGCTATCCTTGGAGGGGAACCTTGGATTTTTATGCCTCTGATGTAGTATGATTGCTCATTCATTTTCCCTCTTCTATTAATGGCTTTGACACTCTCTATGGAAATCTTCCATCCTGCTCAGGTAATTTCGTTCACTAGCTATCGCTAGAAGCTGTTGCTCCAAAATTGCTCACCGTGGCTGCTTAAGTTTTCTAAAAGCTCTAGCTATCTTATTAGGTGTTTTGGGTTTTCATGGCTCAGTCTTCTGCAGCGAGCAAGTTCTATAGTCGAGTTAAATGAGGTACTGTTCTGAGCAATTTCACCTGATATGGTTCCTTTCATTCTTTATTTTGCTATCGCTTTGGTTGTACCTGTTTTAACCTTCGGTTCCCCTCCCAGCTGGGGTGGAGGGTTCTTGTAGTGAAGAAGCGTTGGGTGAAAAACTAGAGGAAACCCTCGCTCGGCTCTTCGAACGTGTTAATGGCAGTCTCATTCGCTTCCAGTATTTGTACTTGCTTAACGATTTACTGCTCGGTTTATCTTAGTTGGGGGTTCAGCTCTATAAGGAGTCTGAAGTTATGACATGCTTGTTGTGGCTGTATTTATCAGTAATTTTGTTTAAAAAATTATCGGCCATTGGCAGGCGATATACATTTGGTGTAATATTAAGGGTTTTACGCAACCCTTTGTTATTTTATTAGTTTCTCCAAGCAACCATATTTATTTTTGGTTAAGCCAGTTTGTAGGCAGGGCGATATGTTGATTGTATATAATGTCGAGGGTTGGGTGAATTCAAACCCTAGCCTGACTCGGTTATCTCCTTTTCTCGAAGTTAGTTTTGGACAGTCTTGCTGCTATTATCAATAAACTTTAGTTCTTCATATGCTTGTTACTTGTTTACCTTTGTTTATATTCTGGAAAGATAATGCTTCCAATAGTCTCTCTATGTGGGTTATATCATGTTTAAAGTTCATTCTGTTGGTCAAATTGATGTTAAAATTTCTACTTCACCTGCTTATTCGAGGTAGTATTAATGTGGTTGTATACCCTGCTTTCAGAGGCTAGGGTTTGAATTACAGAGGATGAATCGTCGAGGGTTTATTGTCGTAATTCATTTAAATTCTTGTACAAATTATTCTTTCTGTTGCGCCTCTCTTAGTTTCTTCTAAGTTTATATTAATAGGTCATTGTTCCTAATACTTTCTTTTCTGGAATTTAATATGAACTTTCTTTTTCTTTTCCTGTATTATCAATCTGAATTCATATGAACTTTCTTTTTCTTTTCCTATATTATCAATCTGAATTCATTTGTTCATTCTGTCCCTGGTATTCAGGGTTTGGTTGATACGTGAGTACTCCTTGGTATTCAAGGTTTGGTTGATACCTGAGTGCTTGGGGTTTTCCATTTTAATTTAAGATTTGACATTATGATTACTGCATAAATATTTAAACTGTGTTAAATATTTTGTTTTATTGTCATGATAATTTCTTTAACTAAACTCTGTCAGTTTTCTAGTTATGGTTTACTGAATTTGGCTTTTACTGAGTATTGAGTATTGAATATTTTATCTTTTGTTTAGATGCATAAAATATCTATTTATGGACTATCTATGCCAATACCTCAAATTAACTAGTTCTTTTCTATTTCCTGATAGTAATTATCATACATAGATTTATATCAAAGTACATAATAAATATCTAACTATTAGGAGGAGGCTAACTCGATAGTAGTCTCAAGGTTGGGAGGCAAAGAGAAATAAATATAACAAACAAGCAACAACGCTCAAACCATGTACACCATGATTTACCTGGAAACCCTCAATTGGGAAAAACCAGCCAACAATATATCTATTATTGTCTTTGGCTAAAACACAACCACTAGTTTTCTCCGCTAAACCATGGCTCAATACAATGGAGAATCCTCTAGCCTTTTAATGGCTTCAACTACATGTAATACCATGAGCTTATTCCTATGGGTCACCAATACCAAGTGCCCAAAACCATAATTGTTGACACAACCTCAGCTCTATCACATGGTCAAGTTTATCTAACAATGCCCCCTTTAAACTTGACTTTGGGTTTTACTTAGCCAAATTTAGCCAAACCAACCAAGTCATCATGAAGGTATTTGAGAATTTGAGGTGTTGTCCTAACTCAACATGTTTTATCATACCAATCACATGTGTCCCCATATCACCTAAGTGGATATTCAGACTTTATGAGTGATTTATCAATGTAAGCATGCCTTATTAGGTTTTACAGTGATATGCCCATTTATATGATTTTTTTTTTAACTCCATTAATTTTTATTTTTTAATTGTTATTGCTATCATAAATTTAAACCAACATTCTCTTATTCCACACTCTTTTCCACACCAAAATTCAAAGCGTAATCTTGCTCTAAAAAATTTTTATAACCTCTTTTATTTATTTATATATATATATATACACCCTCGTTTCCATTACTCCACATTCTGACCTTTTTACCCAACCTCGCAACTTCATTTCCAACACAACTTCCCACTGCTCGGACAGCGGCCGTAAAGTGACAACTTCTTATAAGTATGATACACGTTACCTCTCCGAAAAACACTCCTATCGTTATTTCTCTAACCCGTTGAACTCCATTAACCGTGCAAATATGCCTGTAGTGAAAATGGAATTTATCTGAAAATGTCACAGGTTTTGTTGTTCCCAACTACAGAACCTTCGTACTGTTCTTTATTTTGTTAAGGAAAATATCAAAATATTTATAACAATTTTCTCCAAAATATTTAGAAGAATTTTCTCCATGAAGACAGAGGTTGGCATATAGCTTACCGCTCAGTTCAACAAAATCACTCACACCGTCAAGTTTTCCGTCTGACCCCCTCCGCCTGTAATTTACCACCTACGGGCACACAACGGTATTGCAAATGGTCGGGCTACCAGTTTCTATCCAAGAATCTCCTAGAAACAAAATCTCTTACAGAATGAATAAATGACTTTGAAAAGCTGTTGTTAACGGCTTATTACACAACCTTTATTCCAGCCAAAACTCTCGTGTTCAGCTAGCACAGTTTTGTGACTCTAATTATTCAATTGTTTAACAATAGGAGATTTTAGAGATTTTAGAGGGCTCAAATCTTTTTTCATAAATATTTAGGAACTTTTTTCTCCAGTTTCATCTATAAAGACAAAAATGACAAAATGAATAATATAAAAATAATAATATTATTATTGAGGAATTTAGACTTCTGTGATCCATAATATTGTAAGATCATCTTCGGCAAAATCACATAACCAATCTTTTGTCGACGCGTTTCGAACCAACCAGTGTGGTTCATCGTCAGGACAAGTTGAAGAACCAATCCAGCTTAGCGTGATTAGATAGAGCGTGCAGAGACCCCAACAACTAAAATGCTAACGGCTAGTTTGACCTAGTGACCTTGGTCAAACTACTAAAAAAGTAATTAATATTTTAGGAAACTAAAGGAATCCCTTTGGTAAATTTAAAACAATTAGGTATATTATTCTTATTATCCCAATTACCAAGAAACGCACATATTTTAATTAAGTTGGTCATTATATCCCATAATAGATATTAATTAACCCATATTTAATTATTATTCCAACGTAAAGGTAATTAAACCCTATTATTGTAACTAATATTCTAACTAATATTATGGTAAATCATGATTACCTATAAACCTCATGGCCAATAATCCAAATTTTTATTCCAAGGTAAGTCTATTAATACTTATAATTTAAGGTTGATATGATTATTACTAAAACTAATATTACTGGTCTCTCATAATTTATCCTTTAAACCTAAAGGCTGAAGTAAAATTTATTAAAAAGATTTCCATTCCAAATTCATTAAGGTTAACCATGTCAATATTATTTATTATTATTATTTATAAGTTAGGACTATATCATATTGTTATTTAAATAGATAGGTCCATTGAGCTATATAAAATAATAATCTAAATCTTCATGATAAATAATAGATCTAAACAAATTGTTAAACTATTATTCCTAGAGTTTAGTTATATTAGGTAAATATTATAACTAATATTATGGTAAATCATAATTACCTTTAAACCTAACGGTCAGTAATCCTCAATCTATTATTACTTATAAATTAAGGTTGATATGTTTATGATTAAACTAATATCATAGGTATCTCATAATTAATCCTTTAAACTTAAAGGTTTAATTAATATTTAATGAAAAGAATATTTATTCCAAATTTATTAAGGTTAACTATGTCAATATTATTTATTATTAATATTTATAAGGTTTAAATTGCGATTTTTAGAAATTAGTTAAAGGGAAACTCAATTCTAGGGTTAATAAATTAAATAGTAATTACTGAAATTTGGTAAAAATCTAACTAACATAGTATCATAAACAGGTAGGTCGATACAATAATAGCCCGAAACAAATCACTAACTCAACCGCTCCAAAATAATAGGACAAAACTGCCAAAAGAAAAATAAAAGAGGGGGAAAGACAGAAACCCTAAGACCTAACGAACCGGAAATGAGGAGGCTAAGAAGACAAGGCTGGGACCCAGCAACTGCTAATCTTCCAGCCATCATCCCTATTAAGGTTGATCGGCCTTTTCTCAATCTCCAGGGCCTCTCTAAATTTGCGATGGTGAAACTGCGCAATTTTGGCAATGACTTGAGCCTCCTCTATACACACATGATGCATAGTCTTTCCTGCATGTTCAGCCAGGGCCGAGGACTTGGTCCTCCCATGCCTTAAGTCAGCCGAATGCTCGCTAATCCGCTGATTAATAGAGCGACCAGTCTCACCAATATAAGGGGTCCCACAGGAACAGGGAATGACATAGACGCCCTTCATGTCCTTAGGGTCAATCGGGTCTTTCACCGACCTGAGGGAACCACGGATAGTCCTAAGAGGTCTAAAGGTTGCGGGCACATCATACTTCCTCAGAATCCTTGCAATCCTGTCCGTGGTTCCTTGGATGTAAGGAAGGTTTACACCCATGATATGATCATTGGGAACCTTTCGGATAGAAGGCTCCTTCTTGGCCTTGAGGAAGGCTTTTTGACCGAGGTGCCTATCGTAACCATTCTTCTCAAAGACCTCTAGGAGGTGAGCCTTCTCCGCTTCCAGGCTCTCCTCATCCGAAATTCTAGCAGCACGGGTGGCAAGCGTGCTAAGAACCCCTAACTTCTGGGCGGGGAAATGGTGGGAAGAAGCATGCAAGTATTGCTCAGTATGCGTCTTCTTCCTATACACCTGATGAGAAAAGGAACCATCCACCTTTTTAGAGATGAGAACATCCAAGAACGGAAGACAACCATTCTCTTCTTTTTCCATCGTGAATTTTATGGCGGCGGATTGGTTATTAAGGTGACAAAAGAAACGATCGAGCTCATCAGGACCATGAGACCAGACAACACCAGTGTCATCAACGAATCTTCTCCAAAGCTTTGGTAAGAGACGAGAGGAGGCCAAAGCCTTAGACTCAAAATCCTCCATGAAGAGATTAGCGACGACAAGGGACAAGGGGGAGCCCATGGCAACTCCGCAAGTCTGCTCATAGAATTCTCCCTCGAAGCTGAAAAACGTAGAGGTAAGGCACAGCTCAACTAACTTGGCCGTATCAGGGTCAGTTAGCTTATTAATAACCATCATGGCCTCATTGATAGGAATGCATGTATAAAGAGAGACCACGTCAAAACTAACCAAAATGTCCTCGGGTTCAATATTAATATTCTTAAGATCCTCAATAAAAGCAGCCGAGTCTTTGACTGATTTTGCCGAAGATGATCTTACAATATTATTATTATTTATAAGTAGTTGTCAAGAAGTATTCTACTAATTTACTTGGCTATTTATTTATTATTACTTTAGCATAGTAATAATCTAAAAAATTATTTTTCAATAACATTAAAAAACAAAATTTAAGTTTATATTGTTGTTTTTACACATTGCAATGTAACTTGGATAATTATTTCACATTTTTTCTTATTGCCATAATTTTTATTTTTAGAGATTTGCTTTATTATTTTTCATTGTTAAACTTCATAAGAAAACTACCCAAAATTAAAATCTTGGAAAATAGTTTATACTAATGTAAATCTCATATATTTTCATTTACTATTACCATAGAAATTATTTGCATAAAAATTGGATAGAAACAAGATGTAAATAAATATACAGTGAATGCCCACTATTATTTATGTGTTCTTCAACAATTTAATAGTAAGAGTAAAAATGTAAATGCGTACACTTCTTAGTGATTATTATCCACCAAAGTTGATGCAAATCCTAATCCTTATTAATGATTACTAAGATTTGTGACTTCATTAGCAGTAATAAACTCCCATTAATAATGAAATTGAATGGTGTTGTCTAACAAGGCCACAATTTTGCTAGTTGAGTAAATCCTCAAGAAATTCTTCAAGCAATCCATTGTAAGAGTGTTTAAATCGTTTTAATGCCTAACTTATAGATGAAATAGATTTTTTCACAGAAATCCATAGTCTAACTTAATGCCTAGCAATCCATAGTCTAACTTATAGATGACATAGATTTTTTCACAGCATTCTGGCAAAACAATTTCAAGAAAAAAAATGTGATTTTTTGTTATTTAAAATGCATTTTTTGAATGCATAAATAGAATCAGCACTCTGAAAAACTCCCTAAGGCACTAGAATCCTAAAGATTAAACAACTTAAACTCAAGTATCTCCACCAAATTTTGATTAAAATTAACAAACAAACAAAAAAATGTAAACAAAAAGACCATTTTATCTATAAATTAAATTAGAGTACTTTGTTTTATGCCTGAAATAGAATCAACACACCATAAAAAACTTTGGAGCCCCCAAAATCTTGAAACTTAACCCAAATAAATTTTCTCAAAATCATTACCAAAATTTCTATTTTTTTAATGGGAAAAACACTTTAAAAATAAACTAAATATAAATTAATGCAATTTTCACGACTTACCAATATATAGACTAATTCAACTAGCTGTTACCAATAATTAAGCATTTATTATTTCAACATGAAGAGAGACCCAGTTCTAGGTCGACGCTCCTGTCGGCCCATCCGAAGGGGAGCATACCTAATTTACCAAACAACAACCTAAAAGGTGTAAAAATTAAAAACTGTATGTAAAGTACTACCAGCTGACAGATGAATCCGCAAGCAACGTTGCATGCCGTAGAAAAATGTGGTCGTCGATGTGGTGGTCCGCGGTCATCCTTCAGGCTTCTTCTGACAAAACATTTATACACCACAGACCTCCAAGATATGAGAAGCAAATTATCCAAAATACGTTCCAGGAGACATGAATATCAAACCTCGACCTTAGACTCCAAACCTTATGTTTAAAGGTTATGAAATAAAACTCCAACCTAGAATGTTGTGCAACATACCCATTTAATAAAGCTTTTTTCATTTAAGATCTATACAAGTACTTCATAGGACTTTTAACTTAAATTACAGATATATTACAGAAAGTGAATTTCAATTTGCAAAGTTAAAGCAAGAAAGGAAGCGGTCATCATGATGCAAGAGAAAAGTGGGTTCCTTAGCAAGAAGGCATCGACGATGACTTTCTTGACGCGAGAGATATATGTTCTGCGTTCTTCAAATTCGATTACAACATTTATGCACACAGACAAGGGCTAGATAGACGGAGAGTGGCGGATGGGATGCACTGGCTGCCCTTGCCCTGCCCTTGCCCTTCCTATTCGTCACTATCTCCACACAGTGTCTTGAACAACGTCAACCCCATGGGGTATGTTAGCTCTTAGGTGCAAGGCTGCTATTTTGAAGGCCAAATAAGGGAAATGACCCATTTTGTTTTCATGGAGAAGTTTCCACATGGGTAATCATCACCCCATTTACCTACTTTTCTACTTACATTCTATTCCGCTCATATCCTAACCCAACCCTCACGTCATAACGAAACTTTCTTTGGCCTTAGCCTTAAGTAAATTAACCCAAAAACCTAGAAAACTTTAGCTTTCCGCCCATACGCGCCCTTCGCACATTTCTCGAGGACATCCAGTACCTCCGTGTCCCTCCGCGGTTGATCCCTCCAGTAATCTAACGGCCCACGTTTCACCCGATCTACGAGACATGCTCGATCGATCTTCACCATTAGATCACTCCCGCTAGATCTAACGGTTGTCACTCCTATCGCGTGGGCAGCTAGCGAGAGGAATACCCGCTCGAAAAAGGCGGTTTTCTCTCTCCTCCTTGCTACGTGGCGTGCAATGAGTGGCATCGGGCAGACTCCACCCTTTACCGCTTACCGCCCGATAAGTGCCTCATAAAAACCATAACCACCCAAACGATACCCCCGAGCGCTATCGTCCGAGCACCTCCTCCGCCGCATAGCTGTCCAATCTGCTCATCTAAGATCTGACCGCTCGGACTTATTCCGCTCCCGCCACGACTTCACGCCTCCTGCGTTTGATCTTCACCGTCCATTTCCCTTAATCCAATGGCCCTCATCCATGATCACCTTGGTTCGCCCTTCGCCGCCTCATCACCATCCTGACTATCTATCGATTCATCTCATCCAACAGCGCGTATGCCTCGTACCCTACTCCCCATGAGTCACCCAAAGAGGAAAGTCGTTGGCCAGTGTCTCGACAGTTGAACTAAAATAACAGAAGGCATGGCCGAGAAGGGAAAAAAGCAGCAACATGACTCAGCGGAATTAACATAAAAGGATTGTGGAACATCTTAGCACGTTTTAGCCACCTAACAGAGCAGCAAAGTGACCAAGATCAATTACTGAGGTGGTTAGAAACGGTGCCCCTGTACTCATACCTGTCTAATTATGACATCAAACAGTCAACAAGACAGAGGGATAGATTAAGACATCTCAAGCCTTAGAGAGCCCGAGAGCATTGTAAAAGCCTATAAATGGTTGGAATTTAGATGGATCAAAGGTTCAACTTCTGGAGACTATAGATACGTTATTCCTTGCATCTTCTCATCTTCATTCCAGTGATACAAGCGTCTTTCGTTGTTACATGTTCAAAGTCCATTTCTCTTCTGTTCTAACCTTGCACTTAGATAGGTCTATTCATGATTTCTTCTGTGTCTAATGCCAGATAACTGTCATCTCTCCGCATTAATAAATTGGATTTACAATTGAATAGGTTATTCACGTTTCTTCTGTGTCTAACGCCATTACTGTCATCTTATCTCTCAGTTGATAAATTAGATTTGCAAGTTTCATTTACTCCATGTAGCCAGCCACTCATATATGTTTATGTATGCATCTGATGGTACCGTCAGTGTTCTCCATCTATCCATTGAATCTATAAACTATTGCACATTAGTGGTCTAAAGCCTTGTCAAGCTGAGGGTGTTCATACATGTCTGGAGTGAAATCAGAGTCGAAATGGTTATCTGGCTTGATCCAAACCTTCATCTATTCCAATAATTTTTAGAACAATATTGAAGATCATATGTTACCAGGCATGTCTGAGCTACCACTTAAAAGAGTTTCTTGAAAAGATAAGAGTGTAAATTTAGTTGGCCTCCAAAATAAGCATGGGACATCTCATTGTTATAAGTGTCTTCAGCGGCGTTCTGTAGTTATGAGCGATTCAATTACGGTCCCAGAGCAGAGCGTTTGGTCAGTATGGAATCATTTAATTATTCATCCGTATTCCTGATAGACGCTGCAGCCATCTGACTGCGTCATTTGTCGTTTCAAAGCGGGAAAACAGTGAGGACACTGAAATATTAATGTCATCATAAATACGAGTGTGTATAAGAGCCCTGCAAAAAGTAGCGCGTTATATCGGGATCCACATTTAGCCTAGAAATCCATTGACTTGTTGAGTCCTGAAAATCCTGGTGGACATACGTTGGTAGGGTTTGGCGGTTAAATAAATGTTCCCTGCCAAATATTTTCGAAGTTCAAAGTAGAAATCCATTGACTCGTTGACTCTTGAAAATCCTGGTGGACATACGTTGGTAGAGTTTGGTGGTTAAATAAATGATCCCTGCCAAATAGTATTAAAGTTCAAAGCTATGTGGGACACAAACGATACGGGTTATTCGATTAGTGATGCGGTGGCCATCTGGAATTCAAGTACTCTTGTCCGAGAATCAACTATTACCGAAAGTCCACTTCTCTATTATTGGCCATACTCTGTTCTACGTAAATTCTGCATCTTTATATTTATTTGCTCCCTGTTTTTTTAGGTTTTCGGGGTATATTTTTTAGTCTAATTTGCTTAGAAGTTTTTAGACATGTGTTGAAATCACAAATTTGAATTATGAATTTTTACAATCTCAATGTTCGTTGAATTTTCAAGTGATGAATCCATATATAAAATCAAAAACGTATTTTAAGCAACAAAGATTAAGTTTTAATAAAAAACGTCAATTCTAACCAAAAACTCCAAAACATTTAATGATTAATATAGGAAATGACAAAATGAATGAAAATAGTTTTTTATGGTTCATTGGATAACTAATAGTGAATCCATTTAATAGAGGCTGTGAATAATGTGTTTAACTATCTTTTAGACCCTTAAGCATTGTTATCTTGAACGTATACTAAAGAATTTTCTAGGAGAAACCATGTTTCATTTGCAATTAAAATCTATTAAAGGTTAAATATTGATGATAAGTGTTGTGCTAGTTGTTTTCGTGTGAGAATATAGCCTAGAAGATGGTGTGGGTCTCTCAAGTGCACATATGATCAATAGAAGAGTACACATGTTGATCATTTTATGAAGAAAAACAAATCTAAGAGAATAATCATTCCATCATCTTCATTGGATTACTTGACAATGTATGTTCAATTTTTAAAAAAAATGAGCCGCTTTTACCAAGTTTCCATTTAATTTTTCTACATTCTAGTAGTTCAAGGAGATGGAGCAATGGATTGTTGGATTAGGAATAAATAGGTAGTGATGATACTTTGTGATGAACATAAATGAATACTTGTGTTTACCATATATGTGATGTATATGTTGTTTCCATATGGGTCTACCTTGTGAATTTCATGTCACCTCCTAGTCCACATTATAGATATATGTGGGCTAGAAGGAACCTATCTACTTCAATTTTCATTAGTTTGGGAAATAAAAATTTTCCTCTCTAAGTATAACTGATAGATTTTAAACGTAGAATGAGAACTTTTGATAATCTTTCACATCAATATTTTCATAATATTATCACTACTCCAAAAATCTTGTTTGATTATGTCATAATTACTTTGCTTCTTAACCTATAACATAGGCAAGAAAACTTGGGCAACATAAACTTTTAACTTGTTATACAAGGACACGATATGATACATAAAGAGAGTGTGAATCATAAAGCAACTTGAAACATGTTAGAAAATGGACTATTATTGGAAGTTCCTTTTTTCTTCTATTATCTTTAATATTTTAGTTACTAAAATTTCCTTTGCCTACATAATTACATACCCAAAATAATTTGTTTAGTTATATCAAGGATTTTGTGCTAAAAATAGACTTTTCACATTACTATGGAAGAGATCTTGTACATCATTTTGCTACAACTAAGAATTCAATCAATTAAAATTAGAATAACTTATATGGTTCTAATAATGAAATATATAAACTACAATATATAATACAAATGTGTTTAGATTCTTGTTATACTATCAACAAGTGAAAAAATTAAGATTGATATAACCGTGCAAGTTGGAGAAAATTTTATACAGCTTGATCCCCTTTGCATGGGTGGTACCAAGGATCTTTGTAGGAATCACAATGAATGCTTTGATAAATTTAATGAAAAACTTTTGAATTTCATTAGTCTCTTTGAGAGGAAATAAATTCAACAATTGTTTATCTAGCAAATTTGTCTTCCTTATATATTGAAATGGCTAATTATTTATACTACAATTTTTTTTCCTGAGAATAACAAAGGTGTAGAAAATTAGTTCTAAGAATTGAGTTGCATTGATTCACAAAATTTAACCAAGCTTCATGACCTATCAAACGTGGATGTAAGGAGAAGCAGTGGTTGGATTTTAGTGTAGGATCAAATATTCAATGCCCCCTCGTGAAAGAGATGATCAAAATGGAGTCTAGGATCACATATTTTATGTTGTTTAGTGAAGGAGTTACAATCATATATGAACCTAGACATAAATAATGTAAGACAAAAAAAATTAAGAAAGAGTAACTTTGTATTACTCAAACAACATAACATTATAACATTATTGATTTAAGTACTTGTTAATTTCTCATAATCTCTTATCACAGAATAGTGAATTTTGGAGAGGACCAAATTTAATGTGTGCATGTAGATATAGGATAAAAGTTGAGATGCCACATAAAGTGTCATTTCACCTAAATGCATTTAAACATGCAACTACCATAATGACTTATTATACTTTCCTCAACCATGGGTATTAAGCATGAAGTTGAGATGCCATATAAGGTGTCATTTCACTTAAATGAATTTAAACATGCAACTACCATAATGACTTATTATACTTGCCTCGGGTATGGTATTAAGCAAGTTGAGATGCCACATAAGGTGTCATTTCACCTAAATGCATTTAAACATGCAACTACCATAATGACTTATTATACTTGCCTCAACCATGGTATTAAGCATGAAGTTGAGATGCCACATAAGGTGTCATTTCACCTAAATGCATTTAAACATGCAACTACCATAATGACTTATTATACTTGCCTTGGGTATGGTATTAAGCATGGTATTTCGCTTAACCAAAAAATATTTGTACAATGTTTCCATTGTTTAACATTTTGGATTGAATTTTATTATTTTATTATTAATGTTTAAATGTATTTATCTGCAATATTTAAATGTGTCATTTCACCTAAATGCATTTAAACATGCAACTACCATAATGAATTATTATACCTGCCTCAGCCATGGTATTAAACATGAAGTTGAGATGCCACATATTAAGGTGTAATTTCACCTAAATGCATTTAAACATGTAACTACCATAATAACTTATTATACTTGCCTCGGGTATGGTATTAAGCATGGTATTTCGCTTAACCAAAAAATATTGTACAATGTTTCCATTGTTTAACATTTTGGATTGAATTTTATTTTTTTTATTAATGTTTAAATGTATTTATCTGCAATATGATTGGTTAAGTTCTTATTCTATAATGATTGTTGTTGTAGTCTTTGCACAACAATGCCATGTGAATAATTGCCTTACATTTTTTCTGCCATAATTTTTTAATGCTATTGCAATATTTATGCCATAGTTTTTAGATACTTTTAGATTTTTCATTGTTAAGCTTTATAGTAAACTACCAAAAATTAAAATCCTTCAAAATAGTTCATACTAATGTAAATAGCATGTTTACCATCAATTAATACCCACTAAGTATTTGCATTAAAAATGGATAAGAAATACACTTACCAAGAGTTGTTACTTCCCACCATTATTTATGTTTTCTAGAATGCTTTAATAAGTGAACGTAAAATTGTAAATGTGTTGACTTAATTATATAATTTTACTTAATATCAATAACAAATCAATAATAAATTATTAATAATAAATTAAAATGGTTATTAATTCAAAGAACAAATAACTAAGTAAATAAAGCAACTTCATTTTTAATATTTATATTTTTTAAGGAATATATTCAACCTATCTTTCTCAGATATATCTAGCAAGAACAACTACACTTTAACATATATCTATCTATATTTTACACAGAAAAGATTCTCCATCACCACAATGCAAAATTACAATTAACAAAATACCTCCAATTAATAAAACATAAATTGACTAGATTCTAAACCTTACACTAACTTGAATTCATATCAAGTTCATGTGTGTGTAATCTTACTAAATTACAAAATGATTACAAAATGATTTTATTGCCAGAATGAGGAAATACAATTTTGAGCAAGATTGTGACCTTATTGCTTAAAATTCACTTTTGACTGTATAATTGAATTCAACATCCTAAAAGCCCCTTAAAGCATTAAAATTTTACATATTAAATATCTTAAACTTGTGATATTTAATTTATCGATGAGAAATAAAGTTTTATGTATTTTTACTCTTTAAATAAAACTCCAATTATGAATAAAATAATTAAAATCCCTTAAAAATTGATATTTAACTATAATATTTATATTTATTAAAAAATAATCCATGCAAAAATTAAATATAAATATAATAGACAAAAAATAAAAACATTAAAATGTTTGTTTAATTTATAAATTACAAATAAACTTTTAAATAAAGTTAAATTTAGAATATGTCTTCTGAAATGGTATAAAATTGAAAAGAAAAAAAACTTTATCTTTTTTAGAATTAAAGTAAACTTATACTAATTATTTTTAATTTAAAAATATTTAAAAAAACAGGTATAAACAAATTCTTAAAATAATATTAAATATAGTTATATTTTTTTCTAAATTAAGAATTTTTTTATTGTTGAATTGAGGCTTCTATGATCCATATTAAATTTACGAAAAGTTTTTCGGCGTAAATCACATGATAATACATTTCTCGACGCTACCAACCAGTGTGGTTCATCGTCACAACAAGTTGATGAATGAGATCATGGCTACATATTAAATAGGGAGAGTAGACCTTCCAACGGCTAGGTTTGACTGAAAAACGACTATATTAGACTAGACTGCGCAAACAGCTATAATTGACCCAACGATATTTGACAATTTAGTTAAAATAATATTATTATGTTAAAAAGAGTCTTATTTTTATTTTTATTTTAAGTAAAAAGTTAACCAAATCAAAAATCTAGGGAATATGATAAACTTGTTAACTTATATTATTAGTAATTGAATAATATTAATATTATATTATAGAACTATTCTTATTATTAATGGCTAGGGTAACTATTTAATATAAATTAATTAGTAAAACACTAATAGATTAGTGTGTAAGGATTTAATATTAACTGAATAATATTGATTATTAATATAATAATTATTAATATATTATTATTCCAATATTAATCCATCTAGGGATATTAGTAAATGTAAGAATTAATATAATATTGTAATATGTTATAATAATAGTATTATTATTAAGGGTTTGGTTAACTAATTAATAAAAATGACGGTTGGAAGATCAACACTTGTTGGATCTGTGCCCTCTCTTCCTAGTAGTTTCTTCCCCTCCCTATATTAATGACCTGTTCTTGAATTCTATAATTTTCCCCTTATGATCATTTAACCTGCTTTCTTTTTCCTTAATTATTTGTTTTTAATCTCCCTCAATTTCTGGTCCTTATATTCAAGATATGGTCCTTTTCATGAGTGTATAAAGGATTTAAATTATTGAGTTTAAGATATTTTATTAATTAGTTAACCAAACCATTAATAATTAATACTAGTATAATAACATTACTATAATATAATAACACTATTTTATTAATTAATATTACTTTATTCTAACTCCTTACATACTAATATCCCTACATCTATTATTATTGGAATAATAATATAACTAATAATACAATAATAATTATTATATTAATAATCAGTATTAATATTAAATCCTAACTGTCTAAAAGAATTAAATTATCTAGTATAAGATTTTTTATTAATTAGTTAACCAAACTCTTAATAATAATACTATTATTATAACATTATTACAATATTATATTAATTCTTACATTTACTAATATCCCTAGATCGATTAATATTGGAATAATAATATAACTAATAATATATTAATAATTATTATATTAATAATCAATATTATTCTAGTTAATATTAAATCCTTACACACTAATCTATTAGTGTGTTACTAATTAATTTATATTAAATGGTTACCCTAGCCATTAATAATAAGAATAATTCTATAATATTAATATTATTCAATTACTAATAATATAAGTTAACAAGTTTATCATATTCCCTAGATTTTTGACTCATAAGTGGTTAACTTTTCACTTAAAATTAAAATTAAAATAAGATTCTTTTTAACATAATAATATTATTTTAATTAAATTGTCAAATATAGTCATTTCTCGCTCAATTATAGCCATTTGGCCGGTCCAGTCTAATATAACAGTTTTTTCAGCCGTTGGAAGGTTTTCTCTCCCTATTTTATATGTAGCCATGATCTGATTCTTCAACTTGTCCTAATGATGAACCACACTCGCTGGTTGGAAGGTTTTCTCTCCCTATTTTATATGTAGCCATGATGTGATTCTTCTTGTCCAGCCGTTGGAAGGTTTTCTCTACCTATTTTATATGTAGCCATGATCTGATTCTTCAACTTGTCCTAACGATGAACCACACTCGCTGGTTGGATGGTTTTCTCTCCCTATTTTATATGTAGCCATGATATGATTCTTCAACTTGTCCTAGCGATGAACCACACTCGCTGGTCTGAAACACGTCGACAAATTTTTTTATTATAAAATAAATTATTTTTTAAACTAGTTTTTTATATTTTTTTTCATCTTAAATATATCAAAATTTAGACTTATTTCATTAACATAAATATAAACATATTTTTTTGTAATTTCCATTAAGACGGGGAATTGAACGGTAACTTGACATCAAAGAGTGCCTTAACAAAACACCCAATAACAATTTATCCAAAACCCTATGGACAAATATAAACATATTTATAATCATTACATATAAAAAAATAATTATTAACAAAAATTTAATAAATATTTATATTTTAGTTGTTCTTATTTTTAATATTTAAAATAAATACTAACAAATACTTAAAATTCTATAGTTTTATTAAATAAAAGGAGAAAAAATTGTATTTTTTTTAGGTGGTTCACCCACTACATCCACAGAAAAACATCAAAGAGTGCCTTAATAGAACACCCAATAAAAAATTACCAAAACCCTATGGACAAATATAAACATATTTTATAATCATTACATATAACAAACTAAATATATTTTAGTTGTTCTTATTTTTGATATTTAAAATAAATACTAACAAATACTTAAAATTCTATAGTTTTATTAAATAAAAGGAGAACCAATTGTACTTTTATTTTCAGAGGTGTTTCACGTGTGACCACTACATCCACAAAAAATCTGGGCAGATAAACCCCTAAGGGAATCTTTTAAATCTGGGTCTAACCCCAAGGGCGTCGAGGTCCTTAACAACATGGACTCGACCAGTTGAGCTAAACCTTGGGACTTGAGAAAGAATTTTATTATATATGATTTACTTGACATTATATAAATTTGAAACTTTCAATCATATTAGATAATATGATGATGTATAAAATCACCTCTTTAGGTTTCATCACCTGTTAAAGTTTCACATTGTTTAATTTAATATTTCATTATATTTGTTTCCAATTAGTTTTTATTATTTGGTAATGCTAATAAAATTATTGATTTGTAAATATTTTATTTTTTATGATTGCCTTGTTTTATATTGTGCATGAAATATGAGAGGTCTCTTCAGCCATCATCCATGAAACTCATCCACACAGCCCTAGAATTGATGTCTTACACGATGAATTTGTACATTGGTTCACTAGCCATGAAATTTGATGCTTGATAAGGCATTGTTATAGAAGGCTTGAAATCACCGTATGTTTTCGCTTTCATTCTGTAGCATGTGTATTTCAACTGCGAGACAACGATCACGTAAAGAGTAGCAAGTACATAGAAGTCACCTAGCAACAAAGCCCCAGATAGAACCCTGTGATAAGGGGGGTTCACTATTGATGCACATATGACATCAGTGGGGAGAGAGAATTGCATGACAGGTGGTTCATTGTTGATGCATAGATGACTCATGGGCGAGTAGACATGTGGCCCATTTTCATACATTATGGACAAATGATGAAAATATCTCAATAAACATCCCCTTAAAAGAAACCTTCAACATAATTAAAAAAAATCTTTGGTGTAAATGGACAACTCCTAACTATTCTACTCATTCGAGTATTTGTCTTCCAAAGAATTCATAGTAAAGGTTGTAATGAACCATCTCGAATTATGGGTAGAATAGGAATATTAACATGCATATGAGGCATGCATATGATAGCTACATCTGCATGCATCACATGCACTGCACTAGTATACATACTCATTGATTCTGAAGAATGCCTAAACATAAGTTGAATGTATGAATTAATTAAAAATACTACTTAGATACATAACTAGCAAGGGATGTACTAAGGCTAAAATTCATTAATAAATTTAATGAATCTACTAAACCAAAATTATAATTAATTAACTAAAACCATTAAAAGGAATTCATAAAGACATTTAAATCATTAATTAAATAAACCTACTAAGTAAAAACATTTCAATCATTAATTAAATAAATGTGTTAAGTAAACACTTAAATCATCAATTCAATAAACCTATTAAGTGAACCCTTTTAACGAAGCCATTTTAAACAAAATTGGTGAACCGACTCAATTCAACCAAATATGATCTCGTTATAATTATTGTTATATAATAATTAAAGGTCAGTTCACCTCAAAATAATAATAATAATAATAAAAGTCATTCATGATGGCATGTTCCCGACTCAAAAAGGAAAATATATAATAAAAGTCCAAGATTTTGAGAGGGAGAGAACCGGTGACCAACGCAAAAATGAGAGCAAATAATCTATGTTGAGGCATGAGTTGTTTTGGATATAAGTAGAGCAAATACGGTGAAGTTGGGGGGTTCCTTGGGTTAGAAAATGTAACTAGGTTGAGTCTTCATAATTTCTATTATACTTATGTTATTGTATATTTCATGTAAAGGCCAAATGAAGAAAATAAATATTATTTTATAGGCATGGGTTTCATACTCAAATAAATTTGTCATCTATGTCAAGCACATTCTTCATGCGTATAAGGTTTATTGAATCAAGAGAATATCTATTGTAAGTCCAAATATATAATTGGAGTTAAGTCCCATTTGGAATTTGAAAAAAAATGGAAAATATATATATATATATATATATTGAGTAAAAAATGTACTTTTGTACCCACAAGAACAAGTTGGCCCCGCCTCATCAAGTCGGACCTAGAAGAGGTATTTCAACCTCATGGATGTGTGTAAATAAAGACATTTCGACCTCATTTGAAGCACCACAAGCAATTTCAAATTTTGGGACAAGAAGATGTAAATTCAAGAGGAGGAGCAAGAAATCAAGAGAGAGAAAGTGAAGTCTAAGGAGGAAGAAAATCGAAGTTTCTACCCTAAAATTTTCCCAATTTCTCTCACACGTGCGAAGTTTCTAAAGATGCATATATATTACAGGTCTAGAATTCTGTTGATGGGAGCCAAAAATCTAAAGTTGGAGTTGATTTGGAAGGTTTTTGCTTGAGTTGACTTTGATTTGTTGGAAGAGCTTAGAAGGAGGGCTGACTTCGGTCTTGATGGAGGTTTTGGTCTTGTTCTTTGGGTCTTTGATTTCTAATTTTATATGATTCTATAAGAAAGAATAATTTTCTGGGTTTTCCCTTTCGAGGGGTTTTTCCCTTGCTTAGAGCCTACATCTTATGTTTATTGTCTTTATGTGATCATCATAATTTATGGTTTTTGTAATTGTTTGATGAGTAGAACATAATAAAGTAATAAGAAGGCAACACAATTTCACAAGCAATTATCAAGTAAAGAGAAATCACCCTAATTGTTTCCCCTATCAATTTCTCAACATGGTATTAGAGCTAAGGTGAAGAAAAGGCAGCTTGAAGATCACTCTTGTTGGCATAAGGAGAAGACATTCATCAAAGATAAATTGAAGGAAATCATTTGCATAAAGACACAAGAAAATATATAAGGGAGGACACAAATAAGGACAAAATAAAGGATGTAAGGAAGACAACTAAAAAAAATCATCTTAAAGGAAGGATACTAGTCCTCCATTAAAGGCTCTTGTTTACACATCTTCATCTTGAAGAAGAACATTAATCTATCTCTATTGAAAGATTATCATTTTTAAGGTTCCTTGGAAGACATATTTATAGAAGGCATCTTACAAGGAATCGTCAAGAATCCTAGGAACATCATCTACACTCTTTAAAGCAACTTGAAGTCATTATTGTTCCTGACATCTTGGAAGTCATCATTCTATGGAATCTTTTCAATTCTTGAAAGTCTCGAGAACATCAAGGTATTTGAAGATCTCTTCATCAAGCTAGACACTCTTATATCAAGTAAGTACTACAGTATTCTCTATGGATCAATCTTCAAATCAAATGACTTCATTTTGTAAGGAAGGTAATAAGCTTGATGGGTCAACAAACTTTCAAGCATGGAAGAAAAGAATAGACTTGATACTTGTATAAAATGAAGTCATATACCATGTTTTAGGAAATGTTACAGAACAAGAGAAGGATAAGACTTAAGAATTGCCTAAGTACATGAAATGAGAAGCGACGGCTCAAAGTATTCTCATTGAATCCATTAAGGATCATTTCATTCCTTTTGTTGCAAATTTAGGCACATACAAAGTAATATATGACAAGTTGGTGGAATTTTATTAAGTTAGCACTGTAGGTCAAAAAATATTCCTAAGGAATAAGCCTTACAATACAAGGTTATCAAAGGATGAATAATTGACCTTATATCTCTTAAATGTGTCATAATTGAGGGATCAATTACAAGGGCTTGGAGAAGTTGTTTCTGATTCTGAACTAATAACTATTATACTCAATGCATTACCTCCCGAATTAAGTAGTTTTGTGACAAGAATTTATTCAAGAAAGGGCACTCTAAACTTTCATGAGATTTGGTCTTTGTGTGTGATAGAAGAAACAATATTGAAATTAAAAGATGACATCGAACCAAATGAAAAGTATCAAGATTTTGCTACCAAGGTAGAGAAGAAGAAAGGGAAGTTTGGAAAGTTTGAACCTTGTCAAAGGAACACCAATCAGCCATGACGAAATCAAGATCTCTCTAAAGTGAAATGCTTTGGATGTAATGAATCCGTACACTTTAAGAGAGATTTCCCCAAAGATCCACAAAACAAAAGGAATAATATGAAGAAGGAAAGAAGTGGAGCACATACAATTGAGGAAAATGAAGAAACCAAAAATAAACTGAAGAGTGAAGACAACAAAGATCTATGTTATTGAAGGACTCCTCCACTATCAAGTCTACTTACAATATGTCTTATTTTTATTAATATGGTAGTTAGAGTAGCATGTGCAATTGCATTTGTAAAGATGAAACTCATTCAAAAGGAAGAATACTAAATGACAAACATAAATGAAGAGAAATGTGTTGGGGAGCACAAGATGGTATGTTTTGGATAAGATTAGAAAGAACTCTTATTTTTTTATTGCTCAACACATAGAAGAATGATGGATAAGAAATAACTCTTTCATGTATATAAAAACATGATAGATGGGAAAAACATATGATGAAACTAAACAACATATGATATGGTCTCTTGATGCATGAAAAATGGACAACTTCAAAGGGAGTTTCATAAACTCTATTGGATATTATTTTTAAGCTTGAACATATTAATTGATGTTTCAAAGGAAGAAAGCATGAGGAAAGATTATAGTATGAAGACAAACCTTACAAAGGGATGTTGATCTCAATGGGAGCTTGTAGCAGAACATGACATCTTAAAGGCTATCATGACCGAGTAACTATGATTTTAATAACTTGGTATTGATGATTTGTTTGATATATGACTTGGCTACCTAAAAGGACATATTGTAGACACAAAGGAACAGTGGAACTTCTTGTGACTAGGCCCAGAGTTGCCAAAAGCCTCTCCTTAATAAGAACTCAAAACATGAAGATGTATCAAACGCAACCTTCATTCATTAATTGCAAGTAACAGCTAACAGAGTCACTGGTATAACAACAGATATGTTTTCAAAAACAATAATTACAGATTATCAAAGTCTGAACTGTATCTAGTTGCCTTTCGGCCCTATATATAACATAAAAAAGAAACTGGGTAAAAGCGAATCTTCAGGATCAAGGGATCCTGAGGATTTCTCAATATAAAATCTTATCATGTGATAAAATAGCATTGTTCGAGATGATATCCCACTTCCTTGTCTGCCCAAGACGCTGTAGATTTTCCCTTTTATGGCCTTGTGTTGTTCTTCCAACTGAACAACTTCTGCCCAATCCGCATCTCTACATACAAAGATAGCAAAGAATTAGTTTTTCGTACTAGATTAGCCTATTCTATCACCAAATAGTTTCATCCAAATTTAGCCGATATTTTCCTCGTTTTAATCTATAAATGGAGATAATCGTATAAGGATGAATTATAAATGAAGCATTTTACGAAGAGAAATCATACCTTTTTCCTATCCCAACATACTCCCCAGCTTACCTTGTTGCACGTCCTCATGCAAGCGTATAATTTAGATGCAACTAAGTGAGGGAATAAGCAGGATATACTTCCTCAATGTAATTCCTAAAACCATTCTTTTGCTTAAGGATGGTGATGGCTTGGTTTACCTCACGAGCCTTAAAGTTATAGTCACTGCGGTATTAATCAGGAGGGTACCATATGATTGGGGTTTTGTAGCAACATCCTATCCATTATGGCCCCATTGTTAAAATCATATTGCTATATTTATAAAAACGGGAAGAGGCAGCTTGGAAGTTTCGATACCCAAATGGCTCTCAGCCTCTCACAGTGTTACTGGAGACTTCCCACCTCTACCTTGATGCAAACAAGGCTTCTTCTTTAATGTCCTGGAAGTATTCCTTTCTGACCTGAATAATATCAGTATGGAGTGGCCCAAATTTTCCTACAACACCATCTTTTTTCATAAACTGTTTATGCCTGACAGATAGGAGTAATGGCTATGTAGGGTCCCCTCTGACCCATAGGTCAATGCCATACTCACGTCTTCTAAAAGTGTTGTGAGCCTTGGCCCATTTTAGTTGATTGGCAACAAATGAGAGGAATGCCTGAAATTGAATGTCTCCTATAAAAGGGGCAGGGTGGTTGTCCCTGTCATCCTCTAAAACAAAATTATGCATATAGAGTTCACAAAGGAGGTGTTGAACCTTCTCATCATTCTCTCTGAAGCATTTGATAAAGTCAGGAGTGGTTTTGATCTCTGTTGATTTACCAGCCTTAACGGCCTTAACTTTTAACAAGAGGTATCTTTCCATGAGAAATAAAGCATAATTTGTGGCGGGAGCTCAGCAAGATAGGGTGTCTGAATAGAGAGAGAAGACAATCTCCATTTGCTCTCTAGCTTTTTGCAATTGACCCTCTAATATTTCAACCTTCTTTTGCTCAGCCTTACACTAAGCAAAGGTCTCATCTTCAGTCCTGGTAAGTGCTTCAAACTTCTTCTTTAACCCTTGATGTTCATGCAGAGGGACCACCTTTTCCTTGTGCTGAGCCAGTTCTTGGTGAACCATTAGTAGCTCATTCTATAATTTTTTGATGACGGCCTCTGTTACCAAGGGGGTGTAAAGGGGTGTTTCATCTGTTTGGGCCTTTGCATCCTGGGTCTCCATAGGGTCAGTCTGCACAGCTACTTCAACTGCTTCTTAAATTATACAATCAACTCAAACATCTTCTTCAACATCTGTTTGGACAGCAGTGTCCGCAGTGGGGTGGTCTGTTTGAGTTCCTTGTGAAAAGATATAGGGGTCCTCAATTTGCATGGAAATGTCTTCTGTCATAGCTGTCTCAGTCTAGGTTTCTTTTGGACAAACCTCAAGAAACTCTATCTGAGTCTCAGCATCCTTCGCAGAACATTGTTCTATTTGCATTCCTGCAGTTTCCATTTCCACTTTCAATTTCCTGATTCTGGTTACCTCTTTTAACCAATATTTCATCTGCTTGATTACTTTCTTCTGTTTTTTGTACTTTATGAGCATCTTTCTAAGCCTAGCTCTGTAAGGCTTCTCTACTCTAGGGCCTTCGTCTGAAGCTACATTATCCTCTACTTCCTGTACAAGTTGTACTATGTCATCATCAGGGATGTTCCCAATTGGAACTGTGTCTTCTGGTGGAATTTCTCCTTCCAACTCGTAATTATTATGTATTTCATTTTCAGGAGATCCCAATGCAATGGTATCTCCTGAAAAATTATCATTCTCATGGTCTTCTCCTTGGTAGGCCTCATCCACAGGGGACTTCAAAAAGGGAGTATCACTTGGTTGATTGGCATCTCTCAAGTTTTCATCTTTAGGGTTTCCTTCTACTGGGAGGTGCACTAGAACGGTGCCTATTGTTTGAGTTTCCTTTCTACTGGCTTCTCCTCCATGTACCTCAGCTTCGAGGGGTGTTTCCATAGCAGGAATTGACTCCCTCTGTTCTTCCATATCATCAGTGCATGGTTGGGTTTGTTCATGACCGAGACTGTCAGCAAGGGCCGACTGGTTAGGGGTACAATTTTGTTTTTCATTGTTTCCTGGTTGTTCCCTACCTTTGGTAAACACTCCCATGCTTCCCAAAACGCTGGCCACTTCCTCCTCATAGTATTGCAAAGGAGGGTCTTGCAGACTAAGAGGAGGTGTGTGGGATGGTCTAGCTTCTTCTGCTTCGATTGGCATGTGCCGCTAGGATTTTACTTGCACAGAACGCCTATGCTTAGCTGATCCTAGGGGTGCAGAGGGACTCTTTCTCTTTAGTATTCTCTTTGGGCATGGGGTTCTTGGCCCTTGCTACTTTGTTTCCGCATTTTCCGGGGGTGGAGCCAAGTTAGGATTTATGATACTCTCCCATATTAATTGTTTTTGTGCCAATCTATTTGTGATAATTAACTTAATTAACCCATGATGGCTGATTACACTATGTGGGTCCTTGGCTATCCTTACCCGTAGGGCAACATCGTGTAACAGGGAATTCAAATAAAATGGTAACTTAACTGAAATTATTTGCTTTAAAATGGCTAGAATTTTTAGTTGTCGGGGCTTTACCACATCATGTCGGTCGTCGCAGGTGATGTATCTTTGAACGATGATCGCTAGTTCTTGCCACGGTTGCTGAAGAATGAATTCCTTTCCCTGTTCGTACCAACTGCTTGCCCGGGTCCTGTAATGCTTCAATTGCATTGTATAAAAGGACGCATTTATCTGCCCATTTCACCCCTTCTGTCGGAAGTCCAGTGACTTCGGCTATGACTTCTTCAAAAACCATCATGTTTATACCTTTGACCATTGTACTACCATTCTGGAGATTTTGCAGAAATTCCAGTGTTAGCTCTTCATGGAATCCCTGCAATCTCTTTAAATACTGCAGCTAGCCAACGCGTTCAAGAATTTTGCGAGCTTGATCTGACACCATCAGTACTAGAGGTTCGCTCCAGATTTCTCTTCCGCCCATGGCTGCTACACTTGAGGCTGGTTCTCCTATATACAATTGTGTTTTACCCATGTAATGCAAAACAACAACAATTTATATTACATCAATTATCAAGGAAATGACACTACTTGGATAATTATTATCGTTTTTAGTTAAGTCATTCATCCTATCAGCCATACTTAATGCAGAATCGTAAGTTCGCATGCCCATCATAATGGTTTCCATTCTTCTTCCAATTAGAATTTCCTGCTAATTATTACGCATTCATGCTCATCATGCAATTCGTAATCCGAAGGTAATCCAAGTGATTGTCACACAGTGATCCATAACTAGGATACATGTCGTGCATACGTAGGCCATCCCCCCTCTGATGAGAAAAGGGCGTCCATGTCCTTTTAGCACGCGGAAAGCAAGCAAATAGACTAATGTGAAATAAATGTCGGCAACCAATCTAAAAAAACAACACACAAATCAGTAAAGCATTTAAGTGATATTCATCGTCAGACGTGAATATGCCAAATCAAATAAAAACAACAATTTTAAGTCATTATGTCAAAGATCTTTATTGTGAGCGGAATTAATCACATCAGCATAATCGGTGGTATATGTTTAATGACTGTCATTTAATGCTCAGACGTATGGAATATAATGAATATAGATTAAAGTCACCATGCTATTTGGCTTGTAAAAGTGCTACCAAATGGAAATTCTCGTTAGAAATAAAGTCATAGGTGATAAGAGGTAGATGTCATATGGCAATATAAGATGATACTCCAATACCACAAGTAGAGCCACTACTGCCAGCAAGCATTCATAGCCTCGATAGGGTTGCTTTTTAACCCTCCCAAATGAGCCAGAGTCCTTCTTACAGTTAATTTTTCTTTCTTTTGTCACAAAGAGACCACTATGATGGCATGGTGACCAGATAACCATAGTGCCACTCACTAGGGTGTAACAAAATGATCAGGTTGGCTCGTGATGAGACCCCCTATTCTTCTGACAGATTAATTATCAAGAAGGTCATTGCCTTGGTTTGATAGCCAAATTGGAATGTCATCTGTTACATCCTTATGATCATGGTAGGCTGGCTCATGATGAGACCACCTATCCTCTTTAGACAATGTTTTAAGCATTTTTCTATTTTATTTTTCTTTTGGAATTCTTCTTGTAGAAAAAGGGAGCCTCATTTTCTCTTTAAGAGTCAGGGATGGTGTAAGAAGTAAAAATATGCCATTGAAAGTGTTATACTCTTATCCCCTTAACATTATATCAATGAGTTTTATCCATTTGGGAGTATAAACATAAGCCAGCATGGATTAAGGATAATGGATCATTTCATGATGTGTCCAAAAGAAAATATGTTCATACATACATTGTAAAGATACACCGTATTAGCTTATGGATAAAGATAACCATCAAAAGGCTTTTAGAAGTCATAATGATATTGTTATTACCATTTTTCTTTAGAAGAGGCACAAATCAATTCAAATGGTGCTTATTTGCAATACAAAAGAAGAAGAAAATGGCATAATGATCAAGAGAAAAATGAGAAAAATTCACAATTTAGCTTCTTAAAAGGTGTTTTTCAATCGATTGAACGGCAATCGTTCAATCGTTTGAACGGAAAAATCAAAATAGAAAATGAAAAGTGTTGTTCAATTGATTGAATGGAAATCGTTCAATCATTTGCACGTGAAATCAATCAAAAACAAAAAGTGATGTTCAATCAATTAAACGGCAGTCGTTCAATTGTTCGAACAACGAAATCAAAATAAAAACAAAATGTGTTGTTCAATCAATTGAATGGCAGTCGTTCAATTGTTTGAACAGTAAAAACAAATGAAAACAAATTGTGTTGTTCAATCAATTGAATGACAGTCATTCAATGGTTTGAACAGCGAAAAACAAAAAGGAAAGTATGATGTTCAATCAATTGAACGGCAATCATTCAATTGTTTGGGCAGTGAAAACAAATAAGAAAAAAATGTGTTGTTTAATCAATTGAACGGTAGTCGTTCAATAGTTTGAACAACGAAAAACAAAAAGGAAAGTGTGATATTCAATCGATTGAATGACAAACGTTCAATTTTTTGAACAGCGAAATCAAATAAGAAAGAAAATGTGTTGTTCAATAAATTGAACGGTAGTCCTTCAATAATGGATTGTAGATTTCTGTGGTTCGGTTTTTTAGTATTTACACTCGAATATTCCACAGTTTTCATCTTTGCTCACATACTTGACATCTCAACCACAACCTTATTTATCACTACTGGCTCTCTCCTTTGTAAATCAAGTCCTGATGATGAGTATGAAAATTGTGGAATATCCAAGTGTAAATACTAAAAAAGTCCTTCAATAGTTTGAACAACAAAAACAAATGAAAGGAAAATGTGCTATTCAATCAATTGAATGAAAAATGTTCAATTATTTGAACAACGAAATCAAAAAAGAAAAATGTGTTGTTCAATCAATTGAATGGAAAACATTCGATTGTTTGAACAACGAAAAAAAACAAAAAAGAAAATGTGTTGTTCAATCAATTGAACGGCAAACATTCAATTGATTGAACAACGAAAAACAAAAAGAACAAAATGTGTTGTTCAATCAATTGAACGACAGCCGTTCAATTGTTTGAACAACTAAAACAAGAATAAATTGTGTTGTTCACTCATATCAACGGCAAACGTTCAATTGTTTGAACATCGAAAAAAAAAAAAAAGAGAGAGAAGAAGAAGAAGTAAAAGTGTGATGTTTAATCAATTGAACGACAAACGTTTGATTGTTAACAGTGAAGAAAACAATAAAGAAAATGTGTTGTTAAATCAATTGAATGGCAAACGTTCAATTGTTTGAACAACAAAAAACAAAAAGAACAAAATGTGATGTTCAATCAATTGAACGGCAGACATTCAATTGTTTAAACAACGAAAACAAAGAAGAAATTGTGTTGTTCACTCAATTGAACAACAAACGTTCAATTGTTTGAACAGTGAAAAAAAATGTGTTGTTCAATCAATTGAACGATAAACGTTCAATTGTCTGAACAACGAAAAACAAAAAAAATAAAATGTGTTGTTCAAACAATTGAACGACAAACATTGAATTGTTTGAACAATGAAATCAAAAAAGAAAAATGTGTTGTTCAATCAATTGAACAACAAATGTTCAATTGTTTGAACAACGAAAAAATAAAATAGAAAATGTGATGTTCAATCAATTGAATGAAAAAACATTCAATTGTTTGAACAAAGAAAAACAAAAAAAGAAAAATGTGTTGTTCAGTCAATTGAACGACAAACGTTCAATTGTTTGAACAACGAAATACAAAAAATAAAATGTGTTGTTCAATCAATTGAACGACAAACATTCAATTATTTGAACAGCGAAATACAAAAAAAAAAGAAAAATGTGTTGTTTAATCAATTGAACGGAAAATGTTCGATTGTTTGAACAGCAAAAAACAACACAAGGAAATTGTGTTGTTCAATCAATTGAACGACGAACATTCAATTGTTTGAATAGCAAAATCAAAGAAGAGGAAAATGAAACTTCCTAAAAAAAAATCATATTTACATGGTGATGCCTACAAAGGTATGTACATTATTTAAAATTTCTCAAAAATTTCAATCTTTTAAAGGAAAAGTTGTTGGTTATCATTCCCTGTAGCTAGAATTTGCATGCAGGGGTTTGCGTGTACTTACTCGCAGAAAGAATCTTTGGTAAGCGGTAGATGATAGAGGCGCACTCGATGCTCGTTTACCTTAAAGGAATGGTCGGATCCGTCTATGGTAGTCAAGGTAAGAGTACCATTGTTATGTACTTCTTGAATCTCATAAAGTCCGAGCCATCTTGTTTGCAACTTGCCCGAGAAGTCCTAGAATCTGAAATCATACAGAAGTGCCCAATCCCCTTTCTGAAACATTTTCTTCTTGATAAGGTTAACATGCCATTTTTCCCTTTCCTGTTGGATTATTGCAGTTCATTGCAAAGCAAGCAATCAAGCCTCATCTAGTTCGTGAATCTACTCAAGACACTTGGTTTGGGCTTCTGTTAAATCCAGACCCACTTCCTAGGTTGTCCTTAGAGTCTTTATTTCGAATTTGATTGGAAAATTTGGTTCTTTACTGAACATAAGCTGGTATGGAGAGTATCCAGTAGTATTCCTCCAAGTTGTACGATAGGCCCACAAGGCCTCTGGCAATATAGCAGCCCAATCCTGTCGGTGTGTTGAGACAGTCTTGGTAAGAATCGCTTCTATAACCTTATTGGTGCTTTCGACCTGCCCGTTCGCTTGCGGGTGATACGGAGAAGTGATCATGTGTGTAATATGATGGTTTCTGATAGTGGCAGTAATCTTATGCCTCGTGAATTGCTTTCCCCCGTCTGTAATCACTTTTCATGGTAATCCATATTGCACAAATAGCCCAGAAAGGAAGTTAATCACTCCTTCCTCTGTGGCTCTTGGTAAATCTAATGTTTCTACCCATTTTGTCACATAATCTATGGCTACCAGTTTGTAGGCCTTCTGATTGGATGGCAGATGGAATGGACCTACGAAGTCCAATGCCCAACGCTCGAAGGGTTCTATGACTAATTGTGGTTGCAGAGGCATTTCATCAGATTGGCCAGGCCGGCCCATCCTTTGGCAACTGTCACAGGCCTGGGCATATTTTTTAGCATCCTTACAAATAGTGGGCCAATAATAGCCATTTGTAATACATTATGCCCTGTCCTTCGATCTGCGAAATGTCCCCCACAGGGTTTGTCATGGAAAGCCTTCAAAATTTCATGGATCTCATCCTCGTGGATACATCTGCATATACACATGTTGGCCCTTGTATGAAAAAGATATCTGCCTATCCAAGAGAACTGGGCATTGCACTGAAAAAAATCAGTTTTCTTTCTCTTGTCGTTAAATTTTTAGGTAGCTTCCCTACTGCCAGATAATTTTCCACATCTGCGTACCACAGTGTCTTAACTACCACGGAAAAAAGGTGTTCATCCAGAAATTGGTCATCTACCTCCGATGCATAATTAACCTTCGGGATTCGAGAAAGAAAAATCAACAGCTGGATTTTCCCTCCCCGGATGATATTTAATAGTAATGTCAAACTCCTACAAAAGCAATATCCATCATGTTACTCGACCATTTGTGATTGTTTTATTAGCTAGATACCGAATGGCAGAGTGATTAGTGTACACAAAGACTTGGTAGCCGGTTATATAGTGTCTAAATTTGTTTATTGCATAAATAACAGCTAAGAATTCTTTTTTTGTCACTGTATAGTTGAGTTCTATAGGAGTGATATTTTTGCTAATATAATATATAGCATAAGGTTTCTTGTCCTCCTCCTGGCTGAGGACAACGCCTGTACCTACATCTGCGCCCGTGGGGATATGGAAAGGCAGCTCCCAGTTTGGTCCACGTAATTGTGGTGTTGTTCAGACTAGTTTCTTTAAACTTGCAAAAGTTGTGTCACACTTGTCAAACCAACTGAAATCAACATTTCCAATTAGAGCATATAAGGGTGCCACAATCTGTGAAAAAATCTTGATAAACCTGCATATCCCAATAAACTGCGCGCCTCTGTTTAGGTGCAGGGGATAGGCAATAAAAGAATTACCTATATTGTTTCTAGATCTACTTGTATTCCTCCTGCAGATGTAATGTCCCTGGATCACGCCCTCGGTCATCATCATGTGACACTTGACATTGCTTAAACATAACCTGGTGGTGGGTCATCATTCTAATACCTTTTCTAGCATTTGGAATTCTTGATCAAAATCATTCCCATATGGAGTAAAGTCATCCACATATACCTCCAATCCTTCATTTATTAGATTGGAAAAGGTGCTTAGTATAGCTCTCTGAAGCGTGGCTGGGGCGTTGCACAGGCCAAATGGAAATACCCTATATGTGAATGTGCCCGAGGGACAGGTGAAGGTTGTTTTATCTTGGTCTTTAGGGGCAATCTGAATTTGATTGTAGCCAATTAAACCATCTAAAAAGGAGAAGAACTACTTCCCTGCCAATGTATCGAGGACCTGATCAATGAATGGGAGGGGGAAGTGATCTTTCTTTGTTGCCTTGTTTAGCTCTCGATAGTCTACAGAAATATGCCACTTCTCATTTTTCTTAGGGATGACCACCAATGGAGAGACCCATTTACTGTCCGAGATAGGATAAATAAAGTTTACATCTAGTAGCTTCTGCAATTCCTCTTTTACGATATCCTTGAGGTGTGGGTTCAACCTCCATTGAGGCTGCTGGATGGGTTGAGTATCCTTCTCTGTATAAATGTGGTGTGTACATAGTTGTGGGTCTATCCCTTTCATATCAGGATAATCCCAGGAAAAAGCCCCTTTATTTTTCTGTAATACCTGGATAAGATTTTGTTGTTGTTTTCTATCCAGATCAGCGTTTATATTTAGAACTTTTCCTGGCTCGATCTCAACTGGTTTGCTGTTATGAAATGCAGTAGTCTGAATATGCTGGTTGTCTGTATCCTTCAGGGGATCTTCCATGGCTTCGTTATCAAGGATTGCTTTCAATATATGACATTGTACATTACTCACATTAGCTAGCTGATTTATAAAATTGTTGATAACGCCATCTTTAGTCCGATCTTTAAATTCCAATGCCTCTGCTACTGTGAGTGGTGAACAGATGCTCTCTTCCAGGTACGCTGGTGGCTGCAAACTTGGCCTGGGAGGAGGATATAACACCAGATTTTTTACAACATGCCCCTTTGTAATAGTCATATTACCTTCTCGGTAGCCAATATATGCATCAGCTGTTGCCAGCCAAGGTCGACCCAGAATCAAAGGATGCCCATCCAACCTACTCCTTGGGTTTATAACTAGGAAATCTACTGGATATCTCCGTGAGTCAACAGAAATTGTGATATCTTGTAAATTCCCTTCTGGCCTTACCACCGATCAGTCAGTAAGTTCTAATAAAGTGGTGGTTGGTTCTAAGGCTATAATACCAAGTGCTTGACAAGTTTATGTTGTTAATATGTTAATGGCAACTCCTAAATCAACTAGTGTATTTGGAAAAGAGCGGCCATATATCTGAATTTTTACTATGGGGTTTCCAGGATATTCATACTTGAGTGGAGTTTCCTCTCCTAAGAGTAAATCAAATAAAGTTCCTACAACATGGATAGTGGGTTAGGTTTTCACCTTCCTCACAGGTGTTGAGTCACGAAATAGGTATGTATTTACTATTAATTTCATCACCTTTTTCCTCGTTTCTTATCTTTTTCATATCTTAATGCGCTAATATATTGATTGATTATGATAAGAAATGGATGAACTACTCGCAGTTAAGATTTAGCCATAGTAACTGACTTTTACTCTTATTTATGCAGAAAAACGACGAAAGGAACAGTTGATGTTCCCTAACGATGGAACAACATAAACCAACAAACGAAGGATGGAACGCATCGGTTGTAGACAGGGCTGAGGGTGAATCAGGAGGATCAGCGTGAAAAAGGAAAGGTGTCTGAAGTTAGCAATCAGTTGCGAATCCCTCAGGATCGGGAGATCCTGAGGGATCACATTTATCTTTTACCCCTTTCTGATTATAAAAGAAAATGATTGTAGGAAGAAAGGGGGAGGGGATCTTGTAGAAATTTTGAATAATATGACACTTATTCATAGAGATTATCCCAATTATACACTATTGCGGAATACATGCATAATACATAACCTCCTCTACGTTGATCATCAATTTTGCGGAATTAAAAACAATGAAACATCAATCACATGTGCACATTAACACAGTATGTAACCTGGGGAAAGCATACAGCTGAAAACCCCACACTATCTGTATATTATAATGATTGAGAACATGTAACAATACATAATACAATACTCCTCACAAGTACTCAGTACTATCTCCACCTGTTACACACAAACTAGCTCAAATCTGAATCAATCACAGATTCAAATCTCCTCCACTGTCTACCTGCCTCCACTGCGCAATCCTGCATGAGAATAGATGAGAATGACTGATCCAAACTCGTATTTCCCTTGTGTTGCACTACGCAATCCTCATTGGCAATCTCAATCCACTGATTGTGCAAATCTCATGCACAACTATAGTCACAACTGACAGCTGTCTTGCCCTTTCACTCACCTCTAACACTTGTCTCCACTGAACTGTCCATGCACTGAGTTAACTGATGTATTCTTTAGTTGATTTATGAGTTAATAATTAGTGAATTAATTAATAGTTAATTCACATCACTCATCACTAGTGTATTTGGCAGTTAGACTAAATACAACTAGTTCAACTAAGTCAAACTGAACACAACTCCATCAACTCCTCAATCAACTCCACCAAACTCAATCACTTGAGTTCTAACTAAAGTCCATCATGCAATAGCTCAACTGACCCATAAGAAAAGTGTATTTCCTTCTGACAGTTGCATGTGCCACATCCGTAGCTCGAACTGAAGTGCTCCAAGAGGATAAGATAATGTTTATAGTCCAAATATTATTAAGAGCTAATAATATTCGACTATTCTATTTTTAGACTGGCAGTCTCAAAATAGACTCCGCCCATATGTCTAAAAATATAAGTCCATCTATTTTTACCAACATGACCAATCATCCACAAATAGCATCCTGCAACTCATAGACCATGATCCATATGTCTAAAAATAGACTTTATGCCAAAAATAGCCTGTGGGACTACTTAGTGAAGGCGACTCCTTTCCACTAAGCTCCATCATCTTGTTGCATTTTCAACACTCCCTCTCAACAAGATACGGATTATCCGCAACCCCTATTCTGCAACTCTGGAATGTTCTGCATGCAACACATTTGCCCAGTCCACTTGCTCCAACAACACTTGGAACAAAAACACTCCCAACTGACCACTCTGTTCGGCTAGGAACATACTCTGATGCTGAAGCTCTACCTGCTGCTGACAAGTGCTCCCTCTTTGAAATCTGTGCTACTGCAACATCTCCATGCATCTCGCACCATTGCACACCTCTTTGTGCCACCTAGCACTGTGCAAAACACTTCTGGCTCTCGCATTGCTGCAGCCTGCTAGCTATGTGCTGTCTGGGGATTCCCTGCATTGTCGTTATCTCTGCTGCTCCATCCGCATCTATCTCTACCTAATCAATCAGTTCCTGCTACTCCACATCGGGGCTTCCGTAGCAAGGTCTCATCCAAGAGGTTGGGCAACTCAAGGATCATGCCCCTCCTCCTTGGAACGATCAATCTATATCACCCCACCTCCTACCTAGAGGTATGGCTGCATGTGATCCCTCAACCCACCTAGCTCGAAGTTTCCCCCTACTGGAGGTCTCTGCACGAGTAGATGTCTCTACTCGATCTCCTCTCAGCTTCCCTTGTTGTGGTTGCTCCACAACCTCCTGAAGCTGTTGCACCAATCGTGGCTCCTCCACAATCGTCTAAGACTTCTTCTCGCTCTGCATGTTGAGAGGTAATATACGCTCCCTCTCAACCACCAAGTCTCCATCAGTTGCCTCACTGCTCAAGGCTTTGCATGTATCTTTAACCTCAAGAGCATACATGTTCTTGACCTGTGAACCAATCTGCTTCACATGTCTCGTGATGATGTGTCTAAGGAAAACCTTTCCCTTACTGAAGACTATATCATAGCCTCCGTCTTCCAGCATCGCGATCGACACCAAGTTTCTCTTCAGTCCTGGTACATACTTGACATCGGTCAAGGTAAGGCAAGCTCCATGCTCCCTCTGAAAAATAACCGTGCCTACACCTGAGACACTATACTTCTCATCATTACCCATCGCTATGAGTATCTGGAGATCTTTCTCCTCCAAAGTATTGAACAAACTCTTGTCACCAGTCATGTGGAAAGAAGCTCCATTATCAAGAAACCAACCACTTCCCATCATGGATGAAACCATGCATGTGAAGAGTGTGAAATCCAACTCAAACTGTGATGCAAGTGCTTCACCTTCAGATCCTTCCCCGGATTCCTTCATGGATTTCCTCCGTGGACAATTTACAGCATAATGGCCCACCTCATGACAACCAAAGCATCTCACTTTCGATTTGTCAACCTTCTTCCCATAATTGGAAGAACTGGCTTCGGAAATAGAACCCTTCTCCTTCCCCTTCTTTGCTTTGGCATCCAAAGCACAATTTTCTTCATCATATGCCTTTGATGAAGATCCGTCCCTGGTATTCCACCTAATCTCCTCTTGCACAAGATCCAACCAAAGTCTCTCCCATCCTAGCAATTTCTCCCAACCATTGACAAAGTCCTGATAGGAATTCCAACTCTTCGGAAGACCAAGGAGATCCAAGCTCACCAAGTCCTCATCATTGATAGTCACCCCCACACTTCCCAGCTCATCCCGACATTGGGTGAACTTCGTGAGATACTTGGGCATACTGTCTCCATTCTCACACTTAATGTTTCTGAGTTTATCCTTGAGCACCAACTTCCTCTGGTCGCTCTTGCTTTGGAATAGATCTGTCAACGCTTTCCACATCAAGTATGGAGAAGCCTTTCCATGCAGGCTGGATACAATGTGATCCTTCATGCCCTCCAACAGAATCCTTCGACACTTTGCTGTCTTCTTTTGCCAAACCTCAACGTGAGCAACATCAGTAGGTTTTGGGACTTCAGCCTCTATGAACTCTTTCAGCCCATTGTCATCTAACACCACCTCCATCCTGTCTTTCCATGCAATATAATTCGAGCTGCCTTCAAGGGCATACTCCAATCGCAATACGTTGAAAGACATTTCAACTTTGACACCAACAAAACACTACTGCAAATTCGAATTCCACAAGCTCAAAACTCAACCGCTTCTAATCTAAAATTCATGAGAACAAAGTATTTCTCATACAGAGATTGACTATATGGGCATTCACTGGATATCTCACCTTCCAAAAGAAGGATGAATCCAGAGGCTACCTAGCCCAATTACAGACTCTGCCTGAAGAAATAAAATGTAAACACTTTCTGAATAATAGATCTGATGATCAACTCTGCTCCGATACCATGTAGAAATTTTGAATAATATGACACTTATTCGCAGAGATTATCTCGATTATACACTATTGCGGAATACATACATAATACATAACCTCCTCTACGTTGATCATCAATTTTGTGGAATTAAAAACAATGAAACATCAATCGAATGTGCACATTAACATAGTATGTAACCCGGGGAAAGTATACAGCTGAAAACCCCACACTATCTGTATATTATAATGATTGAGAACATGTAACAATACATAGTACAATACTCCTCACAAGTACTGAGTACTATCTCCACCTGTTACACACAAACTAGCTCAGATCTGAATCAATCACAGATTCAAATCTCCTCCACTGTCTGCCTGCCTCCACTACGCAATCCTGCATGAGAATAGATGAGAATGACTGATCCTAACTCGTATTTCCCTTGTGTTGCACTACGCAATCCTCATTGGCAATCTCAATCCACTGATTGTGCAAATCTCATGCACAACTAACAGTTGTCTTGCCCTTGCACTCACCTCTAACACTTGTCTCCACTGAACTGTCCATGCACTGAGTTAACTGATGTATTCTTTAGTTGATTTATTAGTTAATAATTAGTGAATTAATTAATAATTAATTCACATCACTCATCACTAGTGTATTTGGCAGTTAGACTAAATACAACTAGTTCAACTAAGTCAAACTGAACACAACTCCATCAACTCCTCAATCAACTCCACCAAACTCAATCACTTGAGTTCTAACTGAAGTCCATCATGCAATAGCTCAACTAACCCATAATAAAAGCGTATTTCCTTATGACAGTTGCATGTGCCACATCCGTAGCTCGAACTGAAGTGCTCCAAGAGGATAAGATAATGTTTATAGTCCAAATATTATTAAGAGCTAATAATATTCGACTGTTCTATTTTTAGACTGGCAGTCTAAAAATAGACTCCGCCCATATGTCTAAAAATAGAAGTCCATCTATTTTTACCAACATGACCAATCATCCACAAATAGCATCCTGCAACTCATAGACCATGATCCATATGTCTAAAAATAGACTTTGCGCCAAAAATAGCCTACGGGACCACTTAGTGAAGGCGACTCCTTTCCACTAAGCTCCATCATCTTGTTGCATTTTCAACAGATCTTTGTTATTTCAAATTGTAATTTTACTTTACAGACTCGTGTTGTTGAAGAACGTGACCATATTGTAATGCTATTTAATTTCCATGATTAAGATATAACTGAAGTTGTTGTTCATTCATATTCTCTGAAGTAGCTTAGCAATGTTCGTTGGTAGCTAAGGGCCCGACTTCTTGTGGATTAAATGGCTTCCTTGTGTTATATATTTCCGATTCTCGCAAGTTTGAATGGTTTGATAATTTTCCTGTTTTTCGTGTACCACTATCCTGTGTTGAAATAAAGTATTTCCTTTACATGTTTTACAGCACTGTCATTTGATTCGATTTACGCTTATTCCAGATTCAATTATTTAGATAGTGAATCGTATTGATTTAATCAACTGTAAGTGTTTGGTTATTGCTATCGAACTCTCAGATTGATATCATTTCCATTTGGATTGCTTTATAGAGATTGAGTATGATTTAGATTGAATTAGCTAAGAAGAGATGAGTTATTGCTACTGTGCTCTCGGCTGATGCTATTGTTACTTGAAGTGTTTATGTGAGATTTGATTATGATTTCGGCAGAGATTTGAGTCCTGAATCTTAGATGTCATATTTCCTTTAATGATTGCAATTTGAGTTTATTAGATGTATCTATTTACTCTTGTATCAAAGGTTTATACTTCCTTTTAATAAACATTACTCTCTGGATTCATAGCATGCACATATTGTGTACACTCTTGGAATAAAAGGACTTGCCCGGGTTGATGATTAATGTGGGGTAATTAGGAGTTTTAGAAGGCACCTGTTATCAACCAACAACAGGCTTCCTTACTGATCCAGGTGGATATTGGTGGCCACCTGCCAAGTCCACCTGGACCCCCACCATTGTCTTTCTCAGCATTTTCAGTTTCCTTAATTGTAGCACAACTTACTATTTTTAACAGTTTTTCGGGTCCTGAACTTCCGGAACCGTTTTGAGGCCCTAAACGACGCTTTTTGGGGAATCTAGGGGCAACATGGGTCCATGAAATGGACCGATGTTACCCGTTCCAACAATGATAGTGCTCGGATAGATCTTTCTAATGAGCTATTGTACGCGTCAAACGGAGATCATATGCCAAAGTTACGACCCCGGGAAGTTGGTGTACCAATTTACCCCCAAACAGGGCCCACAGTTTGGCGTTTCATCTCCTAGGGTTAGGTTTTGGAATGTTAAGGGTTTTCCATTGTTTCTCAACAATAAATAGGCCTTCGAGCCTCATTGTAACACAGTTCAGAGGCATGTAGCCACCACATCTCTTCTCAGAGATAAGCTACCATCGCCCTAGCTGGTTTATTTCCATTTCTGGTTGTAAGCATATTTCAGTATTTTCCATTAATGAAATGAAGTATTATTTCCGCTGCATCTTTGTGTATATGGTTATCTCTGTAATTTGTTGCGTTCCTGTTTAAATCCGGATCAGTGGTATCAGAGCGGTCTGCTTTTTCTCTGTTTTTCTTTGCATGTCCCCAACAAGGTCGGGATATAAGGAGTTAGGGCTTGAACTGGTTGAACCTTTGCAAGACCAGCCTCGCAAATCCCGACGGCCTCCCATGGCGGACGAGAAGAAAGACGAGGCGGCAGGAGATCCCATCGAGCAAGATTTTGATGGACAGCTACCCAGAAGCAACGCATCGGCTTCCAACAGCTACTCTGGAAACGCCACACCCTTTAAGGTACAAGTTAATTTTGAAATCCCCATATTCGAGGGTCAGATAGACGCAGATTCCGTAGATAAATGGTTAAATCTGCTAGAGGGTTATTTTTCTGTTCATGAATTTTCGAGTCGGGAAAAGATTGTTTTTGCTCTTCTCAAAGCAGCCCCCCACGTCAAGGACTGGTGGGAAACCTACTACGAGCAGAAGGATGAAAGTACTGGCTCACTATTTTCAACTGCACCCACCTGGGATTCGTTCCGGGATGCCATCAAGGAGCAGTACTACCCTGTCGGAAGCTATGAGGATGAATACATAAAGTGGACCACGCTGCGGCAGGGAAGGGACCAAGACGTGCCGGAGTTCACCAATCTTTTCCATACCCTTCGCACAAAGTTGGGTATCAAGGACTCGGAGCAACATTTGATACTCAAATACCGTGGCTGCCTACACAAGTACATCCAGGAAGAAATACAATTCCTAAACATCCCCTCGCTCGGCGCAGCACACCGATATGCCGTCAAGGTCGAGGAGAAGTTTAAACAAAAGAAGCGAGACTTTGGATCTGCAAATCCGAAGCAGGGGAAAGGTGCCCCTAAACCACAGAACAAAGGACAAAGCCAAGGCGGGACAGCCCAAGACAACCAGTCGAAGCCGCAAGCAAAGAACAGCGCCGTGAAGCCGAAAAAGGACACTGGAAAATGGTGCGAGTTCCATAAGAGCTCCACTCACAACACAAGTGAGTGTCGGGCCAAGCAGTCACTGGTGGCTGAGCTAAACGTTTCAAAATCAGATGCATGTTCCGACTCTGAGTCAGAACCCGATAAGGGGTATGAAAAAGGGAAGCAGATCATTGATGCGGATCCCAGCGCCACTGTTGCTACCGCAAAGATCCAGAAAAATGAACCCAAAGATCCAGAGGAGGAGGAGCGTCTCTTCCACTCCCAGATGTGGGTAAAGGGCTCCCCGATACAGTTCATTGTTGATAGCGGGAGTAAAAAGAACCTCATTTCGGCAGAGGTCGTGAAGCGGTTGGGCTTACCGACCACAGCACATCCACAACCATACACCATTGGGTGGCTTCACCAAGGACGAGATCTTCGCGTGAGCCAGCAGTGTCGCCTTCCATACAACATCAAGCCCTTCACGGATGAGGTATTGTGTGACATTGCTCCCCTTGAAGTTTGTGATGTATTACTAGGACAACCATACTTGTGGAAGCGACATGTTGTGTATGAATCAAGGCCTCGTGCTGTTATTATTACATTGAGGAATAAGTTGTTCAGGATACCAGAGGTAGCACCACCTGCCGCCCTCTCTTTAATTACTGCAAAACAATGCAGTAAGATCATTTCCAAAACCAGGAAATTTGTTTTCCTGATGATACGCCCTCAAGGAAAGAAGAAGACAGTGGTCGCGGCCTCCAAACGGGGTCCCTCTGCACGGCAACTACAGATGGACAAGGTTGTGGAGGAGTACGAGGACATCTTCACCTCCCTGGCAGGGGTTCCTCTGCACTGTCAAGTCAAGCACTCCATCGATCTGACCCCAAGTGCGCCGCTACCCAATGGACCAATTTATCGGCGCTCCGTTTTGGAGAACGATGAAATCAAGAGGCAGATTCAGGAGCTCCTGCAGAAAGGTCACATCCGTCCGAGTTCATCGCCCTGTGGGAGCCCGATCGTGTTGGTACAGAAGAAGGATGGGACGTGGAGACTCTGTATTGACTATCGGGCGCTGAACAAGATCACTGTCCGTAATAGGTACCCGATCCCGCGGATTGATGACCTCCTAGACCAACTAAAGGGGGCGAAATATTTCAGCAAGATCAATCTGAAGTCAGGATATCACCAGGTACCAATCGAACCCTCCGATGTGTGGAAGACTGCCTTCAAATCCAAGGAGGGCCTCTTTGAATGGTTGGTCATGCCTTTCGGATTGACGAATGCTCCTGCAACCTTTATGAGGCTAATGGATGACATCTTGCGGCCATTCACCAACTCCTTTGTAGTAGTATACTTGGATGACATTCTGATCTTCAGCCAGAGTTGGGAAGAGCACCTCCACCACATCCGACAGGTTCTCCAAACACTGCGGCAACACAAGCTATGTGCCAATTTGGAGAAATGCACTTTTGGCATGACCCAGGTTCAGTATTTGGGATACATCATTGATGAACAAGGGGTGCATGTCGATCCAGCCAAGATCCAAGTCATTCAGGATTGGCCCTCTCCAACCACTCTAACAGAGCTCCGCAGCTTTCTAGGTCTTGCCAACTTCTACCGCATGTTTGTGTTGGGGTTTTCTCATATTTCTTGGCCCTTGAGTCAAGTCACCAAGGGCGGGGCGAAAGCAAAATTCTTTTGGTCTGAATCTCAACAGAAGGCATTCAGGGAATTGAAGGATCGCCTCTGCACAGCACTAGTGCTCGTGTTACCAGATTTACAACAACCATTTGAGATCGAGATAGATGCTTCTGACTATGCCATTGGGGCAGTCCTTACTCAACATGGACATCCAGTGGCATATCACAGTGAAACACTTTCAGACACAGTCCGGAAATACCCCACTTATGATAAAGAGATGTATTCCATTGTACAGGCCTGCCGACAATGGAAGCATTACATTTTGGGGAAGGAAACGGTCATCCACACAGACCACCGACCTCTGCAGTTCATACAGACCCAAGGGAAATTGCAGAATGATCGCCATCAGAAGTGGTCTACATACCTGCAACAGTTTCACTTGAATATCAAGTATAAAAAGGGCAGCACCAATAATGTTGCAGATTGCCTCAGTCGGCCACCGATCATGGCGCTGACCACCGTGCTCAACTCTTGTGGGCACGAGACTGCTGATTGGCCACTTCTCTACAAAAGCGACCCAGAATTCGGCCACACATACCAGACACTCTTGGAAGGTCAGCATGTTGCAGATTTTCACCTCCAGGACGCCCTATTATGCCACCTCGGTCACCTTTGTGTTCCCTCAAGCGAGCGTGCCAAGATGATTTGGGAAGCACACTACAGTCGGGCTGCTGGACATTTCGGGGTCGAGAAAACAATGGCAGTACTGCAAAATTATTTCTATTGGCCAAATCTTCGACAGGATGTTGGGAAGTACATCCGATCATGTACTGCCTGTGCCATTGCCAAACCGACCATTAAGAAGCACGGCCTCTATACCCCGTTGCCTACCCCTAGTCGACCTTGGGAATCCATCTCCATGGATTACATGTCAGGCCTTCCTTCCACTAAGCATGGAAATGACTGTGTTTTTGTGGTCGTCGACAGGTTCTCGAAGATGGCCATTATGATGGCCTGCAAGAAGAATATCACAGCAGAAGCCACTGCTAAACTCTTCTTTGAGCGAGTGTGGGTGCACTTTGGGATCCCACAGTCTATCATCTCAGATCGGGACAGTCGGTTTCTCAACACATTTTGGTCCAGTCTCTGGTCAATGCTGGACACCAAACTCACGAAGTCCACCGCCTTCCATCCTCAAACTGATGGCCAGACAAAGGTTGTCAACAGGATGATTGTGCACATTCTGGACATGTATAACTCAAAGCATCCACGCACATGGGACGAGAGCCTCCCCTATGTTCAGCACAGCTACAACCGAGCTCTTCACAGCTCCACTGGCCATAGCCCTTTTCAGGTGGGTTTGGGATTCCAGCCACTATGCCCCATTGATGTGGCCATGCCCCTTGCAGCTACTCACATGAATTCAGCTCATGCCCAGTCCGAAACAGATAAGGCCACCAGCTTCATTGAGCGCATCCAACATATTCGCCAGCAGGTCCATGACATTCTTGAGAAATCAAATGCCAAGTACAAGCAGCGACATGATCAACACCAGGTGCCACACAAGTTTCAGGTGGGCGACAAAGTCTGGTTGCATTTGCAAAAGGAACGCCTTACTGGAGCCTATCGGAAATTGAGACCACTCTGATATGGTCCTTACACCATTACTAAGGTGATGGGAGACAATGCATTTGAGCTCAGCATTCCCCCATTCCTTGGCCTGCACCCAGTGTTCAATGTGGACCGCCTTCGGCCATACTTTCCACCATTGCTAGACACATCCGACATTGCAGAACAGCTCAAACCCACAGAATTAAATCTAGATTGCATGGAACAAGTTGCAATTGATCGGATCATGGACACACAGATCAAGAACACTCGCCAACAGAATATCCAACTGTATCGAGTTGTCAAAGCAGGCCAACTCCTTCAGCTCTTATACAAAAGTATTTACACAGTGGAGATTTTATTCGGACCAAATCCCCCTCAAACCAAAGAACAGTAATTACATAGTGGAGATTTTATTCGGACTAAATCCCACGGAAACCGAAGAGCAGTATATGTACAAATAAAGCAGGATATGAAAGGATTTCATTTGATTGATCCCTTCAATCAGTCACTGTTAGCTCTATCGTCATAATCATGTGCATGAGTATCTGGAACAACTGGATTATTATGGCCAAGCCTGATTTGGTCTTGTTCTATTAATTCTTCAATTAATTCTTCATTGTTTGGAGCCAGCACTTCGTATGGGACAGATTCATCTAGCCAATATGGTGCTACATCTCTGGTACAACAAAAGAATGGAAATGTGAACATGAATGTTGGCCTGTCATGTGGGTCCACTGATATCAATCCTCTGAATCTGACAGAAAGCTTAAAGGACTCATCTTCTTCATTAGGAATGACAATTGTGTGTTTGTGGATGAATTCAAACTCTAAGACGAAATCATTTCGGACAGCTACATGCATTTCCCAATGAAAGATTCTGACAAACTCAGCAAAAGTCCTATCAAAAATGCTTTTAGCTCTAGGCAAATATCTAAACATGAATAGCTTAAACCATGGACTCCACCAATTGTTAGAGGGATCTATAGCATTAGCATAAAATATGACCTTAACCGAACCATGTATCCTAGCTCTTTGGTGAATGGAAAAGTAGTCTGACCATGTCCAGTCAGTATTTTGAATACACCCAAAATAAACAGGATCTGGTTCCCTAGACAATGCATAATAAACACGCCATGGCCTAATCCTATATGGTAACTCTTTTGTATATGACCATCTAGACTCCTCGGAATCAAACCATTTTTGCAGAATGATTTGTCTTAAGCATAATGGCAAGACTCGGACCTGTTTTGATAGACATTCTAGACAAAACTAATAATGACAGTTACTACAGACTGTAACATGCTTAACTCTTTTAGACTCGACATGACTGGACTGACTTGTGGAAGCTTCATGCTGGTTAAGTGGTCTGAACATCTTGATCTCCTTGGTTTCTTGAGCACCCTCTCTGGTAAGCATGTCAACAAGATAATTTTCTGCACCAGATTTGTAAACAATATCAAAATCAAAACCTTCTAGCCATAGTGCCCATCTTAGTACTCTGGTACTACCTTCTTCTAACAACCTTTTGTTTGCCAACATCTGTTTCATATGCTTTAGATCTGTTCTGACAATAAATTTAACACTTTTCAAGAACAAGCGAAATCTTTTTATTCCTCTCTTTACTGCAAGTATTTCTTTATGAGAAGAGGGATACTTTTTCTCTGTATCATTAAAAGATCCTGAGGAATAGGCACAAACCAATTCTTTTCTTCCATGCTTTTGTAGCAAAACTGCAGCCCAAGTGTGATAAGAAGCATCTGTTTCAAGTATAAAAGGAAGATTAGTATCAGGAAGCTTGAGTTTTGGCAAATCATTAAGCTTACTCTTAATACTAATTACTGCTGCTGTCATTTCATCTGTCCAACTGACACCTTTCTTCTTTAGTCTGTCCTGCAGTATATTTGTATCCTCTGATTGTTTAGCATAAAATTTTCTTATATAATTCAGACATCCAAGAAATCTCTGCAAGGTCTTTACATCGGCAATTATATCAGGAAACTTTAATAGATGGATTAGCACATGTGGCTGAAGTTCTACATGTCCTTTTTCTATGTGTAAACCCAAGTAATCAATCTTGACTTTTCCAATCTGAAACTTCTCTTCTGAATCTGAAAGTACTAATCCATGCTTATATACAAGTTGGTAGAATTGTTCTAAATGGATCTTGTGCATATTTACATCTCTGCTAAATACAAGCAAATCATCAATATATACAATAATGTACTCTACCCCACCAAAAATGTCTTCCATCCTTTTTTGGAATTCAGATGGAGCATTTTTCAAACCAAAGGGCATCACAGTCCATTGATATTGGCCAAGAGGAACAGTGAAGGATGTTTTATACCTGTCATCAGGAATAATACCAATCTGCCAAAATCCACTTTTAAGATCAAACTTGCTAAACACATTAGCATTAGCAATTTTGGCAAGTAGTAATTCTTTGTTAGGCAGAGGATATCGAATAGGAAGAAGAGCATCATTCAAAGCCTTATAATTAATCACAAGCATTTTCTTGCCTCTTTTCTGTTCACTATGCTTATTGACATAAAAAGCCGGGCAGGCCCAAGGGCTCTTGCAGGATTCAATAAGCTTTTGTTCTAACAATTGTTCAATTTCTGCTTTGCATAATTCTTGCTCTTTTGGACTCATATGATTTGCACTGGCATTTTGTGGCCTAGGAATATATCCTTCTCGGTAAGGTAGTGCAACAAAATACTTTTCTCTTGCCCAAAAGGCATCTGGCCCACTTGAAGTACAATCTGCACGAAGTTTATCAGAAATTTGTTGCAAAGTTTTGGGGCCATGTAACTCTGCATTTTTTACGATCTTATTAATCTTGGTCAGATCTTGCAGACTATACTGGAGAGGATCCTGATCTTCAGGTTGCACATTAATTTTATAGTCACTAGAAGCAGGGACTGTGATAGGACCAGCAGTGGTGGAGAATATAACATAATCTTGTCCAAAAGTGACTGGCAAATATTTCTTCAGAAAATCTTGTCCTAACAGAACATCAGCACCAGTATCAAAACTATACAAAGTGACAAAAACCTGGACATCATTCAAGAAAATACGAAATTCAGGAGCTATGTGACTTATTTCCATTAAATCACCAGTGATAGCCCTGAATTGGAGTTTAGTAGGCTGCCAATAATAATGAGGAATAGCTTTATATTTGCAGCAGCTACTCATAGCACCAGAATCTATTTGAGCATCCAAAGTATACTGTTTAATGCTAGGGACTTTAATTCTTATTGGAATAACTACTCTATCTCCGATGCCCATAACATTAAAAAGCTCAACATTTTTCTTTGGGGATATTTCTTCAATAACTGGCACATTTTTCATCAGTAGGCTGGTTAATTTGGAATTACAATCATCATAATCAGAAATAAGTATTTGAAGTTTGGAAGACAACTGTATCATTTCTGACCTTGTATGGTGAATTGAAGATTCCAAATCTCTGATCTTCTTTTTAAGAGCATCAATTTGATTCATACCTGGAGATACTGAAATCTGCAAAGGTCTGAACATTGAATCGAACTCTTTTTCGATGAAGTCATCATCATCTATTTCTTCCTCTGAAAATTTTTCTTTCCTTTTGGATGGCAGTTGTTTCTCAAGATTTTCAAGTTTTTTAGTCAATCTTCTTCTTGCGGTAAACTGAACTGGATCTAACTGTGCTAGATCAGCTTTGACTGCTGCAATCTTTGCTTGTATCTCTCCTGAGGAATTCAAACTAAACATTTTAATATCAGGAATGAATGTTTCATCAGAATCAGATGATTCTGAATCAATTGTTAATTTCCTGATTTCAGGAATTTCACTATCCGAAGATTCTGAAGAAGAACTTGAAACTTCCAAATATTCTCCATCAGAGTGGGATATGAGATCCCAATCTTGTGGATCATCTATTGTAGAAAAGATATTCATTATCTTTATCTGCTTTTTATCCTTTCTTTCTCTACAAGTGTTAGCATAATGACCTTCTTTACCACAAATAAAACACACACCTTTTTTAGAAGGTTTTGATCTTTTCCTAAATACTACCCTTCGTCCTTTAAGTGATCTTTTGGAAGGAAAGTATTTTTTCTTTTTAGGAAAGTATTTATCAGCCTTGCAGGAGCAAGAGTTATCAAACTTTGCCTTTTTAGAAACCTTTCTTTCACTTTTCTTGTGACAACCAAAATTATAGGTTTCTTTGAAATTATTGCAAAGCTTGGTGCTAAAGTGCATCTGTTTTGAAAAATTCTTCTTGGCTTTGCTCTCTACACATTCTTTCTGCAATATTGTGACAATCAATTGGTGAATAGCTGCAAATGATTGTCCTTCCAAATTTACTTTATGATCTGCTATGTACTGGTTAATTAGATCAGGAATTTTTCCAGGCATAGACTGGATGTAATATCTCATATAGGCAACATTATGTGGATCACTAGCCTGATACAGAAGTTTTTGCATAACACAAAAATATTCTTGCAAGTAATCAATGTCGCATAACTTCTGGGAGAGAAATAGCTGTGAATGATGGGCTGAATCTTCAGGGACTAATCCAACAAATTCATGTTTTAAAGCTTCAAAAAGTGCTCTTAAGGGATCAGTACTATGTTCAACTATTTGATCTTTCTCTTCCTCTGCAAGCCTTTCCCACCATTGCTTTAGTATGCTATTAAAAGACCATACAATCTGAGTAACTACATCAGACCATGACACTTTGGCTTCAGCTTTCCTCTATAATGCCCAAGCATGGACATTATGTAAAATAGCAATTACTTCATTATAATCAAGGCAATCAATATTTACTAACAATGAATTTCCATATCCTCTGGAAGCAGGATTGTCTAGCCTTATAGGTACAGATTGCAGATTTTCAGTATATCTGCTGAACGGGCTGGATGCTGATGCTTCATGTGCATTGGTATCACCGGCACCTCTTTTCCCTTTGTTGGAATGGAAAAATGAATCACTTCTGTCTCTTTTAGAATTTGATTCACCTTGTGTTTGCTCACCAGTTACTCCTGACATGGCCATTATTGAAGGAGCAGATGGTTGGCCATTTTGTTTCATCAAAGAACTAAGGCTAACATAGTTCTTTGGTAGTCTTAGACTTTCAACAGAAGGAAGATCAGCTAGTCTATTCTTCATCAACTCTGTCTTTTCTCTAGCTAGATTGATTCCTTTCTTGATCTTCTCAAGTCTGGCTTTATCTATATTCTCTATCCCTTTAAAAAGAATTTGCTTTGATTCATCAGATTTGGAGGAGAATTTCAGCTTTGAACTTAAGACATCTACTTCTCTATAATGAGGTGGAGAAGTAGGAGTGGGGAGTGCATTTGTAAGATGTTCTAAAGACTTGGAGATGATACCCATGTTTGACTGAATATTATTTAACTTTTGTGTGTGTGAATCTTGGATTCCCAATGTCTCAACATAACCAGTATGCATCTTTTTGATGTGCTCTTTAATTTCTAAAACATCTCGGGCTATATCATCAATATTCTGAAGCATACAAACTATTTGGTAGTTTGTATAATTATGCAGCTTTTCATTTTCATTCTGATCTGGATCAGAAGTTTCTTTCATAGATAACCATTGGAAATCTGCTTTCTTCGTTCCATTGCTAAATGTCCTTCTAGAATTTCCAGATTCTAAATATCTTTCTGGTATTTTTGCAGTAACTTCTGACTGAGCTCTAGGAAGTGAGAAAATCTTGATATCAGGTATAAAGACTTCAGAGCTAGGAGATTCATCAGTCTGGAATGTAGAAGATGAAGATGGAACACAGAACTGACAATCCTCAGGTTTATGAGAGGTGGATTTTCTATGATCCTCTCTTGGAGCAGAATGTCTTGATGATAAGCTTCTGGGAACAGGGGGTATCTGTGGATCCCTACCACCCAAGATTGTAGATCTAGGGAAGGATGACATAGATCTAGTAAGTGAAGGAGTGGTAAATTTAAGACCAGTGGATCCGTCAGGATGATGGATGAGAGACAATTTCGGAGGAACTTTAGAGGTTTGCAGTTGAGGATATTTCTGTGAAAGTGGAATATAAGTACTATTCCATTCATCTGGAAGAGTACATTCTGCAAAACCAATCTGTAGGGGAGCAGTGTTACCAGGGCCAACAATAACACCTTCTTTTAAAGCTCTACCAGTTAACTTTGGATTCAGAGGAGGCATGGAGGTGGAGACAAATCTCAGGCATGTAGAAGCATGGAGCTGAGCAATCTGTGACTGTGGGGCAACATTAAAGCCATAAAACTGAATATAAGCATTCAAGAATTCATTGATATAAGGGTCTGTTAATGAAACTTGATACCTAGGGATAACTGATGACCAAACAGGGCCATTATTGAGGGGACTTTGGAATCCTCCCAATAAAGCGTCATCGAAGTTATTCATTCTTGTATCAAGGACACATGTCAAGCATGAAGTATTTAGACCAGGACGGACTAGAGGATTAATTCCAAATTGTACGATACCGATATGGATATATCTATAACCATTTTCTAAACCCCATTTGATATCTTCTGGCTGTATTAGTGGGATTTGATATACAGACTGGCCAGTGGAAATGGGAATATTCACAGATGTAAATCTAAATAGCTGAGCAGCTCGAAACTGGAAAACAGGCATTTTATAAAGCTTATCAATATCAATCTCTGGTAATGTCCAGTTAGGTTGTGGTTCAAATTCTTGTACTAATACTTTTTCATCATAGAGAACATCTTCATTTCTGGTTTTATTTAAAAACTTATTCATAAAAGACCATCGATTCTTATGAGCTATCTTTCTGTCTTCGGGCTTCTGAAGAGAAAACTCATTCATATAACCAGCCATTGAAAGAAAGTATGAGTAAGCACCTGAACAGAGGAGAATCAAAGCTTTTGTGCACCAGGAAAGCAAACACGGTAGTCCTTCACCTTCACAGCTCTCTACCAGCGCCTTATCGCAAACTTAGACTCGTGGACAATAGCTCGGACAAATACTACTCAATGGAAGAACCAGACAATTTAAAACAGCTCTTGGACAAAGAACCAGATGGCTCTGATACCATAAAACAAAGAAAGAACCAGATATGCAGCAAAGATGTGCCAAGATATATTTGCTTCTCAGATAATTACAGACTCCAGATATGAGACTAGCGCTCCGTGATGCAAGCAGATCGAGAAAACTTCTCACAGATGCAAAGCAGGGATATCTCGTCTCGTCTAAACTCAAAGAACTCGAACTTCACAATACAGACTATAGAGTTAAACTCCGTGATGCAAGCAGATCGAGAAAACTTCTCACAGATGCAGAGCAGGGAGACTTCACTCAGACTACAACACTACTCAAACTCTCTCAAAACTCTCAAGACTCCAATGCCCCTAATGAGCTTACAATGCTAGTATTTATAATATCCTAGCAGGTCATCCGGTGAAAGGTTTTACCGGGAACTTGAAACTTAAAAGATTCGTTAGAACATCATGCAAGATGTCTATCACGAATCACGAAAGAACTTTGTACAAAAGTAATGAATAGTCCTAAAGATTCGGGCAAGTGGGGAAAACCACTTGTTATCTCATCCCTTGGAGGCTAAGCCATATGGGGACCGAATCATGACATCTCTGAAGTGAAAAGATGGCCGGAATCTAGGACGTCGGCTCTTATACAAAAGTATTTACACAGTGGAGATTTTATTCGGACCAAATCCCACGCAAACCAAAGAACAGTAATTACACAGTGGAGATTTTATTCGGACTAAATCCCACGGAAACCGAAGAGCAGTATATGTACAAATAAAGCAGGATATGAAAGGATTTCATTTGATTGATCCCTTCAATCAGTCACTGTTAGCTCTATCGTCATAATCATGTGCATGAGTATCTGGAACAACTGGATTATTATGGCCAAGCCTGATTTGGTCTTGTTCTATTAATTCTTCAATTAATTCTTCATTGTTTGGAGCCAGCACTTCGTATGGGACAGATTCATCTAGCCAATATGGTGCTACATCTCTGGTACAACAAAAGAATGGAAATGTGAACATGAATGTTGGCCTGTCATGTGGGTCCACTGATATCAATCCTCTGAATCTGACAGAAAGCTTAAAGGACTCATCTTCTTCATTAGGAATGACAATTGTGTGTTTGTGGATGAATTCAAACTCTAAGACGAAATCATTTCGGACAGCTACATGCATTTCCCAATGAAAGATTCTGACAAACTCAGCAAAAGTCCTATCAAAAATGCTTTTAGCTCTAGGCAAATATCTAAACATGAATAGCTTAAACCATGGACTCCACCAATTGTTAGAGGGATCTATAGCATTAGCATAAAATATGACCTTAACCGAACCATGTATCCTAGCTCTTTGGTGAATGGAAAAGTAGTCTGACCATGTCCAGTCAGTATTTTGAATACACCCAAAATAAACAGGATCTGGTTCCCTAGACAATGCATAATAAACACGCCATGGCCTAATCCTATATGGTAACTCTTTTGTATATGACCATCTAGACTCCTCGGAATCAAACCATTTTTGCAGAATGATTTGTCTTAAGCATAATGGCAAGACTCGGACCTGTTTTGATAGACATTCTAGACAAAACTCATAATGACAGTTACTACAGACTGTAACATACTTAACTCTTTTAGACTCGACATGACTGGACTGACTTGTGGAAGCTTCATGCTGGTTAAGTGGTCTGAACATCTTGATCTCCTTGGTTTCTTGAGCACCCTCTCTGGTAAGCATGTCAGCAAGATAATTTTCTGCACCAGATTTGTAAACAATATCAAAATCAAAACCTTCTAGCCATAGTGCCCATCTTAGTACTCTGGTACTACCTTCTTCTAACAACCTTTTGTTTTCCAACATCTGTTTCATATGCTTTAGATCTGTTCTGACAATAAATTTAACACTTTTCAAGAACAAGCGAAATCTTTTTATTCCTCTCTTTACTGCAAGTATTTCTTTATGAGAAGAGGGATACTTTTTCTCTGTATCATTAAAAGATCCTGAGGAATAGGCACAAACCAATTCTTTTCTTCCATGCTTTTGTAGCAAAACTGCAGCCCAAGTGTGATAAGAAGCATCTGTTTCAAGTATAAAAGGAAGATTAGTATCAGGAAGCTTGAGTTTTGGCAAATCATTAAGCTTACTCTTAATACTAATTACTGCTGCTGTCATTTCATCTGTCCAACTGACACCTTTCTTCTTTAGTCTGTCCTGCAGTATATTTGTATCCTCTGATTGTTTAGCATAAAATTTTCTTATATAATTCAGACATCCAAGAAATCTCTGCAGGGTCTTTACATCGCCAATTATATCAGGAAACTTTAATAGATGGATTAGCACATGTGGCTGAAGTTCTACATGTCCTTTTTCTATGTGTAAACCCAAGTAATCAATCTTGACTTTTCCAATCTGAAACTTCTCTTCTGAATCTGAAAGTACTAATCCATGCTTATATACAAGTTGGTAGAATTGTTCTAAATGGATCTTGTGCATATTTACATCTCTGCTAAATACAAGCAAATCATCAATATATACAATAATGTACTCTACCCCACCAAAAATGTCTTCCATCCTTTTTTGGAATTCAGATGGAGCATTTTTCAAACCAAAGGGCATCACAGTCCATTGATATTGGCCATGAGGAACAGTGAAGGCTGTTTTATACCTGTCATCAGGAATAATACCAATCTGCCAAAATCCACTTTTAAGATCAAACTTGCTAAACACATTATCATTAGCAATTTTGGCAAGTAGTAATTCTTTGTTAGGAAGAGGATATCAAATAGGAAGAAGAGCATCATTCAAAGCCTTATAATTAATCACAAGCCTTTTCTTGCCTCTTTTCTGCTCACTATGGTTATTGGCATAAAAAGCCGGGCAGGCCCAAGGGCTCTTGCAGGATTCAATAAGCTTTTGTTCTAACAATTGTTCAATTTCTGCTTTGCATAATTCTTGCTCTTTTGGACTCATATGATTTGCACTGGAATTTTGTGGCCTAGGAATATATCCTTCTCGGTAAGGTAGTGCAACAAAATACTTTTCTCTTGCCCAAAAGGCATCTGGCCCACTTGAAGTACAATCTGCACGAAGTTTATCAGAAATTTGTTGCAAAGTTTTGGGGCCATGTAACTCTGCATTTTTTACGATCTTATTAATCTTGGTCAGATCTTGCAGACTATACTGGAGAGGATCCTGATCTTCAGGTTGCACATTAATTTTATAGTCACTAGAAGCAGGGACTGTGATAGGACCAGCAGTGGTGGAGAATATAACATAATCTTGTCCAAAAGTGACTGGCAAATATTTCTTCAGAAAATCTTGTCCTAACAGAACATCAGCACCAGTATCAAAACTATACAAAGTGACAAAAACCTGGACATCATTCAAGAAAATACGAAATTCAGGAGCTATGTGACTTATTTCCATTAAATCACCAGTGATAGCCCTGAATTGGAGTTTAGTAGGCTGCCAATAATAATGAGGAATAGCTTTATATTTGCAGCAGCTACTCATAGCACCAGAATCTATTTGAGCATCCAAAGTATACTGTTTAATGCTAGGGACTTTAATTCTTATTGGAATAACTACTCTATCTCCGATGCCCATAACATTAAAAAGCTCAACATTTTTCTTTGGGGATATTTCTTCAATAACTGGCACATTTTTCATTAGTAGGCTGGTTAATTTGGAATTACAATCATCATAATCAGAAATAAGTATTTGAAGTTTGGAAGACAACTGTATCATTTCTGACCTTGTATGGTGAATTGAAGATTCCAAATCTCTGATCTTCTTTTTAAGAGCATCAATTTGATTCATACCTGGAGATACTGAAATCTGCAAAGGTCTGAACATTGAATCGAACTCTTTTTCGATGAAGTCATCATCATCTATTTCTTCCTCTGAAAATTTTTCTTTCCTTTTGGATGGCAGTTGTTTCTCAAGATTTTCAAGTTTTTCAGTCAATCTTCTTCTTGCGGTAAACTGAACTGGATCTAACTGTGCTAGATCAGCTTTGACTGCTGCAATCTTTGCTTGTATCTCTCCTGAGGAATTCAAACTAAACATTTTAATATCAGGAATGAATGTTTCATCAGAATCAGATGATTCTGAATCAATTGTTAATTTCCTGATTTCAGGAATTTCACTATCCGAAGATTCTGAAGAAGAACTTGAAACTTCAAAATATTCTCCATCAGAGTGGGATATGAGATCCCAATCTTGTGGATCATGTATTGTAGAAAAGATATTCATTATCTTCATCTGCTTTTTATCCTTTCTTTCTCTGCAAGTGTTAGCATAATGACCTTCTTTACCACAAATAAAACACACACCTTTTTTAGAAGGTTTTGATCTTTTCCTAAATACTACCCTTCGTCCTTTAAGTGATCTTTTGGAAGGAAAGTATTTTTTCTTTTCAGGAAAGTATTTATCAGCCTTGCAGGAGCAAGAGTTATCAAACTTTGCCTTTTTAGAAACCTTTCTTTCACTTTTCTTGTGACAACCAAAATTATAGGTTTCTTTGAAATTATTGCAAAGCTTGGTGCTAAAGTGCATCTGTTTTGAAAAATTCTTCTTGGCTTTGCTCTCTACACATTCTTTCTGCAATATTGTGACAATCAATTGGTGAATAGCTGCAAATGATTGTCCTTCCAAATTTACTTTATGATCTGCTATGTACTGGTTAATTAGATCAGGAATTTTTCCAGGCATAGACTGGATGTAATATCTCAGATAGGCAACATTATGTGGATCACTAGCCTGATACAGAAGTTTTTGCATAACACAAAAATATTCTTGCAAGTAATCAATGTCGCATAACTTCTGGGAGAGAAATAGCTGTGAATGATGGGCTGAATCTTCAGGGACTAATCCAACAAATTCATGTTTTAAAGCTTCAAAAAGTGCTCTTAAGGGATCAGTACTATGTTCAACTATTTGATCTTTCTCTTCCTCTGCAAGCCTTTCCCACCATTGCTTTAGTATGCCAGTAAAAGACCATACAATCTGAGTAACTACATCAGACCATGACACTTTGGCTTCAGCTTTCCTCTGTAATGCCCAAGCATGGACATTATGTAAAACAGCAATTACTTCATTATAATCAAGGCAATCAATATTTACTAACAATGAATTTCCATATCCTCTGGAAGCAGGATTGTCTAGCCTTATAGGTACAGATTGCAGATTTTCAGTATATCTGCTGAACGGGCTGGATGCTGATGCTTCATGTGCATTGGTATCACCGGCACCTCTTTTCCCTTTGTTGGAATGGAAAAATGAATCACTTCTGTCTCTTTTAGAATTTGATTCACCTTGTGTTTGCTCACCAGTTACTCCTGACATGGCCATTATTGAAGGAGCAGATGGTTGGCCATTTTGTTTCATCAAAGAACTAAGGCTAACATAGTTCTTTGGTAGTCTTAGACTTTCAACAGAAGGAAGATCAGCTAGTCTATTCTTCATCAACTCTGTCTTTTCTCTAGCTAGATTGATTCCTTTCTTGATCTTCTCAAGTCTGGCTTTATCTATATTCTCTATCCCTTTAAAAAGAATTTGCTTTGATTCATCAGATTTGGAGGAGAATTTCAGCTTTGAACTTAAGACATCTACTTCTCTATAATGAGGTGGAGATGCAGGAGTGGGGAGTGCATTTGTAAGATGTTCTAAAGACTTGGAGATGATACCCATGTTTGACTGAATATTATTTAACTTTTGTGTGTGTGAATCTTGGATTCCCAATGTCTCAACATAACCAGTATGCATCTTTTTGATGTGCTCTTTAATTTCTAAAACATCTCAGGCTATATCATCAATATTCTGAAGCATACAAACTATTTGGTAGTTTGTATAATTATGCAGCTTTTCATTTTCATTCTGATCTGGATCAGAAGTTTCTTTCATAGATAACCATTGGAAATCTGCTTTCTTCGTTCCATTGCTAAATGTCCTTCTAGAATTTCCAGATTCTAAATATCTTTCTGGTATTTTTGCAGTAACTTCTGACTGAGCTCTAGGAAGTGAGAAAATCTTGATATCAGGTATAAAGACTTCAGAGCTAGGAGATTCATCAGTCTGGAATGTAGAAGATGAAGATGGAACACAGAACTGACAATCCTCAGGTTTATGAGAGGTGGATTTTCTATGATCCTCTCTTGGAGCAGAATGTCTTGATGATAAGCTTCTGGGAACAGGGGGTATCTGTGGATCCCTACCACCCAAGATTGTAGATCTAGGGAAGGATGACATAGATCTAGTAAGTGAAGGAGTGGTAAATTTAAGACCAGTGGATCCGTCAGGATGATGGATGAGAGACAATTTCGGAGGAACTTTAGAGGTTTGCAGTTGAGGATATTTCTGTGAAAGTGGAATATAAGTACTATTCCATTCATCTGGAAGAGTACATTCTGCAAAACCAATCTGTAGGGGAGCAGTGTTACCAGGGCCAACAATAACACCTTCTTTTAAAGCTCTACCAGTTAACTTTGGATTCAGAGGAGGCATGGAGGTGGAGACAAATCTCAGGCATGTAGAAGCATGGAGCTGAGCAATCTGTGACTGTGGGGCAACATTAAAGCCATAAACTGAATATAAGCATTCAATAATTCATTGATATAAGGGTCTGTTAATGAAACTTGATACCTAGAGATAAGCTACCATCGCCCTAGCTGGTTTATTTCCATTTCTGGTTGTAAGCATATTTCAGTATTTTCCATTAATGAAATGAAGTATTATTTCCGCTGCATCTTTGTGTATATGGTTATCTCTGTAATTTGTTGCGTTCCTGTTTAAATCCGGATCACTTACACACAATCCTGTGATTGTTTTGGCATAGATGGGAATGTCTTGAATGGACTAGAGGAGAAGGATCTTAATACATAAATTTTTCAGTTCCCCTACAAGATCCAAATCAAGGTAGGCGATTGGTCTAGGTATCGTTAGTCTTTTGGGGAATGGGGGAGAAGTGACTATAATTTTTTCAAGATCATCATGTTGATATGTTTCTTCCCCTTGCTTTGGTTCAGTATTATTTACAAGTGGTCGAATATGTACAAGTGATGTAATATGTACAAGTGGAGTTACACTTTCAATTGAAGGTTGGTCCCTATTCTCCTCAGGGGTGATGACACATCCTGACCTCAATCTGAGCTCATTACATTCTTTCTACTCAATCTCATACTCTGGGTTTTCAATAATCTGTACCAATTGGACTGCTCTGTTATTAGGACTTGGGTTCGGCTGAGCTGGTAACTGTGGCTATAGAAGAGGTTAAGAATTCTACTGTAATGTATAAGGAGCTAACAGGCTGAGGGGCTGTCCCCATAGGTACATTAGATGTCCCCAGAGGTCACTGCCAATTTGCAGACTAATTCGGATTTTGAGAGGTGGAAGCAAGCCACTAGGATTGATAGGGATTTACTTGAAAAACAGGAGTAAAAGGAGAATTCGGCCAGCCATTTCCTAGAAAAGATTGTGCTGGCCAGGATGTCATAGGGAATAGTAGGCTCTGCCAATTTGGGTAGGGTGATTGGCCTTGCCAAGCTGCCCCAAGGTTCAGCTATTGATTAAATTGCGAGGAAGGAAAGAATTGGGGTGCATCTTGTGACATACATGTAGGTTTAGCTTGCCATTTCCGACGTTGGTTCATTAGATATACCAGTTATGTTTCTTCCTCTGCTTCTTTGAGTACTACTTTCAGCCCGGGTAATGATGGACATTGTTAAGTGTCGTGATCTTTAGTACATATGGTGCACGTCTGAACCATGTCTAACAGGCATTCCCGTTGGCTGTGCTTCTTTTGACAACGTGGGCAGAAGATGGCCAAATTTTGTTCTTCTAAAGCCTATTTTTGTTTAGCCTGTAGGACGTCCAGTTGTGTTGTAAGAGTGCCTAGGATGTCCATCTTAAAATATTCCAGGAGGTTACCGATCTCCATCCGTGTTACACCTCCACTATGTGGTTTGCTTCCTCTGCTCATGGGATCTTGACTACCTGCTCCTGTGTGTGTGCTTACCCACAAACACCTGATACACAAATGAATAATTTCATCATAATATTCCTGAGAAATATCTCCTTTTCCCATTAAGTTTAGAGTTTCTACCCATTCCTCTTTCATTCCTTTAATCAAGATAGCTCTTAGGACTTCTTTTGGTAGGGCAGTGTTGGAAATGATACTGAGAGGGGGGCGTGAATCAGTATTAGTCAAATCAATAATCTTTTTCTTTTCATACTCAAATTTATATACGCTACTTCATTGAAGGTAACTCGCGTGTACACACAGCTGTGATTAAGGCAACCAGCGTATATCAAACAAACTTATGATTCAGTTAATTCATCATATGTTGATCTTTAATCAATGCATCAGTACTTCATTAACCATATAAACAGTAACCAAGTGCAGTAAAAACAGAACAAACCATCACACATAAGAAACACACATGAACCCCAAGATTTCAGGTGGAAACCCAATGTGGGACAAAAACCACCTGCTGTTGTCTTCTTTAATATAAGAAAAACCTGTTTACAATCTTGTAGTGGCACAGACTCATGCCAGTATGCAGGCACCCACCTGTAGAAGGCTACAACCTTCTCTCATTCTCCAGCTTCTACTAGAAGGGAGCTACAACCCCCTAGCTCTTGTACCAGCCGATATGTTTACTAGTACGTAGGCGTCGACCTACTAAAGGCTACAACCTTCACTCGTTTTCCAGCTGCTACTGGAAGGGAGCTACAACCCCCTAGATCTTGTACTAGCCGATATGTTTACCAGTACGTAGGCACTAGCCTACAGAAGGCTAAGACCTTCTCTCTTCCTCTAGGGACCATGTTTCATAAATTTTCAGACTTGATACTCCTGGAACACAACACCATAATCTAAAAGGCCACGGTTCATCCAATTTTCATACTGGACCCATCACAATATTGAAGCTCAAAATCAATCACCAATTCAATACAACCATTGCATTAGCCAATCATTAAATACTCAATCATCAATCTCTGAATCACCCACAACTGAATCACACAATCACCAGAACACAGAGAAGAACCCAAAACTCTGCAACAACCACTAGAACCATCTGCAAATTTAGATATCATATTTCATAATGTATAAGCTACTCTAATGAACCAAAACAGTGTGTATACGGACTTTTACCAAAGTGAACCTGCATACAGATCTGCAAATACTAACTTAACAACTTCACAGCTATTTTAGAACTCAGTCATACCCAAATAATAACATTTGTAGAATAAAACATGCATCAGTATTCAGATCTAGTCTATCCATGATCAAACCACATAATTATAATACATTCCAAGCCTTAAGATCCTGATCCATCATCCATCATCATCCACATAGGTGCATCCTTAGTTCAGATCAAGCAAAGCATCACAAACCCATAACCTGCATACTGGATCTCACACTTCATCAGATATTCAATACTTGCACACTTGGCCTAATTATCTTCTCCTCCTTTTATAGTTTTAGGCCTTTCTCAATACCATGGACCAAAACCACTTAGGACCACTACCTTGGACCAAATACCTGGGGTCAATGCCTTAGACTAGATACCTTGGACCAATACCATGGATCAAAATACCATGGACCAAATACCTCGAACTAAAACTTAGTTTTCCAAGATCTACACGCCTTTCCTTCTGTGAAAGTGCGTGTGTACGTTATATGCACCTTTTGGTCTGTTAACCCGCTTCTATATGCTCCTTTGTCAAGATGAACCTGTGCATACCTTTCTCTGATCATTAATTCTTTGCTATTTACCTGCTACACTATGGTCTGACATCTGAGTGAGTTTCCATCAAGAACAACACCTGTATCATAATGCCAACAGGTAGTGTGTGGAGACCTCTACAAATTATAATTAAATCGTTCTACATATTCTTCTATAGTTTCATTATCTTTTGCAGTCATCTTAAAAATTCTCATCTTTCAGTTCCCTAATTTTACAAAAGTCCTGGTATCTTTTAAGGAAGGAGGTTTTCATTTCCTCCCAAGAATTGATGGTTCGCCCACCTAGACACATAAACCATCTCAGAGCTACCCCTTTCAGAGTGGAAGGGAATAGTTTCATCTTTTGGGGGTCGGTGGTATAGTCATACCCTCTACAGAGGGCATCAAACTCAAACAGGAAAGCATCAGGATCCTCTGTGATCATCCCATGGAAGGTTGGGATGCTCTGCAGAGGAATAGCCTTCATAGGGCCATTGGACACCTGGTCAACTATGGGGTACTCTAATGTCGAGGTTTTAGCTTAGGGTAGCTGATCTACCATTTGATCAAAGATCTACCAATAATCTTCGGGGATTTCAAGGGGTGCTTCTAGAGTAAGCAGAGAGTTAGCAACCCGAGCTGGCTTTACAACACTTCCTAGTTTTAGAATCTTAGGAGATCCTTGTTCAGACAGTTGTGGTTCCGCTTTAGTAGCCCCACTAGTTTCTCCTTTTCCTTCTCTTAAGTTACAGGATTTTCCCTCTTGTAGAGGATCAAAGTGTAAACTTATTGTAGCTTGAAAACTCTGTTCCGATCCTCCTACTTGGCTTTGAATCTTAGCATGAGCTACAGATGGTGAGCCTGTTGCTTGAGGGATAACAGTAGAACTTTTTCCAGGTATAGCCTGGAATCCTACTGATGCTTGAGACTCTGCTCTTCTTACGATTTCATCTATAAAGGTCGTTCTCCCAAGGTTCACCGATCCTTTGGGTTTTGTGAGTTTTGGTGGAGGATTATGTTGTTTTTCTATCTTTTTATTTCTACTCATCCATAAAAACAAATTCCTATTTAACCTCTAAGGTTTTGTTGTAAAGCGAGCAGGTAAGCAAGCACTTTACTTGCTAGGTACGCAGGTTCTTACCTTCCATTTTTAAAACCCAATTCTTCTACAGCAAAGAAATAAAAACAATCACTTGAAACACTCTCCCTGGAAATGGCACCAAAATGTTGGCTCACTAAGATGTCTTTTTACAGGCAGTCTTAATCCCTACGTTAGTTGTCAACTCGAGGTAAGTCTTTTTATCTCAAGAGTGCTAGCACAGTATGTGCAATGAATCTAGAGGTTATCTAATGATGAATCGTTGCAATCACTAAAGGCTAATTCTATAATTCAATTCACACAATTCTGAAAAGAACTTATATATGGAAGAAATACTCTCAACACACTATGTAATTTTATGCAACTTGTTCCAACATCAATTGAAAATGAATGCAAATAAAAATTACACTTGGAATTGTTCAAATAAGCTTAAGACTAATCATACTTAATAAAGTAAAGAAACTATAACTATTGAATCAACACTGATAATCTATAACAACCCAAATCAATCTGCATTTCCCAATTGAACAGTAACAGTAAGTGAACAACAATCAACAATCGGTAATTAAACACCAATTGGTAATTGAACAACAAATAACGATAAAGGATTCCTAAATAGCAAACAATCTATATTGCAATCTGTAGAAGTTAATCAATCTTATCTCTCAAGATCTATGATAACATCTATTCAAATGAACAACAATCTACTATCAACACGAATTCACTCATTCCAATCAAAGCGCTACTTAAGTATATCTCACAGCTTCACTCTTAGTCTAATTGAATAGTAATATGAATCAATATCACAAATCTTCACGATAAATGAAATAACTGAACATTAAATCAATAGAAAAGACTAAAATACAACTATAACACAAAGGAACAGTGGAACTTCTTGTGACTGGGCCCAGAGTCACCAAAAGCCTCTGCTTAATAAGAACTCAGAATACAAAGATGCATCAAACGCAACTTTCTTTCATTAATTGCAAGTAAGAGCTAACAGAGTCACTGATATAACAACATATATGTTTTCAAAAAGAATAATTACACATTATCAAAGTCCGGACTGTATCTAATTTCCTTTCGGCCCTATTTATAACATAAAAGAAAAACTGGATAAAAGCGAATCCTCGAGATCAGGGGATCCTGAGGATTTTGAAATATAAAATCTGATCATGTGATAAAATAGCATTTTTTTAGCTGATCTCCCACTTCCTTGTCTACCCAAGATGTTGTAACTTTTCCCTTTTATGGCCTTGTGTTGTTCTGCCAACTGAACAGCTTTTTCCCAATCCGCATCTCTGCATACAAAGATAGCAAAGAATCAGTTTTCCGTACTAGATTAGCCTATTCTATCACCAAATAGTTTCATCCAACTTTAGCCAATATTTTCCTCATTTTAATCTATAAACGAAGATAAACGTATAAGGATGAATAATAAATGAAGCATTTTACGAAGAGAAATCATACCTTTTTCCTGTCCCAACACAAACATAAAGGAAGAGAAATGTGTTTGGGAGCACAAGATGGTATGTTTTGGATAAGATTGGAAATAACTCTTATTTTTTTATTGCTTGACACATAGAAGCATGATGGATAAGGAAGAACTCTTTCATGTATATAGAAACATGATAGATGGGCAGAACACATGTTGAAACTAAACTACATATGATATGGTCTCTTGAAGCATGAAAAATGGACAGCTTCAAAGGGAGCTAAAAAAGCTTTGTTGGATATGATTTTTAAGCTTGAACATATTATTTGATGTTTGAAAGGAAGAAATAATGAGGAAAGATTCTAGTATGAAGACAAACCATACAAAGGGATGTTGATCTCAATGGGAGCTTGTAGCAAAACATGACATCTTAAAAGCTATCATGACTGGGTAACTGTGACTTTAATAACTTTGTATTGATGATTTGTTTGATATATCACTTGGCTACCTAGAAGGAAATATTGTGAAAACATATATTCGAAAGATAACCATTGAGATATTATATCTACAACTATTTGGTTTAAAACTCAATTCCAAAACACATGGATTGAATGGATAACATTGGTTTTGGGTTAGAAGTATTTATGGAAAAAATGTGTACACCATGATGGCAAAAAAGGTACCAAGTCACAATATAGCCTTTTGGTCATGTTGGATCCGATGATATTCACTTTCCTGATGGATAGAGCAAGCTATGATTAGCTCTACATAATTGGTTTGGCAAGATATTATTTATGATAAATATACTTTGAACGAGTATTGATATAAAGTGATGTAAAATGATAATGTCAAGAATCTTGTCACGAAGGAAAATCGAAAAAGAGTTTGGCTCTGCAACATCTAGGAAGGTCGAAGCTCAGATTTGATATGAATATGAGAGATAGGAGCCCTTGCAACTACTACTATGATTTCCATGGAAGAACAAGTAGTTGATGAAAGAAATAAAGAAGGAAGCATATTTTTGAAATTAACTAAAGATTATGATGAAGTATCCCTAATTGAGGGGGAGCAAGAAATCTCCTTTATATTTGAGAAGTAGTAAGAACATCCTCCCTGATCGAGAGGGAGAGATGGTGGACATCATATTCTCCATATGTGGCATGCACTATGCTAGGAATAATTGTCGTACGCGTATTGTATCACACTAGGATGGATAATGGAGGATTGGATAAGCATATTGGGATTGGTACTCCTTGAGGATTGAAAATCCAATATAGGAAGTAGTCCCATGGACCAACACTTTTTGAGGATTTAACAGGGTATCCAAGATAAGAGTGGTCGAGGAGGACCAATATTCTTCGAGGATTGGAAATCCAAGATGAGAATAGTCCTAGAAGGATGTACCTAGTGAAAAATTGGATGGGGTAAGTACCTTGAGGGGCTGAGGTGTCCATATGTATGCCTCCCATCATTGTGCTCTAACAATGTGAAGTGTTAGAGCTTGTTAGTCAACAGGCCTTAATAAGTTACTATTTGACAATGTTGGTCATGATGTTGATGCTTAAAAAGATGGCTTACCAATATGACCCTTGTTACGAGAATATTTCAGTTTGAGAATATCCATGTACCTATTATGGAATTATGAATACCTCCCTAGTTAAGAGGGAGTGCTAGAACATGTAACTAGGTTTGGTCTTCATAATTGCTATTGAAGTTATGTTATTATATATTTCATACAAAGATCAAAAGAAGAAAAACAAATATTATTTTATAAAATTATAAGCAGGGATTTCATGCTCAAATCAATTGGTCCTATAGTTCAAGCATGTTCTTCATTATTCTAGGGTTTATTAATTCAAAATAATATTTCTCATAAGTCAAAATATTGTATTGGAATCAAGTTCCATTGGATTTTGAAAAGAAAATGGAAAAAGAAATTTATTTGAGTAAAAAAATGCAATTTTTGTACCCACAAGACCAAGTCGACTCCACCACATCAAGTCAGCCCTAGAAGTGGTAATTTGACCTCCTGGATTTCTATAAATAAGACAATTCAATCTCATTTGAAGCACCACAAGAAAGTTTAATTTCTGGGACAAGAAGAGGGAAATTCAAGAGAAGAAGGAGCAAGAAATTGAGAGAGAGAAAGTGAAGTCTAAGGATGAAGAAAATTGAAGATTTTGCACTAAAATATGCCTTATTTCTCTCACACGTGCGAAGTTTTTGAAGTTGTTGTAGGGGTCGAAGTTGTAGATCTATAACGGGTCTAAAATTATGTTGCTGGGGGATGAAAATCTGAAGCCCGAGTTGATTTAGAAGGTTTTTTCTTGAGTTGACTTGTGTTTACTTCCATTTGTTGGAAGAGCTTGGAAGGAGGGATGACTTAGGTCTTGTTGTAGGTCTTGGTCTTGTTATTTAGGACTGGGATTTATCATTTGATTTGATTCTATAAGAAAAGAATACTTTTCTAGGTTTTCCCCTTAGAGGGGTTTTTCCCTTGCTTGGAGACTACATCTTGTGTTCATTGTCTTTCTGTGATTTTCATAATTTATGGATTCGGTAATTGTTTCATGAACAACACATAATAAAATAATAAGAATCCAACATAACTTCACAAACAATTATCAAGTAAAGAAAATCCGCCCTAACTACTACCCCTATAGATTTCTCAACACCTTGGAAGCGAAGTAAGAAGAGAAAATACAGAGAGAGCCACGTTGAAGGGAGGGATTGCTAGAGAAAATTTAAGGAATAAGCCTAGGGCTTGAGATTCAGCGGAAAAACTTGGAAACTTGAGCAATTGTTCTTGGATTTTTGCGCATGGGTGTTAGAAGACTTCACACTCATAGTCTTATGGTTATGGGAACCGGAGAGGTTGATTTCAGATAGACAAGAGAGTAATTGGTTGGTTGGGTAATGAAAGCAAGGACTTTGAGTAATGTTGGCTAGGAATCGACATGAAATGGGAAAATTGGGTACGTACTTGCATTTAATTTGATATATTTATGTAAAATGTTTCTCCTCTAATTGAAATGTGATTCTATGACCCTTTGAAGGAAAATAAAGATAGATTATTATAAAGTTATTTCAATTGCCTAAGTAAGAAGTTTTAATGATAAATCAAATTAAATGTGTGGAGAGGTTTTTCTTTTTCAATAGTGATTTAATTCCTTTAAGAGAGTTTATCTCATCATGGAAAAAATTATATTATGATTTCATCAACACCTCCCCTAACCCAAATAAATTTAGGGGTATGAGAAGCAGTGTTACAAATTGATATGATGAGTTATAAATACCTACGTAGTATCATAAGTATTTTTACATTGTTACATATCATAATACATTACCCTTCCAATTAGGATAAGGAGGAAATGATACCACCCTCGTTGACCTTTGGATCAGTAACTCCTACTAGCATGCAGTAATAGTAGAAATCATATAGCCACATACAAGCTTGAGTTTACAATGTTATATTTTCTAAACTAAGTTTGCACATAAGGGACTCATAATCATTTCTATGTGGCCAAAACAAAATTGCAATGGTAGAAACATGTCAATGATGAGGCCGACTGATAACAGCACCACTGTCGCTGCCACCACCACTGTCACCACCACCAACACCATCGTCAACTCTAAATGCTCTTTCACATGAGCTAGCCATTACAATGCTCTCATTAGAAGCAATATTGGAAACACAAAAAGGGGCGCCGACAACAAATATCGAAGAAGAGTGGCCTCTCTTCGAGGAAATAAACCCAGAGGGATCTAAAGGATCATATATTAGACAACCACATGAGGATAATTCTCTAGGGACCTGCAAAAGATTAAGCTCCTGGAATTCTTAGGAGGGAAAGTCGAATAATGTGTTGAAGCATATTGGTTGGAAGGTATAACTAGGTGTTTAGCGCCAAAGGAATATACCTCCAACTCCAAGAAAAAGATAAACATATCCCAGATAAGGGGAAGTGATTTGATTTGGTAGGGAAAACTATAAAAAGTGTTGTATCTTACATCAAACAATGCTCCCTGGGGAGTTGCTCGAGGAAAATTTTTACACAAAGTACTTTCCGCCCGACTTTGAAGAGAAATGGGATAGAGACTTTCACGTGTTATTATAAGGTATCAAAATAGTGGAGGAACATGAGATGAGATTTATGTAACTCGTAATATATGTTCCTTATCTAGATACTGATGAATGCAAAGTTGATTGTTTCGTGTATGGATTAAACCCCTGAATCATGGCCATGGTCATACTATGGAGGCCATCGTTAGACTATGGAGGCCATAGTCAAACCATAGAGGTAGTTGAATGGGCATGTTACGGAAAAGAGCACCGATGGATTAAAAGGGACATTAGACCGATCGAACCCCCACAACCAAGGTTTCTGAGGAAATCCCCACGAAACTTCTTCAAGGGAGGTACTTGGAGCCCACCTCCTTATAGAAATAGGTTTACTCAAAAGGGAGTAGGATAAACGGCTCCAATGGTAGCTAATGTTGTATCTACAGTTTCAACAGGGTCTAACATGAGACAGTGGAACTCTCAAGGAATGTCCAACATAGGAAGAAGCACGAGGGGAAGGAACTCATTTTCAAGAAACTCACAGAATGGCACAAGGGGATCACCACAGGTTAATTGTTGGGGATGTGGAGGACCTCATTTCTTGTGTGATGTCCTAGAGGCTTTGTCAAGTGTTGTGTGTAAGGAAGGAAAAGATCCATCATTAAATACAAAAGGAAATCATAGAATCCATGTAGTAGTCAACAACAAACATGAAGACCATATATCCACTTCAATGGAGTCAATCGGTACAATTAAAAACATAAAAATCAAAATATTATTTGATTATGGTGCAGCTGATAGTTTTATTTCTTCATATGCATTAGATAAATTTGGTTTGGCATCATGCAAGCAAAACAATTTTAGACAGGTAGAAATGGTTTCAGAAGATTGTTAGTGTGTAGAGTCTAGGGGTTTGTTTGACTAAGTTAAAAGTATACATCACTTCCTAGGAGCTTATGACCTCATCATAGTGATGGATTGATTGGAAGCTCACCAATCTTGGATTGACCACTATGCAAAATGATTTCTTTGCATAAATGATGAAGGAGAGTCAATCCAAATCTAAGGTATTAAGAGTAAGGTACCTTTACACATCATCTCAATAATGCAAATGAAGTGTTTCCTAAGAAAAAGTTGTCAAGTATATGCATTAAAAGAAGTAAGAAAGGAAATGGGCCATCCCTAGAGTAATATCCTGTGTTGCCTGAATTTGCGGATGTTTTTGCAAATGAACTGCCAGGATTACCTCCTGAAAGGGAGCTTGATTTCACAATAGCATTAAATGCTGGTACATAACCAATCTCTAAGACACTCTATAGAATGATGGATCCAAATCTTAAAGAATTGAAAATACAATTACTAAATGAACCATTAAAATTAGGACTCTTCTGATCTAGTATCTCACCTTGGGATGCACCTATATTTTTTGTCAAGAAGAATCATGGTTCTTTGTGGCTCCGTATAGACTATCAAGACTTAAATAAATCTACTATAAAGAATAGGTGCCCAATGCCCTAAATTTATGATCTCTTTGACCAAATTAAAGGGGATTTTATCTTCTCAAAAATCGATCTACAATTTGGTTATCATCAATTAATAATTAAGGATAATGATATTCCTATGACTGCACTTCAAACACACTTTGGGCATTGTGAGTTCACAGTGGTGCCATTTGGGTTGATCAATGCACCCGTAATATTCATGAATCTTATTAATAATGTTTTATGTAAGTATCTTGACTGCTTTGTACAAGTCTTCCTAAATGGCATTCTCATATACTCCAAGAATGAGAAGGAGAATGAAGGACACTTATGAATAGTACTATCATGCCTAAGGGAGCACTAATTATATAAAAAGTGGTCGAAGTGTTCTTTTTTTAACGAGGAGATCAATTATCTAGGTCACATCATATCTAGTGAAGGGATCTTAGTATATCTTGAGAAGGTAAATAAATCATGGATTGGATGATACCAAAAATTGTGCATGAAGTCATTGCAGTTTTATGGGTTTAGCAAGATGATATCGAAGGTTTGTAGAACAGTTCTCAAAAATTGTAAAACTTGACACAACCCTCTAGTGCAAAGGAGTTAACTATGAATGGAATGAGGAATGTGACATTGCACTCAATGAGCTTAAAATATTGTCAACTAGTGCACACGTAACAACCCCAGGTTAAAGTTTCATGTAATAAAGGATAATAAAGGCAATAATACCAACGTCATGAGACACGTATTCCAAGATGAATGGTGGGAAAACATTGTAGTGGGCGTCGCTTGCAGTTTAATAATGGATATGGAAATTGAAAAAGGCACTAGCAAAGGCACAGTGGCAATAATTGTCATTTAATTATGAGAAATAAAGGAAAATAGGAGAAAAGGAAGATGAATAGACATAAATACGCATGCAAGGGATACAGGAAAAATGAAGGAAGATGAAGAAAAAGGATACATCAATGATAAAAAGGCATCAAAGAAATAGTTCATAGCTTTGGTCAGTTTAAATATTGGCTCTCTTACACTCTTGCACACTTACAAAATTCTTGGAGCACTTTAGCATTCACTTGGATTTGGAGAAAGGCAGGCAAGAAAGCAAGGGAAGGTTTTGATGGTGATGGACCCGCCAACATTTATGGGGTCTCCCTGATATGAAGTTCCAATTAGACCTCACACCGTTTGGAGTAGGAGCCCCATCCAGAATATGACCCCCATTGTCGAAATAGTGGGTTTTAGTGGTATGCCTTGGTTGCGATAACGCATAGAATGATGTATTCATGACTTTGGTGAAACAAATATCTATCTATGTGAAGATTCAAGTGAAATTCTTGAAAGGTTCCAACATGAGAAAGGGAAAGTAAGTGAGCTCCTTAGAATCCTGTAATAGTAAGCAGCTTGAAAGGAACACATGAGCATAAAATAAATCATGAGTTAGCATGCAAAACAACTCACAAGATAACCATGATTGAAAAATACAACAACACACATTCAAAAATATTGATACTAATGCAATGAAATAGTTCATAAGCCTTAGCATAAATTAAATAAAATATATTTCAAACATAAAAAGATTAGTCCTACTATATTCACAACATATGCATGAAAAAAGTGTCAGCTCTGAGCTTTTATTAAATTGAACGTCCCAAAAATAAATGTACAATGGCAAAACCACTAGTCCTAATAGTGGAACATGAAGCCAACACCTTCTCCTCCAAAGAAAGATACTCTTTCTATGCTAAGGGGAATCCAAGGTTCTCAACAAAACTCCCAGGCTTCTCATCCTAAGCCAAAATCCTCACCAAATTCCCTTTACATGAGTTATGAGGGTATATTTATAACAAATGAGATGACTAATCAGCCCTCCTTTATGACTTTTGGACTTCCCTCAGGACTCTTTAAATTCTGTCAACCATGACCTTTGGACTTCATTACACAATGGCTTTTCACATTCCACAATTAACATTTGGAATTTCACTTATAATTGATTGCAAAAGAATATTGAAATATTGCTCATACCCATATAATACAAAATTGGGTAGAGTCAACTAGATAGCCTAATAAGAAAAAAACAAGTCAAACTTGAGTTTTCGGAAAATACAGCTCAACCACTTTGACCTATAGTTTCTTAATCACATAGTGGTACCAAGATTTGAATTGTGTGATGGGATCAGGCTAGAAGCGGACTCTAGCATCCATAACATCTGGGTAGACTGACTTAGAAGCAATTTGAGTTTCCTTCTTCAGTAGGAGAAACATGGCATTGATCTGGACATGGCCACCAATGTACTCTTGCATATTATGCATGTTCGCCCCTAGATATTCCTTGGCAGTGATATTCTTGAGCTAGTCCAAGTATTCTTTAACCTCCTTTGTGATTTTATTTCTACCATTGGCTTCGATGAATGAACATACTGAAGGGATATTGTGTGACTTCACAATGAAATCCACACTGTTGTACAACCATGTGTACGAGGCTTAAATGTTGATGATAAATTAGCTGAGTTGTTTGTTACTATGGATAACCATTTGAACCCCTTCCTTCTCCAACTCAGTTTGTTTCTTTGTCTTCTTCACCAACTCGGGAGGTGCGCCTTTGTACTACATTGACCATTCATGCATGGTAGCGATAGTTATATGAACAACCTTGGGAGATTTAGCATTATCTTGTAACAGCCCAAAATAAACATGTAATTAATTAAATTAATCAAGCAATTTATAATCAACATGCAATTATCAACTAATTAACATCAAAGTTCAAAACTATAAGTAAAGACACTTATCTATGATTTCAGTTGAAGTCTACTAACTACAACAAGGTTTTGGGGACAACTCTCCGCCCAACTGTAGGCTTAGTTGCACAAAATCTTGCTACAACTGGCCACCCCCGAGCCCTCAATCAACGTACTACTGCCAGGGTATCCTTTGTCTCACAACACTATTCTCCCAAGAGAATTGATGGTGGAATCATGGAATGATGGAATGCCTCTCATCTTCCTCACTATCTATTAAATAGAGCAAACCTTGGAAGGGGAACCACATGCACACACTCCATGTGTCAACATGCAACTTACTTCTTTCTTGTTTTATTTCTTATTTATATTTATTTAGAGCATGTAATTAATTTATTAATTTATTATTTATTTACTATTACTATTGTTTATTTATTGTTTATTATTTATTTAATATTATATTTTATTATTTATTATTTATTATTTATTATTTTTATTATTTATTATTTATTATTTATTATTAAGGGACATTACATACTCCCCTACTTTAAGGAACTTCATCCCGAAGTTAAGTTGAATTATTTAACGTTTTATTTTGTTATTTTATTACTTCATGTTCGCCAACACCCTCTAGTGAACTAGTATAACCAGCAGGCATCGAAAGTTTCACAACACCCGGGAAATCCCAAGGAATATCTGTCCTTTTTCCCACTTTTGGAACCATGCATAAGCCTCCTCGGTCTGTATCCTAGTCCAAGGCTGGCCCCAAGGCTCGCGCCTTACTCAGACCTCATCTGCCCCCAAGGCAGGCATCCGATACAGTACTCAATGACCCCGGGCATCTCGCAAGGTTGGCCCACTCCCTCCACAACTCACTAAGGCGCACAACCCCAGGCATCGAAGTCCTTACACCCCTACTAGACTTCGGCATCCCAATACAATACTAGGCACCTAGCCTAGAACATCAGGCACTTGGCCTCCTCAAGATGGTCCCATAGCCCTTCAAGAGCTATCCATCAAGAGCTACACAAGACAAAGGAACCACTAGCATATGTAGTGTTGATTGAGTTTTTCCCCAGCCCATATGGTGTTACTTATTCTCCCTCATGCATATGGGCTCGCACGAGATCATCAAATAAACCGGCCCTCTCGGCCCATTTGTGGAGTCCTATCAATCATCACACCTCAATATGCAACCAATGCATTAGGTATACCATCATAGTATCATAGAAAATAATCCACATGAGATTCATCATTGTTAATCGCAACATTATGAATAGTAACGAACTACATGCTCATGCATGTCATAAATTTGTACGCAACTATCACATGCTTCACATCATGAAATACCATCATAAGTTATAACATCAACATATTGCATCAAAGACATATCATGACTTCATAATAAATTAACCACATGTTAATAAACCTCATATTATAGCATCATAATTCCTATGCCACGTTATGCATATCATATCCATCATGAGTATTCAACATTAAATACCTATCATCACGTAGTAAATGAATATGTCAATATACCTCGACATAACATCATAATGCCTATGCATATCATAATCATCATAATTATACATCATCACTATTGTAACAACTATATAAATATGAACCACATGTGCATGATTACCCTCATACCATCATATCATGAAACATCATCAATATGAGAACCATCAAATATAGAATAATACACTATAAGCATTCTTATCATGATTCATCAGAAAAATCAATTCGATTTTCTCGTATAAACATTGAATACCAACTATGAACTAAGATTATTCAACATCCATCCAGGATATATGTTATCTCATTAGTGCTATTAGTGTCATGTTTTCATCAAGATACCAATTACTTTTAGATAATCCTTTCCTGTTCTTTATATTAGGAAGTTGACTATTTACACCGTAGGTATACTCATCTAAGTACATCGTTAAATTTCAAATGAGCCTCACCATCTTGAGCCTTAATCTCGTGTCACTTATTCTTCCTTCCCCAATTAAATATTAGTGAAATTCATTACCATTTGTATAATCATTTAAATCATCAATATCAAGTTATAATTCCATGATCACTATACATAATTTTTTTTGTATCTGTTCTTGTACCCTTCTACTTAATGACATCAAAAATTAGGTCTTCAATATCTATGTTTGTTGTCCTGCTTAATCCACCAAAATGTTCCAAATGGTTAGTGTGCTTGGAAATAGCTTCTTTCAACAACAATATCATAAACTTGATGTGCTACTCCATATCAAGTCTCTAAGCCACAACTTCATAAAATTCATCTTCTTAGTTAATGGTATACAATTGTTATCCTTTAATATGTTCCTACATAAATTTTCTTAGTCTATCACTTGTCAGCTAGGGCATGCCAAAAACAACTTGCCTCTGATACCATATGTAACAGCCCAAAATAAACATGTAATTAATTAAATTAATCAAGCAATTTATAATCAACATGCAATTATCAACTAATTAACATCAAAGTTCAAAACTATAAGTAGAGACACTTATCTGTGATTTCAGTTGAAGTCTACTAACTGCAACAAGGTTTTGGTGATGACTCTCCACCCAACCGTAGGCTTAGTTACACAAAATCTTGCTACAACTAGCCACCCCTGAGCCCTCAATCAACGCACTACTGCTAAGGTATCCTTTGTCTCACAACACTATTCTCCCAAGAGAATGGATGGTGGAATCATGGAATGATGGAATGCCTCTCATCTTCCTCACCATCTATTAAATAGAGTAAACCTTGGAAGGGGAACCACATGCACACACTCCATGTGTCAGCATGCAACTTACTACTTTCTTGTTTTATTTCTTTTGTTTTTACTTTTTGATAGCTATACTGATTTTTACTGCTTTCTTGTTTTATTTCTTATTTATATTTATTTAGAGCATGTAATTAATTTATTATTTATTTCCTATTACTATTTTTTATTTATTGTTTATTATTTATTTAATATTATATTATATTATTTATTATTTATTATTTATTATTTTTATTATTTATTATTTATTATTAAGGGACATTACATATCTTTGAACTTTTGATGCATGTCGTGCAAGTGTAAAATTTCTTTATGCATGGTGACCATCTCGTCAAAGAGGCTTCTCATGGTTTCTCCCAATGTCGATACTTCACCAAGTATGGTTTCTTTGAGTTCTTCTAGATACATGTGTGAAAGCAACTTTTTAGACCTTCGCTTGGATTTGTTCCACTTATTCCCTTGCAGCCTATAAGTTCTTTTCCATTTGTCTATTCTCGACCATGAGATACTCCATGTCTGACTTGATAGAAATTATGAAGGCCAAGTTGGCTATAGCAATGGCTTCTGGATTTCACCTGGTATCTGTCACAATCGCCCTTTCTCTAATGAATGTAAGACATTTGAGCTCATTCGAAAAGTGTGTCTTTATTACTTGTAAAATCTTCTTTTGAAGATCATCATAGGTTAGATTGTACATATCCATGACCATACCATCATCAAGAGGAAAAATTTACTCTTCTTCGCTCGAAGCTTGTTCTGTTGTCGGAGGAGGGGGAGACTGAATAATGATATATTGCACAGAAGGCATGAGATCAACATCCTATTTTTGTTGCTCTGATTCCATTCCATGTCCTGTATTACTATTAGATATTCAATTTCTTTAGCAAGTTCCTTATCCTGCAACTGCTTTCTCCCTTCTTCCAGTATCTAACTTCGTTCCTCTTCCTTAGCTTGCTTTAGCGCTGCTTCTTCTTCTTCTTTCTTCCACATCTAATCTTCTTCTTTCCTTTTCCTTCCTTCTCATTAATTTTGTTCTTGTTCTTCCTTATGCTTCAATTCTTCATCTTTCTTCCTCTGTATTCTCTTTCTTTCTGGTGTTATGGCCGCTTTCAAGATGATTGGATCTAATTTCCATTTGCAACTATGATCTTCCACTAGACTATGTACAACTTTCTTCTTTGATTTTTCGCGCACTGGGTTGCGCCTTACTTATGGTTCTTCTTCCAGAGTTGCTTCCACCCGAGGAGTAACCTATGATGTACCTGCAAAGCTGACTAGTTTGCAGGGTTTAGATGCATTGTAACAATTCTTCATCCTTTCCTCCTTGGGTCTAGCAAAATTCTCACTTGGCCAAGTGATATGAATCTTTTCGTAGTGTCATTTTCAAACACTCTTAGGATTGTACGAATTTAAGTCCATGCATCCAAATGAAAACTTCTCTATCTCCTTGCCTTCAATATCTATCGCCTTTAGATTCTTGATCTCGTACAATCTGATTTTCAAAGGAAGAGTGGGCCAAGGTGATTTCTTCTTACTCTACAACACTCCTGACAAACCTGTGGAAAGATGGTATTCTACTTCTTGCATGACCAATTTGTAGGTGGAATACCTCGGTAGCAGATGTGGAGAGTTCTGACCACCGAACACTTTGAGGTAAGTGCCATCCGGTGAGCAAACCAATCAACTAACTCTGATATTACCTCTATCGCCTTACAGGACATGTAGGGTGGGGATTCCTTGAAGATAATCTTATACAACGGAACGAGGAAGTGATTAGTCAGCTTTTCCATAACTCCTTTGTGGTTGCAACCCGAAATCAACTTGCAATAAATGTGTACATCGGGTTCCTTAGGTGTCCAAGTTCAACTCATGCCTAGAAAGGAGTTTTGAGCATAGATTACATCAAACAAGTAAGCATACATGTAGAACCTTGCTCGCTTACCCTTGGGAGGGTTCTTGGCATAAGCTACATGGGTCCTCAGTTATTGAGCCAACAAGTCCGACCAGTTAAATGGCTTTCCTTCTTTCACAATCTGATGCAGCAAGAAGGCCCAGCCTTCGGGAAAGGTCTCAGTACTCTTCTGACCATAGATCCGGAAACATAAAACTATCAAGTACTAAAATTTCTTCCTCATAGATTTGGTCTTGCAAGTTTTGTTGGGTATCTGGTGGAATTTGGATGGCTCTTTCACCCAACCTTTGATGACATCCTTCGTGCTCAATTAGCTGGTGATTACATATAAGTGGGAATCCATGTAGGATTTTGGTAGTGGAAAATGATACATATTGTGAAAATCATGTGTTGTGAAAGAGGCAAGCCTTTATCTAGTGGCATTGTTGACAGTCATGGTCTTTGTATGTGTATGTGATAGAATCCAATTGGAAATGTCTGTGCATGGAAAGTTTGGATACCTACATGAAATCTTGTGTAATATTGACCTTTAGACATTGATGTAAACATGCATGTATTCAAGATCTGCTTTGAAACAACTTGCTAAGAATACCTCATTTACCTTATGCCATGTAATGTATGAATCTTTCTCTATAAATAGTTGAGTGTCTGAGAAAACTGGAAATTTAATTGGAGTACTCTCAACTGCCTCCCCAGTGTTGATTTATGTAGTTTCCTTTGAAAGAGATCTCTTGGGAGCCATAGTAACAGTAACTTACAAAGAGAAGTGCTCAAAAATTGCAGTACCTGTAAGAGAAAAAATGCACTCATGGCAAACATAAGTAAGCTCAAGCAAAACAACCCATAAAGAAAGATCAAGGCAACAACCACAAGTTTGAGAGGAAAAACTATGAAATTTTTGGACAGAAGGGGAGAGGATGAGCTAAGGAACTGCACATTGCATAGTCTCAACAGGCAAGGGAGAATCTTGAGGCTTGAGACTATGCAATGTGTAGTCTCAGCCTGGGTGGACAAAGGGAGAGACTGTGCATTGTGCAGTCTAAGTGGCCAAGGGTGGGGCTTGAGCCCTGGAACTACGCAATGCATAGTTGGGTAAACCAGGGATTGTGCATTGCTGAGTCTCACAGGCCAAGCTGGAGGCTTATCTCTTGGAGATGTGAAATGCACAGTTGGGGAAGGAAACTATTGGCCAAAATTACGAAGATCTACACGGGAAAGAGATGGAATGTGACAGATCTAAGTGATATTGCATTCAAGAGTGAAGATCTGACTAAGGGTAAGATAGATCACTAAGAATCAAGTGCAGAAAATCAACATGCAAAAGGAAACATAAACATGCACAGGAAGACGTCGTAGTGATCACCACTAGTGGGTAAAAACAAGAAGTTGATGCAACACTTGTAAAAAGTGAATGAAGGACTTAACCAACAAAAATTGAATGAAGGACTTAACCAACACTTACACAAGCTAATAACAACTAAAACTCTAGCATCCATGGAAATAAAAAAGAAAAATAACACTCACAGAAGTGAAACAACATAAATTGACGAAAAAAGCTAAAAAACATGATAAAAGCAAAATTCACCCTGAACAGTGCCGCAAACTCCATCGAAGCCTCCTTGATCTCCCTAGGAAGGCTAGAGATCCAATATCAAATGTGAAAATTATCTCTAATGGCGTCCATTATATAGATCTAGGATAGGTTAGGGTTTATGATGTGCATGCCTATAATCAAGGAAAAAGCGACACTTGGCAAAAAATAAAAAAATAACAACTTATGCCACTCTTCAGGAAACTTATTGTCCACTCCCTATTTTATAGGGATTTCTTTTTTTTATTTTTGTTTTTTCTTTCTTTTATGAGAAACTGGCCATCCACACTACCAATAAGGATTATGAAATTCCCAACCACAACCAATTGGGTAATTCCTTGCCTCAATGAATTATGCAGTTTCTAAGGGTAAGAGAATATTTTACGTAATTTTTGAGCTCAAGACTAGCCTGCCTCTTAGGATTGAAAAGTTTATGAGTTGAAGGTTAGTCTGGCTCCCAAGATTACATATTTTTTGAGCTCAAGGTTGACCTACCTTCCAAGATTGCGCAATTCCAAAAGGGAAGACCGAAAATGTTGCAAGGTCAAGGCAGGAAATGGCTTGTATTTAGAAAGTTTTAGATTGGGGTAAAAACAAGACATCACAAGAATTGCATTGAAAGATAAGTCTTTACATAGACATGAATACTTGACAACAATGAATGATAGACTCCTCGAGACAGAAGGGATGCTCCAAAATGAAAACATGGGAAGAAATTTGGAGGGTGGTTATAGCAGCTACAACACTTGGCGAAAAGCTGGTAGAACTCCAACTTTGTATGGGTCTTACGTAATGTAAACCAGGTCTAATGCTTTAGTAATTATTGTTCATTTCATTGATTTTCGTAGCTTCTTTAATTATCTTAAGTTAACGATATAGTCTCTACCATTCTCTTCATCGGTGGCACACTAACAAAGATAAGTTAAACTCAGTTGTTTCGATTGGGGATGGGGAGTATACAGATACATAAGTGAAAAGGATCATCAGAGTCTTGGTTTTCTTCTCTAGTGTTTCTCTGTTTCCTGCAGCCTTGGACAATACCCCAATGGAGTCACTTCAAGAACACAAACATTGCTCCGCTACCAGCAAGCCTAGACAGTACCCTGGTGGAGTTTCTTGTTTCACCTCCCTTTGCAGGAAGCCCTTCTCTTATTTCAACCTTTATTTATTTTTTGTATTTCTATTCATAGAAATATGCATTGGAACTTATTGATTTCGTGGGGCAGAAGAGGGATCTTGACTTATTGAGAGCATAAGAGGTTGTCCTTCTCTAAAATACAGTTCGCTTATTAAAGTTCCCTCCCCTCCTTATTCTAATCAAATTAGTTGAAAAGGAAAAATCAAACAATCATTAAAACTGATTAGAGTAGGAGGCACTAGTTATAGATTCAAGCATTACAATTCCACTAGGCTCTCTCTCAGAAAGAATGCATTTTCCATCAGGGTATCATCAACTAAAATATATAAGGCCAATGCAAAGAGAGGGAATACACATACAACCAAGCATTGATAGTAGCACAATTTCCTCTTGAAATTCACCATGCTTTCTTCGAAACCAAGCATGGTCTCATGCATAAGTTACTGTAAAGGAGATAGAAGGGTAGGGCAGAAAGAAAATCAAAACAAAACAAAGAAACAAGAAAAACTAACCCTACTCCTAAACTAACCGAGAATAAGCCAGGTTTATGTAAAATGAAACTTCCATTGTAACCATCGAAGCATATACTGACTTATATAGGCGAGGGAATCAAGACCAGGGGAGATTTTCAGGAATAACATCCAACCAAAAAGATAAAATGTGAAATGTTGCAACATCAGAAGACTAAAAATGTAAGCAAAATAATACAACATGAAAGCACATGCAAAACTTTTTGCTAATGCATTGGGGTGTCTATGCACATTGCAACAAGATATCATGCGAAATCGTTCTTCCAAACTTTTGAACTTGGAAAACATGAAGAAAATGAAAAACTTACATTTTGCAAACAGGCTTGCCATGTATGACTCCTCCCATGATTGAGTGATCGAATCATGCAAAACATATGGAGGATGTGAAACTTGTGAAATGGATTAATTTCCAAATTGCACAATCAACTGATGAGGATTCTTGAGGGATAAAGTATTATCCTGATCATGATTGGAATTAACACCAACGCTGCAAGAACCCGACATAACCATCATTGTAGGATGAAGTGCCTTGATAGCTTGTGGTAGTTTTAAGACATCAGAAGGTAGATCATCCAAAATTGGTGGCTTAGAAAAATCGAAAGTAGAAAATACAGAGTTGTTACTATATGAGTCGATGGATATATGACAACAGCCGTGATCATAAGTTCCATCCTCAAAAAGGAAGGCATCCTCGTGATCTGATGAATCATAGAGAGGGGAAGACTGAAAACAAGAAATTTCACTCTTTGTTTCTTCACAATGATCAGATGATGGATGGGAGAGATCAGAAAGAGAATATTTTTCCTCACCCTATTCGAATGTAAAATTGACATTCCACAAGTCCTGAGTGTGATCAAAATTAACATCGTCAGAAACTGTTTCTTTGAAAGATACAACAGGCATGACAAAATCATGGAAGATGTCAAGATAATGAGGGAGGGGTGAAAAAAGAGAGACATCAACTATCATTGCAGATTCTTGTTCAGTAATAGAATCCCACACATAGTCATTTTGAATTATATTGAAAGTTTGTTATTCGATACTAACTCCATCCTGAACTTGATCCTCATGAACATTAGAAGAAACGATTGAAATAGGTGGATATAACAAATCACAATTAGGAGGACCAAAGGAACCAGCAGAAGGAGGTTAAGGAGAAAGAACATCACTATACAAAATATATTCACAGTCAAAAATTGTGCTTGAATTATGAATATGTGGGGTGGGAGAAGATGGTGGTAGATTAACTGATGAATTCTTAATTTATCCAACATCCACCTACGTAAATGGAGTTCTTTGATGAAGAGAAGACAACAAATCACTTGTTATATCAACTTCCTTCTATGCATATTTAAGAGAACCATAACCAGTAAATGTTGGGATACTTTTGAAGGATTCATATTCTGCTGGATTCATTGAAATATGAACAATAAATTTGAACTTCCCTTTCATGAAATTCCAATCAATATCATCCTTAGAAAATTCATAACAAAAATGAATGAAGTGATCATGAAAATCATCAACATAGTCATCAGGTTCTTAAATTCCTAAGATGCATGATTTTCTTGTAAACAAATTTATAATCAAACCTGTCAAATACGCGATAGAGCTCCTTGAAAGGATGTTCGAAAGAGTGAATAGAAGCAGTTGACAATTTGTAACACCACTCTTTAACACGCAATTCGAACGTAAGGATGAACAACCTATAAGCAGTATGCTCACAATAAATATCGTGATGAGTGCAGAATTCAAGAAATCAAGCGGTGTGCTCGAGAATTGTTGTTCCACCCTCTCCATCAAACTTCATATTAGACAATTCATTAATTATCCCTGTAGGCACTTTCAGATTTGCAATCCTAGAAAAACAAGTCAGGGTTAAGATATGGGAAGAATCCATTTAAAGATAAGGAAAGTTCAAACACACTTCACAGGCTCAGCTTGTCATATGTCCCTCCTTCTAGTGCCAAAAATGATGATGGTGTTGGACCCACCAACATTCAGAGGGTCTCCCCGATATAAAGTTCCATTTAGAACTCACATCGTTTGGAGTAGGAGCCCCATCCAAAATATAACTCTGATTTCTGAAATAGTGATTTTTAGTAGTATGCCTTGGCTGCGATAACACATATAATGATGTATTCGTGAATTTGGTGAAACAAGTGTATAGGTCTGTGAAGAGTCAAGTGCAATGCATGAAAGGTTCTAACATTACAAAGGGAAAGTGAGTGAGCTCCTTAAAATCCTATAATAGTATGCAGTTTGAAAGGAATACATGAGCATAAAAGGAATCATGAGTTAGCCTCCAAAATAGTTCACAAGATAACCATGATTGAGAAATACAACAACATGCATTCAACAATATTCATACTAATGAAAACTAAATAGTTCATAAGCATTAGCATAAATTGTAAACATAATAAGAATAGTCCTACTATATTCAAAACATATGCATGAAAAATGTGTCGTCTCGGAGCTTTTATTAAACTGAAATTCTCAAACATACATATACAATCTCCAAACCACTCCCAATAGCGTAACATGAAGCCAATGCGTGCTCCTCCAAAGAAATATACTCCCTATATGCTAGGGGGAATCCAAGGCTCTCAACAAAACTCCCAAGCTTTTGATCCTAAGAAAAAATCCCTTTACATGAGTTATTAGGGTATATTTATAACAAAAGAGATGACTAATCATCCCTCCTTTTTGACTCTTAGACTTCCCTCATGACTCTTTGACTTCCTTCAACCATAAGCATTGGACTTCATTACAAAATGACTTTTCACACTCTACAATTAACACTTGGAATTTCACTTATAATATTACAGAAGAATATTGCAATATTTCTCATACCCATATAAGACAAAATTGGGTAGAGTCAATTAGATAGCCTAATAAGACAAAACCAAGTTAATCTTGAGTTTGGGGAAACTATAGCTCAACCACTTCAACTTGTATTTTCTTGGTCACATAGTGGTACCAAGTTTTGTACTATGAGATGACTTCCCCAAACTATGCGATGGGATCAGGTTGGAAGTGGACTCTAGCCTCCATTGCATCCGGGTAGACTAACTTGGAACTAGTTTAAGTTTCCTTCTTCATCAGGAGCAACATAGTATTGATCTAGATAGGGCCACCAATGCACTTCTTCACATTATATTTGTTCACCTATAGATATTCCTTGGTAGTGATTTGCCCGATCTGGTCCAAGTATTCTTCAACCTCTTATCTGATTTTATTTCTACCCTTCGCTTCAGCGAGTGAGCCAACTGAAGGGATCTTGTGTGCCTTTACCATGAAATCCACACTATTGTCCAACCATACATATGAGGCCTAAATGTTGGCGATAAATGAGTTGTGTTGTTTGTTACACTGTATAAGAATCTAAACCCCTGCCTTCTCCAACTCATTATGTTGCCTTTTCTTCTTCATCAACTCGGGTGGTGTGCCTTTGTACTACATTGACCATTCATGCATGGTAGAAATGGGTGTATGAACAAACTTGAGATATTTATCATTATCTTTGAACTTATGTCGCGTGCCATGTGAGAAGACAATTTCTTTGTGCATGGTGACCAGCTCCTTATAGAGGCTTCTCATGGTTTCTCCGAGTGTCGATACTTCACCAAGTATGGTTGCCTTGAGTTCTTCTAGATACACCTATGTAGGAGCTTCTCTTTGGACCTATGCTTGGAGTTGTTCCACTTGTTGCCTTACATCCTGTAAGTTATTTTCCATTTGTCTGTTCTCGACCATGAGATACTCTATGTTTTACTTGGTAGCACCTGTGAAGGCTAAGTTGATTGCAAAATTGGCTTCTAGATTCCACCTAGTATCTGTCACAATCACCCTTTCTCTAATGAATGCAGGAGATGTGAGCTTGACTAGAAATTGTTTCTTTCTTGCTTGTACAATATTCTTTTGAAACTCATCGTAAGTTAGATTGTATGTATCCATGACCAGACCATCATCAAGAGGAACAATTTCCTCTTATTCACTCGGAGTTTTCTCTGGTGTCAGAGCAGGGGGAGACTGAATAGTGATCTTCTGTGTGGAAGGCATGAGATCAACATCTTGGTTTTGTTGCTTTGGTTCCACCTCCATGTCTTGGATTACTATCATATCTTCAATTCCTTGAGCAAATTATTTATCCTAAAAATTATTTCTCTCTTCCTCTAATAGTTGACTATGTTCCTCTTCCTCAACTTGCTTCAGTGCTGCTTCTTCTTCTTCTTTCTTCCACCTTTCTTCTTCTTCTTTCCCTTTCCTTTCTTCTTGTTCCTTTTGTTCTTGTTCTTCCTTATGCTTCAATTCTTCTTCCTACTTCCTCTGTTTTCTCTTTCTTTCTGTTTTTATGTGTTGGCATTATGGTGTGCATGGATCCAGCTATCTGATGATGGCATTGGTTCATGATGGTAGCTAACTCATGTTGGCATTGATGTCAACCCTTGTAGACTAGATGATGTGTAGATGCCATTCATCGTAGCATGGTTGTAGCTCATTGTGTTGACATTGGGATGATTGTGTTAGTATTTATGTCAACAGTATGATGTCACACTCATGATGGTTAGATGATGCCATTGTTTTGGTTGATGATGTTTTTGTATATGGATGATGAAAATCTACATGTGATGGCGATGATGATTGGCATAGTAGTTAGTTGGAAACTAAGTCTTCATCTAGGTCTTTGTGATTATGCTCATTGATATGACTTGTTACAATAGGATGTTGGCCTCATGATGATGATCATGATGCTGCATAGGTGTTCCATGTCAATTCAGAGGTGTTGCATCTTGTGGAGATGTTTTTTTTAGAGTGGAGGACTTGTTGACACTACCTATAACCTTGTTTTTTGGCCTTCTAGGTCAAATTATTTGGTAGTGACACTAGGGAGACATATTTGGTCCACTTGCAGATGTGTTAAAGGCTATGTCAGAGGTTTGGAGGCTTGTATAGATGTTGGAGAAGGTGATCCAACAGGTGGCTAAGGTTCTGATTTGAAGACTTGATGTTTATCTCCATCCTTTGCCCTAGTTGCATGGAGCCAAGCCTGTGGGAGAAACTGAAAGGCTTGAGTCGCTAGAAGAAATGCCTATGGGAGGAGTTGAAGGTTCCAATTGAGATCATCTAGTGTTATGCATGCGACTAAGTATTTTCATGAGATTTATTTTTATTCCTCACGCAAAACAGAAGAAAATTCAAGAAAATTCTTAAAGGCTTCTAGAAAAACTTGTAAAGATCGGAAATGATTTGAAAAGGTCGTCCAATGATGTGAACACCTTTAGTGTATGAGTAGTGGTGTTAGTGGATTTAATTCATCCAATTTTTTCACCCTTGATCCTAGCCCCAACGTCAATTTCACCCTACATGTTTTATCTTCATCACTTGGGAGTTGTGTGATTGGAGATGGTGAGTGTATGAGTGTAAGAGAAGGCTACATAGAGTGTTGATGCTTCATAGATATTGGAGAGAATAGATGTTGATGGCATAGACTGGAGAAGAATTGAAGCATGCTACAAAATAGATCAGATTTGATGCTACTGGAGTAGAGATTGTTTGGAGAGATTTTGTATGTTGTTAGATAGTGTTTTATTTGTGACTCTCACATTTTTTTTTGCAGGAGTTGCTGATGAATTTGTCACATAACCATAGTGTCTTATGATGTTGATTGTATTGTGCAGCACTATATTGATGTGAGGATTTGATAATATTCAAATTTGATGTGGCCACTATTTTTCTAGAGTTGAGAGCACATTTGTTGTGGTATTATTCTGATTGATATGATGATTTCTTGCTGCTAGAGTTCATATTGCAGAGTTGGATCAAGTTCAATAGAAATTCTTGGATCCAGTGTGAAAATATATGAAATGAGGTTTGTATAGAGGAGAGGGGTAGAGACTTGATGGATGTGGAGCAGTGATTGCGAATTTTTAGTGAAAGGAAAAATTTCTTAATCCAATGGTAGTTGGATAATCCAATCAGAGTTGGGAAGGATCGATTCATCATGGTGGCTTTCAACGAATGGTAGTCCGTAGATCTGTGGAGAACATAGTCTTCTGAGCTAATAAATAGAATTGAGTCTTCAAGATTATTGGAGTCAGCTAATTGTATATGAGGTTGAGTCTCCATGTTGATGGGAGTCAACAAATCTATGTAAAATAAATATTTTTCTTAATAGAAGATTCAGAGCAGAGCAACTATAGTAAGGGTGGCCTTTTCCCTGGTGAAGGTTTTTCCACCAGATATATTGTATCTTGTGTGTGATGATGATATTTTTGGTTGTGATTTGATGGTTTTCTTTTAGTATATTTTGCTTATATGTTTACATGTTTATTTTTTACTCATATGATTCTAACATATTGTAAGTTGCTTCAATTACAAGTGTGTGATTCAATTGAGAAGTAATAAAAGGAAAGAATTGATAATAAGTCACACTATTGATTCACCCTCACCCCCCCAGTAGTGCTCAAAGGTTTCCAACAATTGGTATTAGAGTGGGGCTCTTGGTTGTAGTTTGATCGCTGGAGAGTAGATATGGGGTTTGTTGGTAGAAAATCATTTTTTTTTTTATTATCAGAATGGTTGTCCTCACTATTGCAAATTACAAGGTATGGCACAAAAATGTTAAATCTCAATTTTTGTCTTATGGATCTAACATTTGGAGAGTTATGTGAAGGTTGTGGAAATGATCTAATTACAGATGAATTTTTGGATTAGGATGCACAAGAAAGATGCATAATCTACAAGAATCTTCATGATCATGATATGAATATACTAGTGGGTTTGAAACGTGCCAAAGAAATGTGGGAAAAGCTAGAATCCATATTTGGTGATGGTATGAGCAGAAATAAGGAAAATGATAAGAATAGAAACAAAAAGAAGAACGAGAACAAGGGCCTTAAAAAACAAGAAGCTCAACCACAAGAGTACCATTCTTCTAGTGCCCATGATTCAACAGATGATGAGAAGAGATCAGAAAACCATGAATCCAAAGGTATAAACATTAATGATTTTCTTTTGATTTATAATTTGGATGATTCATATTTAGATCATGTTGATGCACATAATGAAGATGAGAATGTTATTAAGGGTCTTTGAGATGAGATTTCTATACTAACAGCTACATGCAAGGATCAAGAAAAAAGTGTTGCATATCTTTGAGGATAGAGAGGCCAAACCCAAGGAGGAGATCATCGGCCTAAAGATTAAATTGGTTGAATCAAAAAGATTTGAGGAAGGCATGAGAAAGCAATACAAAAAGAAGGAATATGAATGTGAATATTAGAAGTTGAAGTGATGTCCTTAAGAAAGCAGAAAAATATCGAGAAAAGTATTGTGGCCTTGGATAATTTGCTTCATTCTAAAGATCACCATTGGATAAATCTAGTCTTGGATTTCAAAAGGGTGAATCTAGTTTGCGTGCAGGAAACAACACTAAAGTTGAACCTAAAGAACCTGTAGCAAACAATACTAGCATCAAAAGTGAGAACCAAGGAAACAAAAAGTAGCTCCAGCCGCAGATCAAGCAACAAAAGCACCAGTAGTAGAAAAACAAGTAGAACTAGCAGCATAGAATAATATCTCAAGGAGCTCCTACATTCAAAAAACCTTTTTCTCCTAGAGATGGCCATGAAAGATTTGTAAGGTTTCAAAGGAATCAAAATCCTTTTGTTCCTTTTGGGCACAATGTAGAATGCTACAACTTTCACAAGTATGGGCATGTTGCTGCTAATTTTCAGAGTAGAATGTATAGATCAAATCAGTGGAGTTTGCAGCAATATCAGCAACTAAGGAGATTGGAAAATAGGTATAATCATCGTTTTTATGGTTATTGTTACTCATGTCACATGTTTGGCCATAAGGCAATAGATTTCACGTCTAACTAATGGAGGAGAAGCACGTTGCAAGCAAGGTTTAGATCTGGCATGAGCAGAAGAAGATTTGGTCCCCTTAGCCATGTAGAATGTTATACATGCCATAATTTTGGCCATATGGCAAGAGATTGTTTGTTGCCCCATTATTCAAGGAAAAATCGACCAACGCAGTAAAAACAAAGTGAACCTACCTAAAAACGAGTGAAGGAAGAAAATAGGCAGAAGAAGGAAGAAAAGAAGAAACTAAAGATCGTGTGGAGGAAGAAGAAGCAACAACTCTTCAAATAGTGAAGATAATTCCCTTCTGTATTCCATTATTATTTCATGCATATTCATAGAGGACTGTTGAATTCATAAGAGGTGCATAACCTTAGGGGGAGCGTGTAGCAGGAGTATGGAAGTTTGTGAGTACAGTTTTTGCAACAACACTTGATGAATTTTTGTCAGCCCCATGCACATTCAGGTCCATAGGATCAACCTGTCTATTGGAGGTATATTGAGCTCATGGGGAGTTATGCATGGTATGGAGATTCATGATTTGTTTCTTCTATTTCACTTCTTTTTGCTAATGTGATTGTAGCAATTCTAAATGTCTTTTCATGAGTAGAAAAAGATGCATTTTCAACCATATATATGCTTTTGGTTTCACTAATAAGTTGGTTGAAAATATGTGCAACCATGCATAAAATGTACTCATTCCTCCAACCATGTATAGAGATGACATGTGACATGGACCAGCCATGTATGAGTTGTTGTATGATGATTACTACAGCCATGTATTTGTTATTGTATCATCATTATGTATTGGTTGAGAGTCCAGTCTTTAGTATGATGAGTCATCATGGTGATAGGCTTGTTATGGAGGAGTATCATGAGTCTATTTTGCATCCATATATATGGGCTAATGATGATGTAATAGTCATGATGTATCATGTATTTGAGTCATTGGTCCATAGAGGATGATCATAACAGCTATGTATGTATTGATATATTCATGAAAAATGCTCATGGAGCAATGTACTTATGTTGTATTATCATTGGGTCATTTAGTCATGAGTCATGAGGTCATGTTATGGTCATATGTGATTCATGTATGAGGTATAATGTCGCTACTACAACCATGTAATTGTAATGTATATGTCATATAGTCATGGTCATGTGGAGTCTTGGGCCATATGGTGCTTCTTTTCTTAGCAAGGAAGCAATGTTTGCAGCAGAAGAAGTTCATTACAAGATAGAGCTGATTTTGGTGATGGCATATGTTCACAGGGATCATTATTTGTTCTTATTTTCTTTAGCCATACATTGTTGTTCATTATAATGCGGCTTATTATTTCTTATTGTTGCTTATGGTTGGCTTATGTTGGCATATTATTGTTTTCGCTTGAGGTGTTTTATTGGTTGGTATGATTCTTTGGATGTTGACTGGATATATATGATACTTGTTGTTTTTATAGAGGCATGGATGATCATTGATATGCATTATATCTCATATATGTAGAGATTTATTACTCCAGCCTTTGTGCTTCAGTTTTGTTGACTTTGTCATATGGAGTTGACCCTTTGCCATTGATGTCAAAGGGGGAGTGATAGTGGATGATGGTCCAAAGTTTGTGTATGATTTCCATCAATGCCAAAGGTGGGAATTTTTGGCTTATGGTGTGCATGAATCCACCTAGTTGATGTTGGCATTGGTTCATGATGGAAACTAGCTCATGTTGGCATTAATTTCAACCCTTGTAGACTAGTTGATGTGTAGATGTCATTCATTGTAGCATGGTTGTAGCTCGTCATGTTGACATTTGGATGATTGTGTTGGAATTGATGTCACAATGGTCAGATGATGGAATTGTTTTGGTTGATGATGCTACTACAAATGGATGATGTAAATTTACATGTGATGGAGATAATTATTGGCACACTAGTTGAGTTGGAAACTAAGTATTCATCTAGGTCTTCATGCTTACGCTCATGGAGATGAATTTTTGTAGTCGTATGTTGGCCTCATGATGACGATCATGATGTTGCAGAGGTGTTCTAGGTTAGTTCATAGGTTTTGCAACTTGTGGATGTTTGTTGGAGAGTGGAGGACTTGTTGGCACTCTTGCCAACCTTGTTTGTTGGCCTTCTAGGTCAATTTCGTAGTGACACTTGGGAGACATCTTTGATCCACTTATATATGTTTCAGAGGCTATGTTAGAGGTTTGGAAGTTTGTATAGATGCCAGAGAAGGTGATCCAACAGGTGGCCGAGGTTATGAGCTTAAGGCTTGATTTTTTTCTTCATCCTTTGCCCTAGTCGCATGGAGAAAAGCATGTGGGAGCCACTCGAAGGCTCCAGTCGCTGGAAGAGAGTGACTAAAGGTTCCAGTCAATTTCAAATAGTGTTATGCATGCAACTGAGGGTTTTCATGAGATTTTCTCTGCATTCCTAGCGCAAAAAAGAAGAAAATTAGCAGCAAAATTCCTAGATGCTTCCAGAAAAAGTTGTAAAGGTCTAATATAATTTGAAAATGTCCTCCAATGATGTGAACACATTCAGTGCACAAGTCATGGTGTTAGTGGATTGATTTGGTTCAATTTGTGCTCTCTTGATCTTAGCCCCAAGCTCAATTTCTCCCTACATGTTTTATTTTCATCACTTGGGAGTTGTGTGATCAGAGATTGTGAGTGTATGATTGTAAGAGAAGGCTACATAGAGTGTTGATTCTTTAGACCTATTGGAGAGCACAGATGTTAAAGGCAAAGACTAGAGCATAATTGAAGCATGCTACAAAATAGATCAGATTTGATGTTGTTGGAGTAGAGATTGTTTGGAGAGCTTTTGTATGCAGCTAGATAGCGTTTTTGTTGGTGACTCTCACATTTGTTTTTGAAGGAGCTACTAATGCATTTGGAAAATAGCCATAGTGTCTTATGATGTTAATTTTATTATGCAACATTATATTGATGTGAGGGTTTGATAGTATTCATATTTGATGTGGCCACTATTTTTCTAGAGTTGAGAGCACATAGTTTTGGTATTATTTTGATTAATTTGATGATGTCTTGCAGCTAGAGGTCATATTGCAGAGCTGAATCAAGTTGAGAAGACATTCTTGGATCGAATATGAAAATATATGAAATGAGGTCTGCATAGAGGAGAGGAGGAGTGACTTCATGGATGTGGAGTAGTGATTGTGAAGGTTCGGTGAAAGGAACAGTTTCTCAATCCAATGGTAATTGGATAGTCCAATTGGATTTGGGCAAAGATGATTGATCGTGGTGGCTTTCAGCAGATGGTGGTCCATAGATCCGTGGAGAACATAGTCTTTTGAGTTGATTAGTAGAATCGAGTCTCCACGCTAATCAAATTCAGTTGATTGTATATGAGGTCGGGTCTCGATGCTGATGGGAGTCAACAAATATATGTAAAAGACATATTTTTCTTAATAGAAGATTCAGATCAATGCAACAACACCAAGGGAGGTTTTTTTCCCGGTGAAGGGTTTTCCACCAGATATCTTGTCTCTCATGTGTGATGATGATATTTGTGGTTGTGATTTGATGGTTTTCTTTTAGTATGTGCTTCTTATATGGTTATATGTTTATTTTTTACTCATATGTTGCTAACATATTGTGAGTTGCTACAATAACAAGTGTGTGATTCAGTTGAGAAGTGATAAAAGGAAAAAATTGATAATAAGTCACACTATTAAATACCCCCCCCGACCCTCTCAGTAGTAATAAAAGGTTTCCAACACTTGCCACTTTCAATATGATCAGATTTTCTTTCCATTTGTAGCTTTGTTCTTCCATTGGACTCTGCACAACTTTCTGCTTCCCCTTTTCATGCACTGGGTTGCACCTTACTAATGTTTTTGCTTCCATAGTTACTTCCAGCTGAGGAGTAACCTATGATGTACCTGCAAAGTTGACTAGTGGGAGTGGATTATAGGCATTGTAATAATTATTCATCCTTTCCTCCTCAGGTCTAGCAAAAGTCCCACTTGGCCAAGTGAAATGAATCTTTTCACGGTGTCACTTACAAACTCTCCTACGATCGTATGGATTTAAGTTCATGTCACCAAATGCAAACTTCTCTATCTCCTTTCCTTCGGTCTCTATCACCTTTAGATTCTTGATCTTGTACAATCTGATTTGAAAGGGAAGAGTGGGCCAAGGTGCTTTCTTCTTCCTCTGTAACACACCCAAAAAACATGTGGAAAGATGGTATTCTACTTCCTTCATGTCCAAATTGCCAGTGGCATACCTCGGTAGTAGATGTGGAGACTTCTGACTGCCAAACACTTTGAGGTAAGTTCCATCCAGTGAGGCAAACCAATCAGACAACTTTGATACTGCCTCCATCACCTCACAGGACATGTATTGTGGGTCTTCCTCGAATATTAGCTTATACAATGGAATGAAGAAGTGATCAATTAGCTTTTCCATAAATCTTTTGTAGTTGCAATCTAAAGTAACTTGGAATAAATGTGTACAAAAGGTTCCTTGGGTATCCAAGTCCAACTCATGCCAAGAAAGGAGTTCCGAGCATAGATTACATCCAGCAAGAAAGAAAACATGTAGAACCTTGCTTGCTTACCCTTGGGAGGGTTCTTGGCATAAGCTACATGGGTCCTCAATTGTTGAGCCAACAAGTGTGACTAATTAAATGGCTTTCCTCCTTTCACAATCTAATGCAGTGAGAATGTCCAACCTTCAGGAAAGGTCTCATTATTCTTCTGACCATAAATCCAACAACATATAACTATCAAGTACTAAAATGCCTTCCTGAGAGATTTTGTCTTGTAAGTGTTGCTGAGTGTCTATAGAATTTGGATGGATCTTTCACTCAACCTTTGATGACATCCTTTGTGTTCAAGTAGCTGGTGAATGCATATAAGTGGGAATCCATGTAGGATTCTGGTAGTGGAAATTGATACATACACTGAAAAATCATGTGTCAGGAAAGAGGCAAGCCTTTGTCCATTGGCACTATTGAGAGTCATGGTATTTTTATCTGTATGTGACAAAATCTAGTTGACAATGTATTTGCATGGAAAGGCTAGATACCTACATGTCATATTGTGTAATCTTAACCTTTGGACATTGATGTAAACTTTCATGTCTTCACTATATTCTTTGAAACTTATTGCTCATAATACTTAATTCACCTTATGCCATGTAATGTCTGAATATTTCTATATAAAAAACTGAGTGTGTGAGAAAATTGGCAAGTTTACTAGAGTACTCTTAATTCTCTCCGCAGTTGTTATAGACATTTTTGGGCACCGCAACCCCAAGCATAAAATGTCCATAAACCAAGGGCTCCTAAGTCCCTAAAGGTGTTGTTCCAACCCCTATGAGAACAAGGTCAACTGATTACAGCATCTCCCAGAAGTTCTCCATGAAAAACTACTCAGAACTGGTCAAAACTGGACCATTTCACCTGCTCCATAGGCAAAGTGTGTTGCATCCCACCTAAATACACACAGTAGGTGCGTTGCATTTCAAAAAGCCCTTCTATGGGGTGTGATGGGCGAGAAGAGAAAAATGGCAGGGTCAATCCGCAAGGTGAAGAAGCATGGAATCTTCCAGAAACTTCTCCTGTGACACTTGCCTATCTGAGTTCGACCAGGGATGAGCAAGAGATAATCAATCTCCAAGTGGAATCAAGAAATATCAGAGGAAAGACACTAATCAAATCACAAGCTGACTCATCTCCCTTGCAGACATCTATATATGGATCCCTCATCCCAGAGATCCAGAGGCTGGAATTTTGCATCTTGTAAGGAATTGCTGTTGGTTTCTTGAGGCAACATCATAGTGTTGGGTGATCTAAGCTTTTCATGAGGTGAAGAAGGGCTTACTTGCTGAGAGGATGATGCTGGGTCAGAACAATTGGTTGTAACTTTCTTAGCTCTTTCTTGATTATCAATAAAGTTATTCAAGTTTTCCTCCATACTCTTGTGTGATTTATGTTTTATGCATTTGTATGGTCAATTTACATCTGATCCTAAATTGTTTATGATAATAGATCTATGTTCTCGTATAGTGTTATGCTGCTTTGATTCTATAGGTACTCTGTGAAGCTGGGTATACAAGAAATCAAGTAGCAAAGGACTATCAGAAGAGAGAGGAATCGAACAAAGAACCAAGCGCAAGACAGAGGTTGGTCTCTTTTATTCTTCTCTCATCTATCTTTCATAAAGGAAAACGAAAGTAGTTTTACTTTGTTTGTTTCTAAGGTAGCTACCAGCCTTAGTGGGATTAGCAGTTCTGTATAGACACTATTCCCGGTAACAAAATGGCGCCTCCACTGGGGAGCGAGTAGATTGTTTGTTCATCTACATTTGTTTACTTTATAAACTTACAGACAGAGCCTGAAGTCAAGCCAGCTAGCCTTCGAACTGCATTTGCTATGCAAGTGCAAAGTAGATCAACGCTGCTTCAGTCAATCTCCAAGTTTTGTTTATGATTTACAAGCTCTCTAATTGCCCTTGTGGTGGCTCTAGTAACTTACTTAGATCTACCCCTATGATTGATTTACGGATTACCACTTGCTCGGCCAAAATCCCTGAACTGAACTGCAAACTGTGACCCGGAACCCAATCAAAGTCTCGTCCCTGGTCCAGCGCACTGTCTGTTCTGTGAATCTCAAATTCAGCGCACTTCCTGAGTGTAGTAGGTGCGTTGCATTTCAGTTTCACTGTGTTACAGGTGCGCTGATCAGACTAGGCATTGTTCCTAAATTTTGGTTTCTGTGTTCACTCTTTTCAGATCTATTCAAGAGTTTTGTTGCTTGTAGTCAGTACACCTTTGTTTGAAACCCCTTTCCTTGTTGTTATCCCGCCTCCATTTGCAAAGAACTGTAAATGTTTTTTATGTATTTTTTGAGTCATTTTCAGTTCTCCTTTACAAAGAAGTAACGTAATTGTATTGTCGTTTCTTGATTTGAGAGTGTCGCAAGTGTCGTTTTCAGTCATAGAAGAGAGTCTGATTGCTCTTGATAGTCGATTACCCTGTTACTATTGTATTTTATCTAAATTTGTAGTTTTTCTATTGTCGAAAGCAAGTTTTCATTTCCAAATCGCAAAGTGTTGTCATTGTCTTCATTTTGATTTTGAAAAGAAACTTGTTAGTAATTGTTGCTTTGAAAAAATAATTCAGATTTGCGCATTAGCTTTCTTTTTATCATTCACATATTAAGAAGGCTGAAAACAAATACATGCATGTGCATTTTCATTTAGACTGGTTGTTGGTTTAATTTAGGACAGTGCATATAGTGTGTGCTCTTTGCTCTTTGTTGAAAGAATACTGTCTCTCTTTCCTTAGTAGCTAGGATTTTCATTGCACAAAGAAGATAAAACGACTGTTTATCATCTTAGATTGCATTTTAGGAATTGTACATCTACATCACGCGGTGAACCTCAAAGGCAAATTTCTTAAGCAAGATCAACTATAAAATAAATTTAATGAATTTCACAACGCTTTGGAACCTAACGCACAACATCTAGAAGTCTAGGCTAGAGACGTATTCCGGCGTCGTAAAGCCTGGTAACTGTTGTTTTCATTGTTGGTTGGATGATTCCTCCACTTTGAGATGATAAGTGCCAGTACGGACTTGTGCTCCCATGTACCATCGAGTATATTTTGGGAGACCACAATAGGCTTAATCCTTTATCCATAGGAAGCCGTGTCTGCCGCCCTATCGATCACAATGCACTGAACACAGCATTCGGGAAGATTGACTGTCGTACCATAAAAAGTATTCTGCAGTTTTGCGATTAGTTTGGTAATCCCTCTGCCTAGATTTCCATAGCAATCCCTTTTGTTCCTTTTCAGACTCCTTAACGGAAAAGGTCCATCTGAGCACTTTTCACTTCAGGCTCATTAAAAATTGAAGGCGACTAGAGTCATCTTTTGTTTTTTCTCGACTCTTTAAAATTGAAAAACAAGTTGTGTCAAAGCGTCTAAAATTTATTTTAAACGAAATAATTATCATCTTTCCTACGTTGGTCTTGGGTTGGGGAAAATGGAGTCCGCCAACCAAGGAATTCCTCTTGGAGGAAATCCTAGTCCCTTCTCCTCTTGGGGAGATGTTGGTGCACCCCACATGGCCACATTGTCACTTCCAGGATTGACAATCGGCTTGTCCGTATGGCTCTTCTCAACCTCTTTCGTTCAGAACACCGCGATTCCTGAACAATCAAGTCAGCAACTAGACGATTCCAGAGTCACCCCCCAACCCTCTACTTCGTCAAATTCTTCCTCTCCTCCTTCCTCTTCGCTTGATGAAGCTGGTAAAGCCAAAAATCAAGTACCTGAGAAGAAGAAGGAAAAGAAGAAGAAGGAGCCAAAGGCGAAAAGGAGCAACCAAGCGTTGTCTAGCGAAAATCCACACACTGCACTGACCAGGCCTAAATCGCCATGTGTCATTTGCAAAGGAGACCACTATCATAGAGATTGTCCTTGCATTCCTCGGATCTTAAGGGACTGGTCTCCTCATTTGCACAACCAGGTGTCGTCAACCTCTGATGATCATGTTGAAAATACACTGTCAACTAGTGAAAGTGAAGCCACTGGACAAAAAGGAAAATGCAAATTTCCTTGTAAATTGTGTGAAGGCGATCATGCCGTCCACTGTTGTGCCTTCTTAGAGGAGGCTAAAAGAGTTTTGGACGATCGTCTGGTTTCACCATTACGGCTTCCTCCTGGATATAAAAAACTCTTGCCGAGTCCGTCACTAGTTGAAAATCTGGCTGACACGCCCTTGTGGTCGGCCGAAGTATCTATCATTGAAGAAAAACCATCTGAATCCACGCCAGACGAAAGTCAAAAGGTCGAGGCGGCAGTTGACCCGGTCTTGCCTTCAGAGGTTCCATCTTCAGATGATACACTCATCGAAGAGAACAAGGATGACACCATCCAAATTCTTTTCGTAAGCACAGACTCCGAAGAACATGGGGGCAGTCTACCTGTTCCTTTACCGCAGGAAGGAAGTTCATCAGAGTCATATCCGGCCGTCTATTCGGTCCCACCTCCAAGCAACCTAGTTGTTTCCTTCGACTGGAATCAACTAGGCAGACCCCGTTTACCGGCTAGTGTACCATTTCGAATCATTACTCAAATATATAGAATGGTCATGGCCGGTACCATCATAGATGAAGGGGCTTCTATGAGTATCCTTTCCTCGACTGCTTGGAAAGCGCTTGGTTCGCCATCGCTTTTGCCTGAGATGAGAAATCTAACAGGCTTTGACAAAGGAACCAGTCGACCGTTAGGGATCCTTCCCAATGTGCCCATAACATTGAGAGGGAAAACCGTTCACATGAACGTAATGGTAGTCCAAGGACCCCTGGATTATAATCTACTCCTTGGACGAGACTATATTTATTGCATGGGATCCATTTTCTCATCTCGTTAGAGTAATGTGTTTTCCGCACGAAGGAAGAGTGGTCAAGCTCGTAGACCAGCTTTCATTTCCCGGTTCAAACATAGCAAATAGCCATACACCAGCCCTGAATGGTCTTTTCACGCAAGGAATTTCTCATCAATCCCCAGTCCGTCCACCTGATGAGCGCGAGTGATTCGGGGGACATGACTGAAACCCAGGGGGCATGCACCCTGGTCTGCTTCGGCAGGAAAACTTCAGGTATAGGATAGGTTTCCGCAAGAGATATATGACTAGTCTGACACTCCCGTCCATAATTGGAAAAGGGGGTTAGACTGGAATAAGATTCCCTCGTCAAAGTTATGTGGGTGGAGGCGTCTGTGCCACTCGCCTTTGTCTATTTCGGTAGACATCGCTGAAGAAGTGTTTTGTTTGTGACACGGATAGAACAATCTTTGGTAACCTGAAAGAGGTAAGCCTTTCCTGATAAAACAAATGTTTTATCTGCAAATTGAGGGGTAACCTCGAAACTTTATTTTATACCTTTTGGCATGCAAGCGAAGAGCGACCACTTTTTTTTTTTAAATTTGTAGGTCCTCTAACCCTTTAAACTCGTAGGATTGGTCGTTTCCTAACTTGCATAAAGAAAGGGTGCAGTGCAAAGCTTTGAAATAATGCCGTTTTTAGATGAGACATTCTTATTATACGACTGGATCAAGCAGTTTTAATGCGGACTTCATGCTCGTTAAAAAATAAACATAAGCAATGAGCACATGTTTCCCCCAGCGTTTAAGCTCATTAAAAAATGAACCAATTTCTGGTAAATAACCATCGTGAATGTAGTACTTTAGCCTTTGAAGCCTTGGTCGTGTTCTCATCATCACCTCCACTCTGTATTGGCCGATCATTCACCTCCACTTGATTGTTTACCCCTTTTGAGGAACAACTGTGAAGAGTGATCCTATTAGCCATCCTTGTAACACTGCCGTGATTGGGAAATTCCAAACCTTACCTGGAATCAGCTGCTACCCGAATTTATCACTCGTTCTTCAAAGACAAGTCTCCTTTAAGCTCTTTTCAACTAACTCATAAAATATGAAAAGATTGTCGAGCCATTGGCCTCTCCAGCTCGTTAAAGTGACCAGAAATGCTATCCCTCCTTTAGATTTTAATCTTTTTGGACCTGAGGGATTATTACACAAAAGGATCGAGCGCTTGTTTTGTTCGGCTCGTTAAAAGTACCGAAAATTCATCCCTTCTGTTTTATTTTATACTTTTTCAGACCTAAGGGATTAGATGACGAAAAATGATTTTTGGAGTTTCCTTTACATCCCTTTTCAGACTCTCTAAAATTGAAAAGGACCGAGTTATCTTTGTCGTTAAACTCGTTAAAACCTAATAGCGACAAACTTGTCCATAACAGACAAGAACGAGTTTCACTATCACTAGGCTCGTTAAAACATAGCGATGGGTTTTCCCGAAGGGAAAATTATAGGAAAAGCATATGTTATCCTCCTCAAGCTTGACAAAAATAAAGAGGTACTGGTCAGCAATGACTGGGGAAAAATTGGGAAGAAAACTTGAAGAAACTTTGTTGGTAGCAAGTCTCTCTTGAACATGACACTTTCACTTTGCATCCAAGTCGGGTTGGGTTGTTTCATTCACTGGTCACATCACCATGGTTCCATCACACCATCCACATTTGGGGTTAATGCTACCAATCCATCATGTCAGTGTCGCCGGTATGTTCAAGAGAAGTCACTCAGAGAATTCACTTGTGTCTCACCCACTGCAATACAGTTACGCTTCATTCTTTCATGACCGCCACCCTGAACCTTATATCACCAGATCGTTTTCACCTCCATTAAAATCATTTGCTCCATTCCGTGTCATTGATGTGGGATTCATTAAGGCCCTTCTATGACGGATCGCTTCTTGTCGACATCAGCTCATTATCCAAGAAGTCGATCTAGGAACACCTATTTCAGTACTTTAAAGCTTGCATGCCTCAATGGCAAGTTTCTCACTTCCGGCGACAGGTTTACATCAATGGCCTTCGACCGAAAGATTTTACGTGGTGTTCGACACCAAGTCCCTTATTCACACCACTTGAATTGTACTGCAGTACCTTGAGGATCATTAGCATTATTGGTGATTCCTCTCGCGCCTGTTAACAACTTACATCATTGGTTGGTAATCAGGCGACGTCTTTCCATGTTCGACTCCAGAACATCTCTCACATGGATCGACTTGTACTTTGAGTGAAGAACGAACGAGATTGAAGACCCCAGATCTAGTTTCATCCATCCGGGCTGCGATATATATTCAGGAAAATAAAGACATCAAATGTACATCATTGCTACATAGATAATCATCCAATCTAAGGGATGATGGCTCTACCAGAATCATCAATCTACACTCAGACAATTATCTGTCTCATGTACATGAAAAATGAATTTATAAAGCTGAGCATGGGAATGCCCGCCTCAGCTAGATCATGAAAAATTATGAAGATAATGTATTGTATTGTATCTTATTACAGGTCTCCTTCCAGCTTGAAAGAACTTCGGATCCTCATGATAAAGCATTTCACCCGACATCAAAAGATTAACGACCTCATGCTTTAGGGGGCAACTGTTATAGACATTTTTGGGCACTGCAACCCCAAGCATAAAATGTCCATAAATCAAGGGCTCCTAAGTCCCTAAAGGTGTTGTTCCAACCCCTAAAAGAACAAGGTCAACTGATTACAACATCTCCCAGAAGTTCTCCATGAAAAACTACTCAGAACTGGTCAAAACTGGACCATTTCACCTGCTCCATAGGCAAAGTGCATTGCATCCCACCTAAATACACACAGTAGGTGCGTTGCATTTCAAAAAGCCCTTCTATGGGGTGCGATGGGCGAGAAGAGACAAATGGCAAGGTCAATCCGCAAGGTGGAGAAGCATGGAATCTTCCAGCAACTTCTCCTGTGACACTTGCCTATCTGAGTTCGACCAGGGATGAGTAAGAGATCATCAATCTCCAAGTGGAATCAAGAACTATCAGAGGGAAGACACTAATCAAATCACAAGCTGACTCATCTCCCTTGCAGACATCTATATATGGATCCCTCATCCCAGAGATCCAGAGGCTAGAATTTTGCATCTTGTAAGGAATTGCTATTGGTTTCTTGAGGCAACATCATAGTGTTGGGTGATCTAAGCTTTTCATGAGGTGAAGAAGGGCTTACTTGCTGAGAGGATGATGCTGGGTCAGAACAATTGGTTGTAACTCTCTTGGATTTTTCTTGATTATCAATAAAGCTATTCAAGTTTTCCTCCATACTCTTGTGTGATTTAGGTTTTATGCATTTGTATGGTCAATTTACATCTGATCCTAAATTGTTTATGATAATAGATCTATGTTCTCGTATAGTGTTATGCTGCTTTGATTCTACAGGTACTCTGTGAAGCTGGGTATACAAGAAAGCAAGTAGCAAAGGACTATTAGAAGAGAGAGGAATCGAACAAAGAACCAAACGCAAGACAGAGGTTGGTCTCTTTTATTCTTCTCTCATCTATCTTTCATAAAGAAAAACGAAAGTAGTTTTACTTTGTTTGTTTCTAAGGTAGCTACCAGCCTTAGTGGGATTAGCAGTTCTATATAGACACTATTCCCAGTAACAGCAGGGCTACATTTTGTATTGTCCTTTCAGACAGATCTCTTGGGAGGCATAGTAATAGTAACTGACAAAGAGAAGTGCTCAAAAACTGCAGTACCTTTAGGAGAAAAAAATGCACTCATAGAAAACAGAAGTTAGCCCAAGTAAAACAACCCACAAATCAAGATGAAGCCAACAACCACAAGTCTGAGAGGAAGAAATGTGAAATTCCTAGAACGAAGGGGAGAGTTTGAGCTTAGGAACTGTGCATTTCACAGCCTCAACAAGCAAGGGAGAATCTTGAGTTGTAAGACTGCACAATGCGCAGTCTCAACTCGGGCAGACTGAGGGAGAGACTGTGCATTACGATGTCTCACTGGACAAGGGTGAGGATTGAGCCCTGGAAATTCATAACGCATAGTTTGGAAAGCCATGGATTTCACATTGCGTAGTCTCAGAGGCCAAGCTATAGGCTTGTCTTTTGGAGATGTGAAATTCACAGTTGGGGAAAGCAACTGCTGGCCAAAATTTCACAGAATTGCCTGGGAAAGAGATGGAAAGTGATAGATCTTAGTGATAGTGCAAGAAAGAGTGAATATATGACTAAGGGTAAGATATATTAGTAAGAAGCAAGCGCATACCATCAATATGCAAAAGGAAAAACAAAGATGCATAGGAAGATGTTGTAGTGACGACCACTAGTGGGTAAAAACAAGAAATTGATGCGACACTTGTAAAACGTGAACGAAGGACTAAACCAACATTTACACAAGCTAATAACAACTAAATTGCCAACATCCATGGAAAAAAACAAACCAAACAACACTGACAGAAGAGAAACGACAAAAAGCGACAGAAAAGGCGACAAAAGATGACAAAAGAAAAACTCACCCAGAAAAGTGCCGCAAACTCCACTAAAGGTTCTTTGATCCCTCCAGGAAGTCTTGAGCTCCAAGATCGAATGTGAAAATTAGATATAGGGACATCCATTATATAGATCTAGGCTATCCTAGGGTTTATGACGCACACGCCTAAAATCTAGGAAAAAGTGACACTAGGCAAAAAATAGAAAATAGCAACTTGTGCTACTCTTCAGGAAAATAATTGTCCACTCTCTATTTTTTAGGTATTGTTCTTTTTATTATTACTTTTTTATTTTCGGAGAAGCTATCCATTCACATTTCCAAGAAGGATTGTGCAATTCCCGGCTATAATGGACTGGGGAATTCCTTTCCTTAGTGAATTGTACAGTTTCTGAGGGTATGAGAAGCTTTTGTGTAGTTTCTGAGATCAAGGTTGGCCTTCCTCTCAGGATTGTGTAGTTTATTAGATCAAGGTTGGTATGCCTCCCAAGATTGTGTAGTTTCTAAGGTCAAGGATGGCCTACCTTCCAAGATTGTGCAATTCCAAAAGGGAAGACCAGTAACGCTGCAAGGTCAAGGCAAGAGATGGCTTGTGTTTGGAAAGGTTTAGATTGGGGTCAAAAAAAGACATCAAAAACACTACATGGAAGGATAAGTCTTTACATAGACATGAATACTTGACTACACTGTATAATAGACTCATGTAGAAATAAGGGAGGCTCCAAAATGGAAGTATGAGAAAAAATTTGGAGGGTGGTTAAAGTAGCTATAACAAAAGGAAAAAGACAAGCAAAGGAATGTGAAGGAAAGCAAGGAGAAGGTTGGATTATCAGATTCAGAAGGAAGAATTTACAGGTAATAGGTTGCATGTGTGATTTCCTTTCTAGAATGTGAATGCATGGTCATGCATTTTTTTATTTGGTCCATTTATTTACATTGATATGTTTTTTTCCTGGTTTGGCAGTGGTTTCAGCCTTGCCTTGCCATTTCCTGGATAAACATGGTGTGATGGGATTCATTCTTGGTTGAAATTTGGATTGGGGGTGGATATGGGTCTCATGAAAATACCAAGGGTTGGGGGTGGAGATGGGTTTTCTTCAGGAAACCCTCAACAAGTGAGTGGAGATAGGAAACATCCTCTAGGTATGGTGAAGGAATTCTGAGGTATCCAAGCTTTTTTGGGTTTTGTGATCTTGGGACCGGTTTAGGTGAGATACTGGTAGCTTGAGGGTGGAGGTGATTTAACCTATGGATTCCATTTTTTGTTATGTTTTGGTTTATCCCATGATATCCCACATTCATGCTTGGAATATGGCACAGGGGTGATTGGCTGAAAAAAAGATTTGGTTTAGCCCGATCTATAGCCGAATGGTACGTGGAAGTCCTTGACTTGGTTGTGTTTTTCATATGCTAATAAAATATATTTTCCTCATTATGATTTATGAGCACATGTATTGGATATTAAGTGATATTACAGTTGATTTTTCATGGTTTCTATTTTGGTTATGCGTTGATTATATGCATGGTTTTATGATGTTCTCTAGCTATGGCTCTTGTTAATGATTTGATAAGTATTTGAATGGTTGATGAATACATGGGCTAAAAAATTTTGTTGCATCTACTTGAGATGGAATTAGACCTTCTTGGTGATCCTCAGATGAAGTTTAGATTTTTATGATCAGATATGCATTCATGACCTGTAACTTATATGTTTAATATATGTTTGATGAAATGCTTATCATGTACTATGCATGTACTGGTTCATATCTTGTTCAAGTTTTAGATGGTCAAAATTGTTATCATCATTGTCATGATTCTGGAAAGTTACAGGTAGTTTTGGGAAGTGTTCTAGAGGCTAGCTAGAAAAAGTGGCATAGATCTCACGACCACATGCACATAACAAGAGATTCTCAGTCACAACCGCTGGAAAGCAAACTTATGCATGTGGTTGGAGCCTCATAACTACATGCACAATGTGTCAAGGGTGTGGTTGGGATGTTAGGCCAGTGAAAAAGAGTCTCAGCTCAGGAATTGACCACCTGTGGTGGCTATCAAGATCCTCAGTGGTCTGTAGTCTCTAAAGGATGTTAGTTTGTGTTTAGATAGTCATCCCCACATGCATAACTAGAATTTGGAGGTCGGGTCATGTTAGAGTGACACTCAAGTCATGTTTACCCCAGAGAGCTTGTAAAAGTTGGGTAAATATGGGAGGAGGAATTACAGGGTGGTATCAGGGTGGGTTTTGTTCTCTTTGGGTAATATCTAATATCACAGGGTGGAATCAGAGCAAGGTTGCTACACTGGACCTAAGGGTAAATGTATATAATTATGCATGCATGTCGATTGTATACGTGCCTAATATCCATGCATTGGGATGGTTACAATTATCATGCATATAGTTATTATTGTAGTTTTGTTTCATCATGCATGTTGTTGAGATGTTGATATGTTGATGTATTTATATGTATCGGGCTAATCTAGACTAATTTGTGTAGACGTGATAGCCTTCCCTGAGATACACTAAGGTGTGGTTTGATTATGTTTTCTATTCAGTTTATCTAACATGGTATGTTTGCAAGAAGACGAATATCAGGGATGACGAGCAGAATGGTGGATTACATTTCACATGACTCTCCTTATAGATCTATTGGGCAGCAAGAAGATGAGTATTCTCTTGATATAACAAATACATTGAGAAGTTTCAAGGCATAAATCAGAAGTTGCAAGGTAGATAATAACAGGTTGATTGAGACACATGAAAGGCTTGTCAGAGCTCAAAAAAAGAAAGTTGAGGTTAATGCAGTGATCCTTTAGAGCCTATTAAATTTTCAAATATAGGGACAGTTAAGGACTAGTCATGGACATGAGGAAAGGACTAATGGGGCATATGGTAGTGGGTCTCGATCAGGATATAGGTTGGATAGAGATGATATAGTCATAGGTGGAAAATGGTTGGATACACCTAACAAGAGAGGTAGTGGTTATGAGTTATATTTTAGTTTTGGTTTAGAGAGACATCATCGTCATCACCACCATAATCCTTATAGGATGAGTGAGAAGCAGTATTTTCCAGTGGAATTCAAGAAATCCAAGCCTCCTACATTTCATGGAGAGATGAAGAAATCATAATATGTAGAAGCATGGTTGTTTCAGAGAACATGAAAGCCAATATAGCCACCTTCAGTCTCAAAGGAAGAGAAAGTATCTAGTGGGAAGATGTGAATAATGTCATAGGCATTAGAGAAGAGAAGATGAATTGGAGTAAGTTTGAAATGCTCTTCAGAAATTACTTTTCTAAGAGGTATTATGATGGAAAAGCCAAGGAGTTCTATGAGTTGAAGATGGATTCCATGACAGATAAAGAGTACATGACCAAGTTTCTAAAGTTGTTGAGGTATGTTCCCTACCTCAAGGATAAGAAGACAAAGGTCTAAAGGTTCATCGGTGGATTTCCTTTAGCATTTAAAGATCGAATTGAGTATTATGAGCCTTTGTCATTGGAGGAAGCCATCAGGAAATTGAAGCATTGTTATGAGTAGTTAAGCGTAAGTTTGAGACTAAGTGTGATTGAAAAAGTAATGAGAAGGCTAAAGGAAAATGGATTTAGAAGCGAGAAAGACCTTATGATATAGGTGAGAAAGAAAATATGGCTCCTTAGAAGAAATTTAATGTAGTTGGGAAGGGACATGGACCTCAGCTTGGATAACAATAGAATAAAGGTAGTGAGAAAGAACCATTTTAGTGTTGGATTTGTGGCAAATACCATTGCAAGAAGGATTTTCCATTGTACCAAGGTGGAAAACCACAGATATACAGTACTCACAAGGCATAGACAGTTGGAAATGTTAGTCAAAGCATTCCTCAGATCTATGCAGCACTTGATAACTAATAGGAAGACCATCAGACATCCCTTATTGAGGTGGTAGGTAAGATTTGTGATTGAGTTGTTTCCATTTTGATTGATCCTGGATCTAATTATAGATATGTTAGTCCTGATCTGGTGGATAAGTGTGGCTTGAATAAAGAATTGCATGTAGAATATTGGTCGGTGCAGTTGGATACAAGGACTAAGAAAAACATTTATCATTGGTAAAATCTTGTGCATTATAGCTAAATGGTATGTCTACATCAGCACATCTAAGTGTGCTTCCTTTGGGATCATATAGTATGTTTTTGGGCATGGATTGGTTGTTTACTCACAAGACCAAGGTAGATTTCTATAAGAAAGCTATTGAGTGTCTAGATGATGATAGAGAGAAGAGAATCTTCTGGGTAAAGAAGAAGCATACATCAGTGAGAATGGTTACAGCCATGCAAGCTAAGCGCAGTTGCAGGAAAGGGTGTGTGTTGTTTGGAATTCATGTTTCCAATGAAAAAGGGAAAGATGTTGAGGATGGTGAAGTCCTGAATAGGTATCCTATTTTGCAGTTATTTTAGGATGTATTTCCTACAGAGATCTCTGAGTTACCGCCTCAGAGAGAAGTGGATTTCTTTATTGAGTTGGTACCAGGAGCAACACTAGCATCAAAGGAAGCTTACAGGATGAGTACTCTAGAGTTGGTGGAATTGAAGTTGCAGGTTAAGAAAATGTTTGATAAAGGATATACATAATTCCAATTGTGTCACCTTGGGGTGCACTATTATTGTTTGTAAAGAATAATTTCATTACGTTCAGATTGTACATTAATTACAGGCAGTTGAACAAGGTGACTATCAAGAACATGTATCATTTTAGCAGATTGATGACTTGTTTGATAAATTTAGAGGAGAAACAATGTTCTCAAATATTGATTTGAGATCAGGATATCATTAGGTGCACGTCAAAGAAGAAAATATCTACAAGACGATGTTTCATACTAGGTATGGGAACTATGAATTTGTGGTGGTTCCTTTTGGTCTTACTAATTCTCTAACCACCTTTATGTTCTTGATGAACATTATGTTGCATCCTTACTTGGACAATTTTGTGATAGTGTTTATTGATTATATATTAATATACTCCAAGAATGAGGAGGACCATGCAGAGCAACTAGCAGTAGTGTTGAGATTGTTGAGAGAGAATCAGTTGTATGCCAAGCTTAAAAAGGGCAGTTTCTTTTAGTCTTAGGTTAATTACTTGGGGCATGCCGTTTCCAAGGAAGGTATAGCAGTGGACTCGGAAAAAAATAGAGCTATCATGGAGTGGTAAACACATAGGAATGTAGATGAGGTTAGATCATTCATGGGACTAGTAGGTTATTATAGGAGGTTCATCATGAACTTTTCAAGGATTTCCTATCTTATTACATCTTTGCAAAGGAAAGAAATAAGTTTGAATAGAATGACGAGTGAGCATCTAGTTTTGAGCATTTGAAGAATTTGCTTACAAATGCTCTAGTTTTAAAAATTGCAGATCCTGATAAGGAGTTTGTAGTATATACAAATTCTTACAAGAAAGGAATTTGTGGAGTCCTAATGCATGAAGGCATGAAGGACAAGTGGTATGCTATGAGGAAAGGAAGCTAAATGAGCATGAGCAGAACTATGTGACTCATGATCTTGAGTTGGAAGCTATCATTCATGCATTGAAGATGTGGAGGCATTATCCTCTTGGCAGGAGGTTTATTCTAATGAGTGATCATGGTGGACTAAGGTACTTCTTTGACCAACCTAATATGGATGGCAAGCAAGCTAGATGGTTAGCAATGTTCATCAAGGGAAAGGAGAATAGAATTGTGGATGCTCTCAGTAGAAGAGTGTAGTGAAATCATATTCCAGCTGTGAGCTCTTATGGGATAAATTTACAAGATCGAATCTTGCATGCAGGACAACATGATGACAAAATCAGAAATTGAAGTAAAGGTTACAGCGACAGGGTGAAGGTGATAGAGAAGAGGAGTATCAGCTCATGGTAGATGGCTTGGTCATATTTAGGAACAAGATTTATGTACTAGATAGTAGTGAGTTGAAGAGACTCAGCATTAAATAATTTCATGTCAAGCGGTATTTAGGTCACCTAGGATATCAAAAGACTTTAACAACAGTCAAGAAGTTCTACTATTGGCCAAATTTGAAGAAGGAAGTGGTTGAGATTGTTGCTATATGTTTGGACTATCAGTTGGTGAAAGCTTATTGTAAGAACCTAGTTGGTCTATTACAACCTATTCTGATTCCAGAATGGGAATGAGAGGTCATTTCCATGGACTTCATTACAATTTTTCTTAGGACAACCAGACAACATAATTCCATCATGCTTGTGGTTAACAGGTTGAGCACGATATCTCACTTAATTGCAGTGAAGTCTACAAATTTAGATAGTGAGGTAGCTCAGATATTCATTAGGAAGATAGTGAGGTTGCACAAGTTCACTTCCAGGTTTTTGAATGAGTTTTTTACAAGTTTGCGGAGAGAGTTGGCTTTCAGTACAACTTATCATCTGCAGACAAAAAGAGTTAACAAGATTCTTCAGGACATGTTAAGGATGTATGTTATGCATCAGCGGAGGAGGTAGGATGAATATCTTCCACTAGTTGAGTTTACTTTTAATAATGGGTATCAGGAATCCTTGAGGATGACTCCATTTGAGGCTCTTTATGGGCAGAGTTGTAATACTCCTATCAACTGGAGTGATCTAGTGAACAAGGTTCTAATTATACCATACATGTTGGCTAAGATGTAAAAGGAGATGAGATTTTATAAGAGGAATTTAAAGGCACCATAAGATGGGTAAAAGGGCTATGTGGATCAACATAGATCATTCAAGGACTTTTACATTTGGTAGCGTGTGTATTTGCACATCAAGCCCAAGAGTAGGTCCTTGAGGATTGGGTCATGTGACAAGTTGGCACCTCGGTATTGCGTACCGTTTTAGATCCTTGAGAGAATTGGACCATTGGCCTATATAGTTGGAATTCCAACAATAGTGAATGTCCATGATGTTTTCCATCTTTCATTAATTAAGATATATGTGCAGGATGTTGATAATGTGATTTATTGGTTTGTATTACAGAAGGAACCAGAGGGAGAGTTCCATCTAGAGCCTCAATGCATCCTACAGCAGAAACAACTCATGCTTTGGAACCGAGAAATAGAGCAAGTTAAAGTGCAGTGGAAGCACTTTGGGCCCAATAAGGATACATGGGAGATGGATGATCAAATGCGAGCTTTGTATCCTTCATTATTTTTTGGTTGAACAAATGAGTTTTGTTATATATAGCTCTAATAAGTGGTATGTTTATTTATTTTTAGCAGGATGTCATTGTAAATATTGTATTGAACTATGTTATAATTATCCATAGGCAGTATGTTCTGTTTTCAGTGTTTTTCTAGTCATAGTTGTCATAAAACACCGACTGAATTGTTCCCCTAAGGGGGAGGGGTTTGTAACATCCCCAGGTTAAAGTTTCATGTAATAAATGATAATAAAAGAAAAATAAGACCAAGGTCACGTGACACGTATTCCAAAATGAATGGTGGGAAAACATTGTAGTGGGCATCTAAGAGAGGACACATCTAAGAGGAAAAGACCTGAAAATGTTGAAAACCCTAAAGGTTGGCTTGAAAGCCAACTGAATATGAAGTAAGACTTGAAATTTTCAATTGAACTTGAGAAATTTGCGATGAAACCAATGAAAAATATATTTTCCTTGAAACTAGAGCACTGAATTTCTACGTGTCCAAACCTTGAACCAAAAGAATTGAAACCGCAAAATTCCACTCATAATCCACATGCTCAAATTGTGCATAATAATAAGGACATCACTACCAAAGGAGGCCTTTCTAGTTGAGTCCCTATACTACTAGTGTAACCCCTTATTATTATTAGTACAACCCTCTTATTTTATTGTTGTGCCCATGTACTCCTGTATTGTTATTATTGTGCCCAATAGAAACCCACTATTGTTATTATTGTTCTCTTACATTATTATTGTTATGTCAGCTCTGATTATATTATGACCCCTTAGACTCTTATATATAGAAAGGAGGTCTTGTCATTTGTATCATCCAAGAATTGTTTATTTGTGTAATGTAAAAGAGGTTGCCCCCTCGAAGAGGCTTATTTCTAAGGTGTTGATCTATCTTTTCTATCTTTTTGTGAGCTAGTTTCATAACATTTGGTACCAGAGCTTTGGATTCTAGGGTTTCGCTGCTCCAAACAGGTCATCGTGGAAGTTTCTCTATAACGTTTTTTTCTGTGACGTTTCAGAAGCTATAAAAAAAACCCATTTGAGAATAATTCTTGCTAAACCTCGGGTCCAAATTTCAGATCTTTTCTCACTATATTTTCGGAGATATGATCTGAGTAATTTAGAGTTTTTGCAAGCTCCAGAATTTCATCTAAAACAGGTCATCGTGGAATTTTCACTATAACATTTTCACTATAAAGTTTGAGAAGCTAAAAATAGAACACATTTTAGAAGAACGCAGTCTGAACCTCAGGTCCAAATTTCAAATCTTGTCTTGCTATATTTTCGGATATATAATTTGAGGAAGTTAGGGTTTTTCAAACTCCCGAATTACATCCTAAGCAGGTGACCTTGAGAAAACCATCATAACTTTCTCTCCGAGCATCAGATTGAAATTTCGTAACAAGTTACAGAAAGAGGACGGACTGTATTTTGTTTGGGTATAATTTTCAGAACCCAAGGTTGAAACAGTTACACGTGGCACATCATACAAGTTCACTCTACTGAACTAGTCTATAATTAGGTCATCACAGGAGATTGGAAATAAATCTTTCTTCGAGAATCAAATTGCGATTAGACTTGCGGAGTTAGAAAGAAGATTCATAGGGATATTACAAGCCAAATTTTCTAAACTTAAAGATCTGAAATTATAGAGTTACAGTCGTTCAGGATCGAACTCCTAAAATCAAGAAAAAGCGAGATAAGGAAGTTTGATGGCAAGGATCCGGTAAATTGGATACTACATATGGAGAAATATTTTGATCTACATGGTGTATCACTGTTACAAAAGGTACGCATTGCATCTAATTATTTAAAACCGAATCAATTTTTATGGTATAGTGGGCTTTGTTCTCGTAAACCACTTGTCACATGGTCAATTTTCACGGAGGAAATGATAACACATTATGAGGATACAAAGAGAAACACCTTCTTTAGCCAATTCATAAATCTCAAACAAAAGGATTCAATGGCAGACCACATTGAGGACTTTCAAAAATTGAATATAAGGGTAAATGATATTCTAGAGAAGCAAAGCATTGATGTCTTCATATTGACTTTAAAGGATGACATTCAACATGAAGTTCGTCTTTGGGAACCTGATTCATTAGAGAAGGCATTCAAGTTGGCAAGAAAAATTGAAAGTGAAATTATGGAAACAAGGAATCCAACCACTCACGACTATAACTATGGAAGTGTTTTTTCTCCTAGACTTCCACAACCTAAAAGGTTTATACGACAACAATTGGAAGAAGAAAGAGAAAAAGGGCTTTGTTACAATGGTGATAGCAAATACACTAAAGGTCATAAGTGTGCTGAGAAGAAATTATTTTATATAGATTATGAAGAGGAGGAAAAAAAGGATCAAGAAACATCAAAAGAATATGATATACACCAAAAACCAACCCCAGAGAAAGAAGAAATAAATCTGACCATCTCTTGTAAAGCATTGGAAAGAATTACCACTCCTCAAACTCGCAAGATAGAAGGACATATCAAGAAGAAAAAGGTTCAAGAATTGAAAGATCACATCGAGAAAGAAGAAATGAATCTGACCATATCTTGTAATGCATTGGTCGGAATTACCACTCCTCAAACTATCAAGATAGAAGGACATATCAAGAAGAAAAAATGTTCAAGAAGTGAAAAATCACATCGAGCATCAAGAAATGAATCCAACCATATCTTGTAATGCATTGGAAGAAATTACGACTCCTCAAACTCTCAAGATAGAAGGACATATCAAGAAGAAAAAGATTCAAGTAGTGAAATATCACATTGAGAATCAACAAGTTCTCCAACTTTTAAAGGATAACGCCACTTTGGTGCAGAATCGAATGAAACAACAGGCATATCAACATCGCAGTGAAAGAAGTTTTGATGTAGGCGATTAGGCATTTTTACGGCTACATCTCAAGCAATCTATTTATGAGAAGGAAATGTTGGCAATACTACATTCACTTAAGAAATGGCGACCTTACCTAATGGGAAGACACTTCAAGGTAAAAATGGATCATAATAGTCTTAAATAATTTTTAGAACAAAGATTATCTTTAGAAGAACAAAAAAAATGGATCACAAATATGTTGGGGTATGACTTTGAAATCATCTACAAAAAAGGGAAGAAAAATGTTGTTGCATATGCACTCTCAAGAAAGGATGAGGATGTGGAAGCATTGTTTTGTATTATTTCTATTATCCAACTAGATTGGATAAACGAATCAAGGGATGAATGGAAGAAGGACAAAGAAATGTGACCACTCATTCAAAAGTTGCAGAACATCCCAGTTCAAACAATATTGCCAGAACTTGACGAGGAAGGAAAAATCATATTGGAACCTTTAGCACTCACAGAAACAAGAACCCGACAGCTACGAAATCGATCAATTTCAGAGTATCTCATCAAGTAGAAGAACTTACCCACTAAAGATTCCACATGGGAGGACAAGAATTTTATACAGAAGCATCAAGAACTACTCAAGCGTTAAGAACAACACTTTTTGAAGGAGGGGCATGTTAGGTCCCTATACTACTAGTGTAATCCCTTATTGTTATTAATACAATCCCCTTATTATTTCTTTGTGCCCATGTAATCCCCATATTGTTATTATTGTGTCGCATAGAAGCCCACTATTGTTATTATTATGCCCTTACATTATTATTGTTATGTCTGCTCTGATTATATTGACCCCTTAGACTCCTATATATAGAAAGGAGATATTTTCATTTGTATCATCCAAAAATTGTTCATTTGTGTAATGTAAAGGAGGTTTCCCCCTTGAAGAGGTTTATTTCTAAGGCGTTTATCTATCTTTTTGTGAACTGGTTTCATAACATCCTAGAGCACAACGACCACCCAAACCAATTTCCAAATGTAACAACATAACAAGAAGTAAGAAGATAGAGTGAACATAACACAATATAATAAATTTTTTATAGGGAGCCTTCCATGTCATAGCTTCCACCAAACAAGAGACCAATTTAAACCAAATTTTTTCATCCATGGCATCTGATGTGATTTATTTCCATAATTCTATTGTTTTCTTGTTTATTCCAAGATAATCATGCTTGAAGTAGGTTTGAATTCCATCTCTATATATGGTCATACTTCTAGAGCATCTAACCAAAGTCAAATAATCATAAAACTAACTTCACATGACCTAACCTCTTCCACTACCCATACATGCTTCCAACTACATGTATTACTCCATTCGGGTGGCATACAATGCCCTCACTAATTTCCTTGGCTCTCATTTCTATGTCGGTGTTGATATTTTGCATCAAGACACCCTCCTTAGCAACATATTACAATATATTATACGAAATTTCACAAAAAACATATTATCTTAGTCATTTTATTGGTTATATTATACTATATCTTTATTTATTTTTTTGACAATAATTTACATGTACTGCATAATATTAAATTTTGATCGTCACTTTTGTTCATTTTGAATGCAAACATTAAAAATTTTATGATTATTTTCAAATTTAATGTAATATAGCGAATTGAGTTTATTTAGGATGGTTGGGAGGGATGATTGTTATTCTCCTCACCTATGTTACGTTTCCATAAATGATATGATGAGATAATATTGATTATATTCAAATTCTAATGACTTCAAGGCTTGTTATAAAACAACCTTGAATTGGTGAGTGCAACATGTAGAATAATTAGTGATAAAGTGTTATGTTAAGGCACTCCTTGTATGAAGATCATCAATTTGAAACCCTGTGGGTACAAAATATCCAATGATGTTAAATATTGGTGTAAACCAAGCCTAGTATGATTCCTGAGTAATTTTCACTATTTGAATACCTTTGGGTTCCAATTTCTTAGCCAAAAGTTAGTCTCGCAAGTCATGGACAAAATAGCAAACAAAAAGAAAAAAGAATATTGTAGTATCACTTAATAATATGATGGTGGTTGACATCCAATAAGACTAGATTTGGTTTATCAACCCTTAAGAAAGAAAATGAATTACTTGTTTTGCTTTTGACTTGTATATATGTGCTCTAAATGTTTTAAGAAAGCATTTCCAAATCACCATATTTTTTAGGAGTTAAAAATGTTATAAACATTGGTATTGTAACAAATAATTTGAAATTGAGATTTAATGTTGGTGTGTGCAAGGTATCATAAAATAAAGTGCTTCTTAATTTCAACTATCTTAGTGTCTCACAAGGATGAAAATTTCTATTGATTACAATATTTAAGACTTTTCCAAGGAAGCATTCAACTATTGAGCTCATGACAATTTATTTTTATTTTAATAATATGGATTTTCTTCTCTACATTAGTCAAAATAGAATATTACTTTGAATCCTCTAGGTTGGGGTTGAGCATATCCTTGAAATATGTTAATTTTGTTTTTATCTTTTAGCTCTTTATCACACCATAATTTATCCTTAAATTTAGATAAACAATTTTCATTATTATCAATATTTTTCAAATTAATGTATTGCCTTAATTTTGAGATTACAAGTTATAAAATGCTTTTTGATTTTATCTATATTTCCGAGACACTATCACCTCGGACTTCACAACCATATAAGATAACATGAGTGATACTAGCCTCAAAGCAATATTTCTTCTTACCCCATAACCAAAAGTCTATTAACTTACCATTATTTTCAAGTCCATAATAAGCTTTCCAGCTTTCATTTATCCTCTTTTGGATGCCATAGTTTCAATTAAAATTGTGTTTAAGATTGATTATGAAATATTAGTAAGAAGTCATTTCCTCTATGTTGTTGTCATACACGAAATAGTCTTAGTAATATATTGATTTTAATTATTATAACCTTTGTTTCTTTGTTGTTAATAGTCATACCCATACTAGCATAGAAATCACTAGAAATCCTAGAGGATTTTTAGTTACTTATCAAGAGCATAGGGAATCCTCTCAATAAGAACAGTGTCATCAACACAACGCAAGAGGAAGATGATTATAACAATGAGACTAGGCCCAAGACAACATACTTCTTCCAAATAACCCTTTAACTTGTTAATGTATATGCCAAACGAAGGTAGGGGTCAAGGGATAACCTCATTCAACTATTATATTACAATTGATTTCTTCTCACCAATGTTCAATGTTTGTAAACTTGGAAATTACATTCTCATACAACCATATCACCAATGTTCAATGTTTGTAGACTTGGAAATTACATGCTCATACAACCTTATCAACAACTCTCAACTTGAGAGGAACTTTTAGCTCTTCTAATCTATTTCAAAAGTTAGTCCTCGGATTGTGTCAAAATCTTTTCCAAATTCAATGAAATAATATATAAAATTGATTTTATTGTTATTGTACTTATTAGCAATGATTTTAAGCATAAAAGGATGGTTCATAGTTTAATGATAGTTCATAAATCCTGCATGGTCTTTAGCTCTCTTTCTATGACTTACTAAAGATACGTTGATCTTCTTTTACAAAAGAAATCTATACAACTTGGTTAAATGGGTCTAATCATAATGAGCTTATAATTAGATAGATTATTTTTTGTTCCCACTTTTAGAAATAGATACAATGGGGCAAACTAAAGAGTTTGTGAATGTAAAGAATGAAGATAAGCTCTCCAATTTATATAAATTTCTACTTGATAACCTTTAATGTTTTTAAAGGACTCCAAATTATATGTAATTTATTGAAAATTTAGTCCTGTATATAAATGGTTTAAATACTATCCTTATAATGATTTTTAAAATATGAATCTTAATAAAAAATATTCTTTTTTTTATTTGTTTTTTCCAATCAGAATTTACCTCCATTTTTACAAAATTAAAAAACTTACTTCCAAAATTTCTTTATAATTTTAGGTTGACAAAACTAAAATTAAAAGAATTATTTCTATATGGCCCTTATTTTTATAAAAAATAATCATGAATTATTTTTCAGTACACACTAACTTTAGCATTGGTCCAAGTCAAGTATCTAGTTAAGCATTTAGTTATGAGAAATCATTGGGGTCAATTCTCCTTAACACCCCTCTAAAGCTAAGCTGAGAGGTCTCTGATCAGTTCTCCTCAACACCCTTTAGGCTGGCTAGGTTCCTTGGTCCCTGATCAATAAGTCCAGGTCCCCAATAAATCTCCCATCAATATCAATATGATTAAATCAAATTAAATTCCCAAATGGGTTACAACCAGAAGAGACAACACAAACAATGATTCTTCAATGTGATTAAATCAAATTAAATTACCATTATATTAAACGGATAAAAATGGGTTACAACCAGAATAAACAACACAAACAATGGTTCCAAAATAATAATTCGTTACTCCGGAGGAAAAGCATGAAAAAATATATTAGTTGTGAATAGAATGAATTATTTGCTCTTGCTCAATACAAAGTGATCAGACCATTAAGAATGTGGATGATGAAAAACATGCATTCCATTCTTTTTCACAGCGATTTACGATGGGTGGAAGAAGCCTCCTTCATCTCTTCAAAGGACTTTGTGATCAGACCATTAAGAATGTGGATGATGAAAAACATGCATTCCATTCTTTTTCACAGCGATTTACGATGGTTGGAAGAAGCCTCCTTCATCTCTTCAAAGGCCTCCGTGAAGCAGTTACGCAATATGTTGACATCGATAAGATCCTTTGGAGCGATCACTTGGATCGTGATGGTGTCCACATAAGTCAAAATAGACACATAGAGACTCTGCATGAAAATATTTCATGTATCAATAAATAACTAAGCACTTGGATTTTATACAGTTTATATGGCTCTGATTTCAGGCAAATAAATGGAAATAGTGAGAGGAGTTTGAGCAGTCTCTTTACTCACTATAGGTGCGCCAGTCACAAAGAAAGAATAGCTTTTTAATGGATTTCCATCAATTGCTACCTTCTCCATGGGGCCAATCATATTTGATATAACCATCGATGTGTTAAGAATGGTGTTGCAAAAATATTTGGTAATTGCCTGCATCAAGCGTATCAATAGTGAGAATTGAGAATGGATGAAACTATTTTATCAGAATGAGTTTTTGGTAAAACTGGAAGAGAACATACAGTTGTGAGAATTGAGAATGGATGAAACTATTTTATCAGAATGAGTTTTTGGTAAAACTGGAAGAGAACATACGTTTGGTCCCCTCCATCTTCCTAGGCATCTCAGAATTGCTGCATTACAGAAGGCTGCTAAAGACATTTTATGTCTATCTATGATACGTTTTGCCTTTTTCACAAACCCCAGGGGATTCTCCACTTTTCCCATGATAGGTACAGGCACATGCAATAAAGCAAAGTGATTCCCCCAAGGCGCCTGAGATTTTGGTTTCAACATCTCTTCTATGCTCTGCACAAATATACGTTGTTATCAGACCTCTCCAAGGATCTCCTCCAAACAAAAACTTGTACAAAATGAATAAATTAATTTGAGAAGCTGCGGTTAACTGTTGTGTACACAACCTGTATTCCAGCCAAAACTCTCGTGTTCAACAAGCATAGTGCTGTGACCCTCGAATTATTCAGTAGTTTAATAACAGAGGGTTTCAGAGGCTCAAATCTCCTTTCATAAGCATCTCGTAAGCTTTTTTCTCCATTTTCATCTAAATACAAAAATGAAAAAATGAATATTATAAAAAAAATTATGAGTATCTTTAAGGTAGGATTTTATTATTGATTATTATTAATTTAAAATAATCTCTAAAATAATAACATAAAATAAATATTTGTTTTTCAATATTATTAAAAAATTAGTAATTTAAATTTATATTGCAGTTTTTATAAGACATATGGCTAATTGTTTGACATTTTTCCATTGCTATAATATATCATGACTTTTAGAAATTTGTGTAGTGATTTTCATTGTTAAAGTTTTAGATGAAAACCACCCAAAAGTACAATCTTCAAGGTTACTAGTGGTTACTACCCAAAAAAATTTATGCAAATACTTACTGGTTAATAATAAGAATTTATTTTTTCAAATTCATATATCAATTTGCATTTTTTATGAAAATATGAATTATAACTTCATTAGCACAATAAACTACTCTACAACACTGATTAATAACCAGCCTCAATCCATCTTAACTCTTGATCTACCAAGTGTTGAAAGTGATCAAATCTCTTCACTTTAAAAGAAGTTTGCCTATCAAGGTATTTGATCCCTCTACGAGTTTGGTGGATCTAGAGTTAAGATAGATTTGAGCTAATTTAATTGGGCTAAAATAATTTCCCTCTTTAAATAGATTAATACCATGGGTCAATCCATAAATCTCATACCATGGTTCAATACCAGGGAGTTATTTTTTATAATTTTGATGATGTAAAAATATTTTTAAATAATATTATTTTTATATTATTTTCACAAGTAAAAATATTTTATTACATTACCTTACACATTTCTACCATGTTATTTTTATTTTTTATGTAATATAATGAGACGATAAACCCCTCTTAACACAATAAAAAAAATTATTAATATACTACCTTAACTACTGGTTATCTATAACCATAGATAGACTAATTCCACTATTTCTAACCAATTTAATCCAGCATTTATCATCTCGACATCAACATAAGCCTATATAGCAACTAACACAATAACCATAGGTAGACTAATTCAAATATTTCTTACAAATTTAATCCAGCATTTATTATCTCAACATCAACATAAGCCTATATGGCAACTAACACACTATCCATCCGAAGGGGAGCATAGCTGATTTACCCAAAATTTCCAAGGAAAAAAGATAAGATTAATATATATATATATATATATATATGAAAATTACTACCAGCTGACAGATGAATCTGCAAATAACGTTGCATGCCGTAGAAGATTATTCCTGTGGCCGCATCATTCACCGTCTGTAGAGCATAAAACAAAGCCGTAAGTATACATATGAGTCAGCAATATGATTTAGTGTTTCAGATATATGTCAATCACATACCCCTCCTACAGAATTTTTGATCTGTTTAATGTCTTCCAAGTTCAAAGTTGTAGAAGAAAAAGCAACGGGCATGTACTGGACTCCAGGAGGTCCACGGATAGGGAGCTGGCTATCGCCAACCCATCCAGTCGTTATCAGCAAAGAGCTTATCACATCAATAAGCGTGAACCATATTGCAATCATGAAATACCATAGTCTCTGAAAAAAAATGGCTGCAATGGACTGCTTTGAGCTAGTAGTCATGGACCTAGTATAACTACGCTTAACAGTAGGAAAAGTGGGTGGAAGATCGGGATTGTCAACTCTGCGGGCCAAAGAAAACAATGTGGACATGAAAGAAATGCCATCTCCGAGGGAATGATGGAGCTTGATAAGCATGGTGGTTTCGGCCTTGCTGGTTTTATAATTCATGAAGTGGAATTCCCAGAGAGGACGTGACTGATCGAGAGGTTTGATGGCCATTTTGGAGATATAGTCATCCACGCAGGCCTCGTATTCCTGCTCAGGAGGGAACTCTGCGATAAAAATGTGGTCGTCGATGTTCACAGTTGTTTTCTGCCATTGCAAGACTCCACAGCCGTCCTCCTTCTGGCAAACATTTATACAAAAGAGAACTCTAAGATATGAGAAACAACCAACAAGAATAGAACAAAGTATCCGACAAACAACCAACCATAGAACAAAGTAACCAAAATATGTTTCAGTGGACATGAATATCAAATTTCAAATCATATTTCTGTTTTTAGTTTTTAAAGGATAAATCACAATAGATGGTTCGAAAAGTTGATTTAGAGATAAAAATGTGATTAATGATAAATACATTTTGATAACTAATAGTTCTAGAATAAAACAACAAACTAGAATGTTAAGCAACACAACCAGTTAATAAGATTTTTTCATTTAAGATCTATACACCCGCTCCATAAGATTTGATTTACAGGTATTGTACCAGTAACATAAGAAAGTGAATTTCAATCTGCAAAGTTAAGGTAAGAAGAAGAGAGCGATCACCATGATGCAAGAGAAAAGTGGGTTTCTTGGCAAGAAGGCATCGACGATGACTTGCTTGACGCGAGAGATATCTGTTCTGCGTTCTTCAAATTCGATTACAACATTTATGCACAAAGACACGGGCGAGATAGACAGAGAGTGGCTGATGGGATGTACTGGCTGCCCTTGCCCTTCCCATTCGTCAATATCTCCACACAGTCTCTTGAGCAACTTCAACCCCATGATGCAAGAAGTTTAGTCGGCCTGCAAAGAAACATGGGACAACTCATTTATAAGTGTTATCTGCAGCGTTCTGTAGTTATTATCAGAGCATAGTGTTTGGTCAGGGCAGTGTGGAATCATTTAATTATTCACCTGTATTCTGATGCTGCAGCTTCTGACTACGCCATTTGCCATCTAAAGTGGGAAATTCTCTAGAACACTCAAATATTAATGTCTCATAAATACGAATACGAGTATGTGCTGTAAAAAGTAGCGCGTTATATCACTTAACCTATAAATCCATACGTGGTGCTTGAGTCTTAATGCTGTTGGACATATGTAGGTAGGGTTTCGTAGTTAGGGTTTGGTGGGTAAATAAATGATCCTGCCAAAGAATATTAAAGTTCAAATGGGTTATTCGATTAGTGGTGCGGTGGCCATCTGGAATTCAAGTACTCTGTCGGAGAATTAATTATGAGTTGAAAGTCCACTCCCCTATATCTATGGCGTAGTCCGTATGTGAGATTTTTTTGAGGGTTTTCTGGTGTTTTTGTTTTAACTTTTTTCACAAGATTACCATTAAAAACTCTACAAAGTTTGACAAGTACGCAACTGTTTTTTTTTTTCACGAGATTCCCAAAAAACTCCAACGTACGGATTCTCACCAAAAATTCTACAAAGTTTGATAAGTAGACAACTGGTTTTTTTTTTCACTAGCTTCGGACCAAAAACTCCAGTTCGATAAGTAGACAACATTTATATCGGTTTGCTGTCCTTTATAAGTTGATATTTTTTGGGATTTTTTTTTTTTTAATTTTGTTTTATATTTTCTGGTTTAATTTGCTTGGAATATGATATGTTGAAATTATTAGTTTGAGTAATACATTTTCTATTTCTAATGTTTTAGGAGTGTTTCAAACTAATAAATCCATATATAAAATCAAAAATTTATTTTAAACGATAAAAATTAAGATTTGATAAAAAAAAATTGTTAATTCTAACTAAAAACTCTAAAATATGTAATAATTAAAAAACTCCTAACTATTTTACTCATTTTTATATTTGTTTTTTAATTATTTTTTGGCAAAAGAGTGTCATTAAGAAATTCAAAACCAGATAATATTGTTACTATCTTTCACCAAAAAGAGGAAATTCAAAACTAGCAAAAGGAGGAAATTCAAAACTATGTAGAAACTTAGTGCTTCTTTTCACAAAAGGAAGGAAATTTGACGGGCAAATTGGCCATCAAGGGGTGATTTACCCTCAAATACAGCTAAGAAAATTGCCAAATCGTCAATTTTTTTTGTTGAAACTATGAAAACTAGTAAGAATGTATCGAAATCGTCAAATTTGTTGGGTGTGTCTGTTTTGAAATTCCAACCTTGAATAAGATTAAAGTTGATATAAAATTATCCAAATTCCCAATAAAATTAACTACAAAAAATTGAGCTAACCTTTCGGGATTAATTAGTAATGTGCTATTGGTAGGATATATGTATGTGTGTTAAAAAATAAAGTTATTTGATAGGTTATATATATATATATATGATATTACATATAGATAATTAGTTGGGATATGAGTTTGAGCATGTTGCTTGTTTGGATATGTTTATATATATAGTAATTATATATATTAAAAATATTTTAATAAATATTTATTATTAAGTTGAATATATATAATTTTGAAAGTGTTTTTATAACAAATATTATGTAGAAAATTTATTATAACATATTGATGGAGAGATAATATAAATAAATTTCATTATATCATAATTTATTATAACATATTGATGGAGAGATAATATAAATAAATTTCATTATATCATAATCTGTATATAGGAGTAGCTATAAAAATATAGTACTTCCCGTAATTGAATTGAATAATTTATAAAGTGATTTGTTATTTAATTGAGTTGAGAGTGCAAGGTTCTATATAAAAGTTAGAATAAAATATATATGATCAATCTATTTATGTGATGGTCATTTTAGTGTGGTAAAGATGTTGTAATATAATGTTTAACATTTTGATTCAATCAAATTACATAAATAAAATAAAATAAAAATATTAATGTAATGTAATGTAAACCTTTTAACTCATTCAAAATAAATAAATAACAATAAAAATAAAAATGATCTATGGAATTGAGAACTCATGGTATTGACCTATGGTATTCATGTGGAGCATAGCTTATTTAAAGGGGGGAATTAAACCAACCTAGATCCATCTTAACTCCGGACAAGAGCCAAGATTGATCAAATCTCTTGAGATGCAAACCTCTTTTAGAATGAAAAAAAAGATCCAAATCCAGACAAGAGCCAAGAGGGATCAAATCTCTTGAGATGCAAACCTCTTTTAGAGTGAAAAGAGAGATCCAGAGTTAAGATGGACCTAGGTTGGTATAAAATAAATTGTATGTATTATTGGGATTAAGTCTCCACCCATTATTATTTCTGACATTGTTCAAACAAGTTAAACTAAAACATCTTACTCGGACCACTTTGTCCCTCTAAATTTTTGTGTCAATATTGTTACCTAACCCTTATGTTCAAAAATAAAATGTATGTGGGATCACATAGGTCTTCATTATAAAATTCATTGACACTAACAAAAGGGATAAGAAAGGTTTTATATAAAATAAAATTTATGTATTTTTGGGATTAGGTCTCTATAACGTACCCACCCTACCCACCTAGAGTAAGAGGGTCGTCATTAGGCAAGTCTAGCTCCCATTGTACGGTCACAGAACGGAACTATAAAGCATAGACCCCTTGCATTCCCCTTTTTCTCCTACACGTAGGGAACAATGGTGGTCTTCCTCCCCTTACCATGCGGCGGTTTGCTACAGGCTTGCCTGACAATTAGTTAAGTGAAAGGGTCAAGAGCACATAAATTTCCCTCACGCACAACTATCGTCAGACGTCCCGACCCCTGAGCTTCGACTAAGTCAGAGTTGACCTATCTCATGAGCACAAGACTCACCTCCTATATGATGACCCAACACCTGACTTCCGACCAAGTTGGGATCGGCAAGCCACTCCTTGTTGTCACACCCTTTTTTGCATGCACGCTACCCAACTTCTGACCTAGTTAGGGTCTGCATCACTCCTCCCTTACAATCACCGTAATATTGACTCTGACCTATGACCTCCAATTTTTCCTTGGGACTTATGTAATCCTCTTGGTCGGTGCACTTAGTTGCACAATCTCAGTAGTGAATCCAAGGTTGATATGTTTAGGGTTGATGTCCCAGGTTAAGATAAGGTTTAGGCATTATACTCGTTATGAGGTGGAAATGCACTTATTTGCGTCAAGGTAACTTGCTACCCTTGCCATGGCACGACTAAGGGACTCTACCCTTATCTCCTGCAATGCAGCTGAGGAGAGTTCCTCTGATACTTCCTCAAATACATCTCCCCCCGATGTTAATCATCTTGATTCGACTTTCTTAACCAAGGCTCTAGTCCAAAAGTCTCATGGACCTCCAAAACAACTGCAGAGCTTGACTCTGATAGCAAGAAGTCATTAACTATTAATACGGTGCTACCCCTACTGAGCTTGGGTAATAGATTTTGTTATAGGTTTCAGCCCCTCTTGGTTTCCTTGTTTCTAAACAGGGAATTCCAAGCATGGCGGTCGTGACACATTCTCATCCATTAACCACCATGGCCTTGGTGTGAACTCCGAAAAGGGGTTCAACTCTCCTACCACATGCTGATAGTGCCTAGATCTTCACCCAAGGCTGCAAGCGGTTCTGTGTTGCTATGTAGAACCTCCTAGTTCCCCACCAACACCATAAGGATGCTAGCGACAGATAACCAATTTGTTGAGGATGCAAGGGTTGTTAAGTCTTCCTGCGAGACCCTCGAGCCAACCTCATGCTTTAAGGGAGAAATTCCTTTTTTGGTGCTCTCACGACATACTCTAGAAAGATACACAACTTTGAGTCGAATATCAAGGGTAAAAGGGAAGTTCAACCCTTCCCACACAAGCTGGTTACATGTAATCTCTGCATGAATAAAATGGGTCTCTTAGCCCTCTAATTCCCATCAGATTTGTCCCATGGCCCTAATATTTATCCTCTCTGGCCAAAGGCTCATTATTTCTTTTGTACAACTTAAACATTTTATTGAAATATCATTCAGAAATGTACTTACTTCAATCTCGAGTTATTCATTGTTTATTAGTATATCATAGGCCTGGGATCAACTCGAGTGACCCTTTTGCACAGTATTCTGCTTCCTGCTTGGAAGCCCTGATTTACTTTGTTTATCTAACAACATTACTCATTCAATGATTAATACAAATGCATAGATAGGCCTGAGTTTCCATTATTGCTATATTTTCACTAAGATGTTATCATCCACATAAGCCATAATATCATACAATAGAAACAATTCTAGGCAACATCATACAATAATTAATTATCCATAGACAAGGTAACAAGCACAAGTCCAGAACTAAGATAACATCATGCAATATCATTTTTCAACAAGAAGTAACCTCTGAGGATAAGTACTTATCTTAGATTTGCAGGGTAACTAAGTCAGGGATAAGGACTCTCCATCCAAAGACAACTGCAGCCATAGTTATTTGTTATTGTCACCCCCGAGCCAAGTCTGGGATGGATGTTTGCTTAAGGTTGAACATCAGTTGCCAAAAATGCAGGGGCTCTAGAGGTCCTCCTACCTTAATCCCAATCGTTTTATACCATCTTTGTCAACGGAGAGGGTACATAGGTGCTCCACCTCACCGAGAGCGTGCACACAGTGATTCACTCCTTTTAGGAGTCTAGAATCCATTGTACACACAGTCTTCAATCAAGCATTTATGGTGAACCGATCCAGGATGGTCTCTTCCCAAGTTGTTACAGTTCTCCATAGTTAGTTATCTCAAGCCATAGCCTCCAGGGGCCCCAAGTTGTTATAGGGCTCCATAGATTTCATCCCAACCAACAGCCTCCATGGACCCAAGATGTTACAAGGATCCAGAGACCTTTGTCTCAACCCATAGCCTCTAGGGACCCAAGATGTTACAAGGCTCCATGGATCTTATCTCATCCCACAATCTCCATGTACCCTAAGTTGTTACAAGGCTCCAGAGACTAGCAACACAACCCACAGCCTCTAGGGAACCTGAGAACCAATCCCCTTCTCTTATTTTTTGTGCTTTATTGATCGCCTTCACAAGATGTTTGTAGACCTTCTTCCTGGTGTGATCTGCCATTTTCTCTACTCAACTTCACTCTCTCCTCCTCGAATGTATCCCTGCATTCCTAATGAATACCCCCTTTCCATGGTGTCTCTCTTCTTCTTCATGGTAGCTGTTGTCTTGGAATTTGCAGCTCCCTTTCTGCTGCCCTTCATCCTTTTTTTCCTTGTTGCCATTCCTTAAGAACATGGGTTGTGTACTTTGTGTTACAACTTATTTAATTTGGAGAGTTTTCCTCATTAAATTTCTGCACCATCAGCCTTTAATGATTTTGTTAAAACTCATTTTTTCTCTACACAAGAACCATAACTTCCCAAGCAAGCCATCCTCTTCCCCAACTATAGAATCCATGTCCTTGACTCATTTTTCCCTTTTCCTTTTCATATATTTTCATCATATTTACAATTCCTCTTTGAGAGAACCTCAGGTGGGGTTGTCACGGTCGCCTGCCCCGTGCGAGAACACCACCCTCGGCGTTCTTCCACCGATAATCCATATAAAAATTTTAAACTATAAAACATATTGTTCCATGGAGCTATATATTCACAACTCTAGAAAATATTTATAGTTCATACATGCTTGCTTTATCCAGTAAACAAGAAAAGGAAATTTTCTTTCATGGCATCAAGCATTTCCCACGTGGCCTCCTCTGGACCAAAATGATTCCACTGCACCTTGACTTGTTCTATGGATCGATTCTGGAGCTTGATACTCCTCAGGTCTAGAATGCACATTGGTTCTCGGTGTAAATATGCTTTCAGTTACACCTGTAGCACAGACTAATCAATCACATGATTAGAGTTCGACATATATCTTTTAAGTAAGGAAACATGGAAAACATCATGAAATTTAACTGACGGAGGTAAATCCAACCTATATGCTACTGGCCCAATCCTTTCAAGGACTTTGAATGGTCCACAATACTGTGGTGCCAATTTGGCACACATCCCAATTCTCAGGGAGCTCCTTCTAGGTTTGACTCTTAAGTAAACATGTTCTCCAACTTGGAACTCCTTGTGCGTTCTATGTTGATCTGCATAGCTTTTCTATTTATCTTATGCCACCTTCAAGTTTTGCTTTATGTTCTGAACCTGTTGTTCCATGTCCCTGAGCATATCAGGTCCTATACAGATTCTATTAACTGGGTCACTCCAGCTAATTTGAGTGTTACAGCTCTTGCCATACAATGCCTCAAAGGGGCTCATTTTTACGGACTCTTGGTGTCCATTATTGTATGCAAACTCCAAAAGTGGAATATATTCTTCCCATCTATTAAGTTGATGCATCACATACATCCTTAATATGCCCTTAAGGATCTGATTGACCCTCTCCGTTTTCCCATATGTTTATCGATGATAAGTTGTACTAAATGCTAGTTTTGTTCCCAATCCTGTAAATAGTTCCTTCCAAAACCTGGAAGTGTACCTAACAACTCTATCTGACATGATCTTCTTGGGGATGCCATGCAATCTCACAATATCCTTTATAAATATTTGTGTTATGTCACTAACAACATTAGTAGATTTGACTGCCACTAAATGAGCTACATTGATAAGCTTGTCCACTACTACCATTATTGTGTCATGCTACTTAGATGATTTGGGCAATCTAGTAACGAAATCCATAGAAACTACCTCCAACTTCTACTATGGAATGGGGATGGGGTGAAATAATCCAACCAGATGCCTGCACTCAACCTTTACTTATTGGCACTCTATGCACCTTGCCACAAAATCGGCCAATTCCTTTTTCAAATTTAGCCAATAATAGTACCTTTTGATGGTTGTAATGATCTTTTGATAACCTGGATGACCCAAATATGGCTTATCATGAAATCCTTCATTATTATCCCTTTTACCTCGTCATTGTTAGGCACATAAATCATGCCTTTGAACTAGATTAATCCATCCTCAGACAGGCTATACTCTTCGTCCTCATCATGTTGCAACAATTTTTCTCTCACTCGTTGATATTTCTCATCCTGAAGTCCAACACTTTTGACTTTTCTTGCCAAATTTGTTGTACTAGAACTTATTATTGCTAAATGAGTTCCCTAAATTCTTTGGCTAGGAGCATTAGCCACCTTGTTCTCCTTACCTTTTATGCACTGGATTTCAAAGTCGAATTCACTAAGCGTGGCCATCCATATTGCTTGCCAATGCCTAACATTCAACTTTGGTTGTCCAAAAAAATACTTAAGTCCACTATAGTTTGTCATGAGTGTGAATTTCCTGTCGAGGAGGTAATGCCTCCACATCTTCAGAGCATGAATGATGGCATCCAACTCTAAATCATGAGTGACGTAGATCACCTCATGCTCATTTAACTTCCTGAATTTGTAGCATACAATTTTCCCTTATTACGTCAAACTCCACCAAGTTCTTCCTTGCAGGCATTTGTACATACCAAGAAATCCTTGTCAAGATCTGCAATTCTCAGTACCAGGGCATTGGTGAGTAATTTCTTTAGATGTTTGAAGCTTTCTGCACATTGTGAATTCTGCTCAAATTGCTTTCCTTTTCTCTGAAATGTTGTAATGGGATGGCCTACCTTAGAAAAAAATTGAATAAATCTCCTATAGTACCCTGCCAAACCCATGAATGACCTAACTTCATCCACATTCCTTGGATTTGGCCACTCCCTTATAGCTTTAATCTTTTTAGGATCAACTACGATTCCCTCCTTGGAGACGATATGTCCCAAATAGTGTATCTATGACTGGAAGAAGTCACACTTATTGAGCTTCACATATAGCTTGTGTTCTCTCAACAGTTGTAATACTGCAACCAAATGTTTCTCATGTTCTTCTTCTGACTTTGAGTACACTAGTATGTTGTCGAAAAACACAATGACATACTTATCCAAATAAGGACACAACACGATATTCATTAGACACATAAATGTAGCTGGCGTGTTGATAAGTCCAAAGGATACCACTACGAACTCGTAGTTCCCATATCTCATTCTAAACACAGTCTTTTGAATATCTTCCTCCTTGATTCTCATCTAATGGTATCCCAAACTCAGGTCGTTTTTAGAGAAATTTGTTACTCCTCGTAACTGATCAAAGAGATCATCAATCCTTGGAAATGGACATTTGTTCTTAATAGTCACTTTGTTTATATTTTTGTAGTCAATGCACAGTCTAAGAGTTCCATCCTTCTTTTTCACAAATAGTATCGGTGTTCCCCACGGAGACACACTTGGCCTTATATAGCCTTTGTCGAGAATTTCCTTTAATTACAATTGCAGATCAACCCGTTATAGAGTGTTTATTTTGTATGGAACCTTAGACATCGGTGCTGCTCCAGGTACAAACTCGATAGAAAAAATTATTTCTCTCCAAGGAAGTAGTCCAAGAACTTCCGCTAGAAATACATCTGCAAACTGCTGCAAAACGGGGTGTCTTTGCAGCGATTCAACTTCTTCTCATCCTGTGCCCTAGTCGACATTCTCTTCCTTGGTGATCTATACTGCAAATAAAGTGAAACTTTTTCTACCATTGCATTTGGCCTACATAGAAGTAACCAACCTTATCAAAACGGGCTTTTCTTGCCTTGCAACACTCTTTTCCTTCCTTGCTTATACAGTAGCTAAACTGTTTTCTCATAGTAATCCACTTTGATTTGGTGTAGGTATAGCCAATCCATGCCCAAAAATATGTCATACGTTCCCAATGGAAATATATTCAAGTGGGTGGTTTTGGCCATGTTGTTAAGCTTGAATGCATATGAACTCACCCAATGGTTGATCTATTGCCTTGTTCTAGTTGCCAATTGAACTAGCCAAGGTTCTTCATGCAATTATCTGACTAGATTGCATTTCTCAATGAGTTTTAAGCTAACATAGCTATAATTAGAACCTGGATCAATTAAAATGGTGACAAATTATTCTTGCATCTTATCTTCCATCTCAATGATGGATGCTTGATGATCTGCTTCGCGGTTATTCACTGCAGCATAGATTCTAGGCATACTCTGAGCTACATCGCCCATCGTGCTTTCATCTTATGCACTATAAATCATTGGTCCCATGCCCTACTGGTGTGGAAAATCTCTTCTTCTGTGATTCTCACCACAAGTCCAACATTTGAACGACTCATGGCCTTCAAACTTGGGGGGCGTTGTTGATGGTTGATGCACTGTTTTCCTAACAACAACGTTGGCCTTCTGCTGAAACTATTTCGTCTGAGTTGGGGGTTTACCTTCCTTTGTTTCTAAGCCTCTCATGGGCCAATTTCCTTTGTTTCCAACGTTACCCTGGCCTGCCAATTATTTTTGGTGTCTGACCTACGTTGGGCTTGCTCATAGCAGTTTCCCAACTTCTTGATAGCTTCCTTCAGGGTTTGGGGTTCCAGTAACTCAATTTTGTCCTTAAATACCACCGGAAATCCATTAATGAATCTTTGGATTTTGTCTTTCTCATCCTTAATATATGGCACATATCTCAATAATTCTAAGAATTTGGTGATATATTCATCACTGATTAATTGACCCATTATGAGTTCATAAAATTCTATGGCCTTGCCGTCATAATAACATTCGGACAAGTATTGTTCTATGAAGAGCTTCTCAAACTCTTCCCATGTCAATTCTCTTTCAACAATGCCCCTTACATTTTTCAGGTCCTCCCACCATATATTGAATTTTCCTTTCAAGTTGTAGGAAACTACTCTAGCTTTCATGTTCTCAAAATAGTCATGTATCCTGAAGAATTTCTTCATTCCTAGTAGCCATGATTTTGCATCTTCTGATTTTTTCATATCCCCTTCGAATATTGTTGGCTTGGAATTCTTGAATTCCTTAGGCATGTGATCATTTTCCTTGCGCCTTGAACAATGATGATGACAATGAGAATGATGGTACCTGCGAGCAGAGGAGCTAGATGGTTTGTTGTAATGATGTACTTGTGTGCTAATTCCTCCCCTGGGGGTGCTCAAAGGCTCATCCTCGGGCATAGTGTCCTCACTGCCTTGTTGGTGTCTCTTTCTAGGCTTGCTACCATCTACCCCATTGGTATTCTCTTCTCACTCATGAAGGCTTTTCCTTTCTCTCTGACTAGCCCTCCTTTCATATTTCCTTTGCCTCTTCACATCCAAAAGACTTTGCAAGATGACTGCATTGATCTTGGCTTGCCATCCTTGATGACATATTTCTTTGCTTCCTGGGACCATAATTATGTTGAATCACTGATTGGTAAGTCTTTCCTAAAAAAAATATGGGTGAGATTACCAAATACATCTAGTGGAAAATTTGGAGAGCACTTAATAAAACCATCTTTTGGGATGAGAGACTACTCCCCAAATTTGTAGTCACAAATTCTTTATCATTATGCTATGCATTCTAGTGTAACAAACCACTACCTAAATAATATTCTCAAACAATAAATGTTATGGAAAAGGCATGGCTGCGAAAACATTTTCCTTCAGTTCATAGCTCTCATGTGCCATTTCTTCGAACACATTCTCATAAGGATTCCTGGTAGGCATGAATCCTCCAAAAGGAATTTGATCTCTAGCTTAAGGTGCAATCCACTTATATACTATTTTTTAACAGAGCCTCCAAGGTAAACCTAGGGGTGGTAGGGACCTAGTGGGGTGGTTATCGTTTTACCCTGAGGAACTATAGAAATATCATACTCTTGAGGTCTTGGATCAAGATTTAATAATCAAGCAAAAGTGTATACCCTGCTCCAAGGAACTTTATTGGTAAAGGACCATAACATCTCTTCTTTGATAGTAATTCGAGGTTCTAATCTTCTTATTCATCATTTAGTTGTTGGTTCCCTCCCTTAGAACTCCATGATGAGGAATATTATGAAGAGAATTAAACTTATGTTATCCATCCTTCATTCTTTCAAAGAGTTTCACATCCTCTAAATAAACAATCAGGCTACTAATCATGGAAAACAAAGAAGTTACTTTAAATATGGGTGAATTAAGGGTGAATGGGCATGCCTCATATTGCCCAATTCCATGAATCTATTATGAAATTACTATATTCTGAGGCCTATTGTCATCATGGGACATATGGCTCCTCGATTAATTGGAAATGTGGTAGTATATCCCCTTTTGGGGCATGCAATGACATTACTTCATCATGTAATTGGCAAGTGGATGATATGGCTCCATGGTTTATTTGAGTATGGCTTGTTATCCAAACTATGGCAAGTGGAAGTAGATAATGTGAAATTCCATTATCGTGCAACATACTTTAAACATAATGTGATGTTTTGGGTAAGGTTTGATATGTAGATGGGTCAAGAGTGAGGATAGATGATATCTTTGTAATCATTCTCTTGTTTTCTCATGTTAGAATTGTACCTACATAATGAGGAATTACACCAGCGCTCAGATTTAGTCCACTGCACTTATGATGAGTCTATCGATATAGGGTAAAGATGTGAATTTAAGGCTCTAGATGAATTATCTCCTTCATGTGGCAACCATGCTTAGGATTGAGAAGTGTAGGTTATTCAGAAATGAATAAGTTGTATTCTCACAAGTGGCTTCCTTCATGGCAGGTGTCAGGCCAGGCAGTAACTCCACAAAACAAAAACTGATTCGTATATTATTCCATAGGTAGGTCTTTGTTATATACAATAGGGAGTGACTGCTCAGTTCATCTCCCGATGACTGTTCACATTCCTAATTTAATTATTTACATAAAATTCACCCAATCACAAGGATTAGGTGTCAACATTCCCCCCCTTAATCTGAAGGGATGTTGGTGAGTCCAAGCATCATTCTGAATCGTTCAAGCTTTTCCCTTCCAAGCGCTTTGGTGAATATGTCCGCAATTTGCTCATTTGTGGAACAATGACGGAGATGGATTGTTTTGGCCTCAACATGATGTCGAATCAGATGATATTTAGTATTGATGTGCTTTGTTCGATCATGGAACTTTGGGTTCTTGGCCAACTTTATTGCAGAGGTGTTGTCAATCATGAGTGGAGTTGATTGTACTTGTTTTACCTGAAAATATTCAAGAATTTTCCTGAGCCACACAATTTCTTTTGTTGCTTCAGCTGCTGCCACGTATTCTGCTTCTGTTGTGGAATATGTTGGAACTGATTGTTTGCGTGATCTCCAGGAGACAGCTCCTGATCCAAGACTCATAGCATATCCTGAAGTAGATACCCCAGTTTCTTTGTCTCCATCAAAGTCTGAATCAAAGTATCCGATCAAGCTGAAGTCATCCACCTGTGTGTACTTGATTTACTTTAGAACTCTTTTTGCAGCAGACCAATGTCCCTCACAAGGCTTTTGCATAAACCTGGAGAGGATTCCAACAACAAACGAAATGTCCGGTCTAGTTGTAGTTAGGTAGTTGAGACTTCCTACAAGCTGTCTATACTTTGTTGCATCCTCAAATTCTTTTCCTTCAACAGATGTGAGCTTTAAGTTTTGTTCCATTGGAGTAGTGAGAGGATTGCACTCTGTCATGCCAAATCTGTTCAATAGATCTCCAATGTATTTCTTTTGAGAAATAAATATGGACTTTGGATGTTGGGTTACTTCAATTCCAAGATAGTAATGAACATAACCCAAATCAGTCATTTCAAAACTTTTCCCCAATTCCTTCTTTATGGATGCAATATAGCTTTCATTGTTCCCTTTCATTAAAAGATCATCTACATATACCACAAGATATACAATTTTTTTGCCAAATTTCTTAACAAATAAAGTTGCATCATCAAGATCAAAATGATTGAAATTGAGTTTCAGAAGATGCTCAGTTAGTTTTTCATACCAGGCTCGCGGTGCTTGTTTGAGGCCATACAAGGACTTCACAAGTTTGCATACTTTATGTTCATGTCCTTTCATAGCAAAACCTTCAGGCTGGGACATAAAAACATTCTCTTTTAGATATCCATTCAAGAAAGCAGTTTTTACATCCATTTGATGTACTTTCCAACCGTTCTGAGCTGCTAGTGCAAAGAGTGTCCAGATGGTAGCCCATTTTGTTGTGGGGGAAAAAGTCTCCTCATAATCGACCCCTTCCTTCTGTGCAAAACCTTTTGCCACAAGCCTAGCTTTGTGCTTGTCAAGTAAGCCATCAACTTTATTCTTGTTTTTGTAGACCCACTTGCAACCAATTGGTTTGGTTCCTAATGGAGGATCAACTAGCTTCCAAGTGCCGTTCTTTATGAGGGCATCATACTCCTTTTTCATTGCTTCTTTCATTCATCATGAGAAGCAACTTCTTTGAAGGAAGTTGGTTCAAAATCTGTAGACAATTTCAATTCACAATCATAAGAAACATCCATATCAATAGGTGAATTAGAGTCATCTACATCACCTCCATTTTGTCAGTTTGAATTTCTGGTCCCTGTTTTTCCAATTTCATCAAGATGAACACTTTCAAATGTCTTCGTCAGCCACTTTGGGGGACCTTTCTGAGATGGTCCAGGCTGCTCTGTTGATTGAGTTGGGACTGATTCAAGATTGAGTCTCCCAATTCTATTAATTACATCACTTAAAGCATCATATGTTGTTGGAGCTTCATGTGGGGGAGAGTGTTCTTCAAAAGAAGATTCCACATGTTGATCTAGTATAGGAATCCCCCCTTCAAGATGTGGAATCTGATTATCAAATTCTTGAAATGATTTTGTTTTTGCGAATCTATCCAAGCGATCAAGTTGCCGCTCAACAACATTGTTAGTTTTGGATGATTCAAGAAAAATTACATCTTTAGATACAACAAACTTTTTATTTACTTCATCATAGAGGCGGTATGCTTTGGAGGTGTTTGAATACCCCAGGAAGATACACTTACGACTTCTAGCACCAAGTTTGTTTCTATGTACCTTTGGTATCAAATCATAACAGGTGGAACCAAAGACCCTGAGATGTTTTACCGAAGGAACATGTCCATACCACAATTCATAAGGAGTCTTGTTTCTTATAGATTAGATGGACATCTATTCTTTATATATGCAGCACATAGAACAGCATCAACCCAAAACATTATCTTTACATTTTTTAAGAAAAACATGGATCGTACCATATTCAAGATTGTTCTATTCATTCTTTCAGCTACACCATTCTGTTGGGGATTATAAGGCACAGTTGTTTGATATTTGATCCCATGTTGGCGAAGATAGTTTTCAAATTCATTTGATGTGTATTCTTTTCCATTATCAGTGCGAATAGACCCAATATGAGATTGTGCATCATTTTCAATCCATTTATGAAAATTCTTGAATGTTTGAAAGGCATCAGATTTGTTCTTCAATAAATAAACCCAACACATTATGGTGTAGTCATCAATAAATGTCATGATATATTTATTTCCATTTGCAGAAGGAACAGGCATTGGACCACATAAATCTGAATGAATAAGTTCAAGTTTCCTATGTGCTCTTGAATGTGAATCATGAAAAGACTATTTGCTATGCTTTCCTAGAATGCAAGCATCACATTGCTTAAGTTTCATAGGAATTGTAGGCAAACCAGCAACACCATTTTTCTTCAACAAGCGGAGACTGTCATAGTTCAAATGTCCAAATCTAGCATGCCATAATAAACTTGATGGAAGTGTACCTTCTTCATGATGAGAAATGTATGAGAAATGTTGTGCATGAGCAGAGGTTCCTTGCAGTTTGAGAAGCCTTTCTTCTTCTATTCCCCTCATGACAAGTGAGTGGTCAGATGCTTTTCTTACCTCAAGCTTGCCATCAAACATATGAATGGAGTGACCTTGCTGGCGGATGTGGACCAAGGACAACAAGTTTCTCTTGAGCTGTGGGAGATATAGAACATGATCCAGAAGAAAGTCTGGAAGACCAGGCAGTTTAAGCCTGATTGTGCCAAGCCCTGATGGCTTGATTTTTGATTGATCTGCAAAGTATACTGCTCCATCAACATTGTCAGTGAAATCTTCAAAAAAATCTTTTCTATGAGTCATGTGGCAGGTTGCTCTTGAATCAAGCAACCAATCATTTTTCCATGAAGCAAGTGAAGCATTAAACAAATCTTCATTTACTCCAATGTTACATTGTGACTCAACATAGTGAGTAGATTCAGGTGCTTTACCTTTGTCTATATCATCAGCTTTACCTTTCTGTTGGTTTCTTTTCTGCTCAATTTTGTCCCATGGTAGCTTGCATGTAGAGGCATCATGTGATCCATTTCTTTCGCAGCGAATGCAGTGCAGATCTGCCTTTTCTCCTTGAGAATGTCTGCCCCCCCTGCCTCTGAAATATCTTCCTCTTCCTCTTCATCCACCTCTTCCTCTTGTAGAATCTTGAGCAGGATGCCTTTCTTTATGAGCAAGGCACACAGTCTCTTCAGAAGATTCAGGGGTTGTCTTCTTTCCAAAAGCTTTCTCTCTTTCAGCAAACTTTTTCACAAGAGAGTCAAAGGTTATATCTTTGAGATTTCCATTTGCTTTCAAAGACTCAAGATAATTGGAGTAAGTAGGATAAAGTGCCTTGAGAAAAGCAATAAGAGGGATATCCAGCTCAACCTTAGTGGAATTGATATCATGCATCATAGACTTTACTTCAGATGCAAGAGCAAGAGGATCATTATTTTGCAGTTCAAGAGTGAAGAGTTTAATCATGAGTTGAACAACTTCAAGTGTAGAATGTGAGTCATAGAGTTCTTTCAGCTTTTGTAAGGCTTCAAAGACAGTTGAATATGACGAAATATGGTGACTCACTTCTTCATTTACAGATGTTGTGATTAATGCATAGGCTTTGTTGTTCTTGTTTTCCCAAATGACGAGCTTTTTGTCTGAGGTAGGCTGTACTGGGTCATTGTCTCCTTCTCCAACACACACTCCTTTCCACAACTCATTGAAGATGAAGGTGTGTTTTATCATCCGGGACCATTCAAGATAGTTCTCCTTGCCAGTGAGAACTATTCCTACCATGGATATGATTGAATGCATTCTGTAAAAAACTTTTGCTGATAGAAAAAAATATTTCTGCCAATATACAGTAAAAATGTACTCAAAAGGGCATTCTCAGAAGATTTCAAATCCACAATGTGACCCATATAAATCCATCATTATATAAATCCACCTCACATAAACCTCATATAAGTTTCATATATATCCACCATATAAATCTCATAAAACTTCACCATATAAATCTTATATAAATTTCCTATAAACTTCATATATAAATACCATGGTCATGACCATGTAGGTCAACGCATTCTTTGAACTGTAATTTTCAGCGGTTAACCTCGGCAAATACTCCTGTGTAAAAGTTCTTTAACCCCTTGGAAAAAAAAATGGCACCAGAAATCAAATCGGACCCAACTGTAGGGACAGAAGCACAGGCTCTCGCTTGAAAGTGAAAAAAATGTGCACAAAAATTTCACCCAATTTGCAGAGGCATACACACATACGTCAATTAGTTCGATGTAATATTTACAATTTGGAGAAAAATACAAAAGCATAAGTGTGGAACGGATCTTTAAAGCCTGAAAAATTATCAGCTTTCATTCGATTGCATTCTTCAAAACACCAAAATCCCCAATGTCTTCTCTTTTCTTGTCATCTCCACGCATGAAAAGGTCAGCACATCTCCACGCATCTCAGGTATTATCACCACAATAGCCACGCATATCAGATTCATTAACAAAACATGAGCAGGCATATCATGTTGTCTCAAATATTCACACGCAGTGTTAATATCTGTGTTAATATCTCTCAGGCCTATTAACAACAACAGTGTTTTCATTGAAAAAGAAACTATATGCGTATAACAACGTTCAAATATATGAAACTTCCATCGTTCAAACATATGAAAGTGATACTAGGTCAGATACCATGTTCAACGTTCAAACAAAGTTCAATTATTACCATGATCAGCGTTCAAACACCGTTCAATTATTACAATAGCGTTCAATGACCAACGTTCAATTATTACCATGCGCATCGCCTTAATACCATGTCCAGGCAGAGATACCATGTCAGGCAGAGAGTGCAGGTACAACGACAGCGCAAACGTTCTCATGTCAGATGAATGTCAGACAGAGAGCGCAGGTACAGAGAGAGTAGGGATGGCAAACAGAAGCAGGTAATCAGTTACTGAATTATATGGGGAGCAGTGGAGCGGACCGGGAGTTACAAGGACATAAAGGCTAAAAAAAGGAGCTGGCTCTGATACCATGTTAGGCCAGGCAGTAACTCCACAAAACAAAAACTGATTCGTATATCATTCCAAAGGTAGGTCTTTGTTATATACAATAGGGAGTGACTGCTCAGTTCATCTCCTGATGACTGTTCACATTCCTAATTTAATTATTTACATAAAATTCACCCAATCACAAGGATTAGGTGTCAACAGCAAGCTACTATGTGCCTTCCATGGTGTGTGAAGATTATAATTAATGCTATTGGTTTGTATCACTTCTTCTTACTAGTTTGTGATGGAACAAGCATAGGAAGCTACATGTTGAGTAGTGTGGCCCCACGTCACACCTAAGCCTGGAGGATATTCCCTAGAAGTATGAGCAGGAGCACATAATATAACAAGCAGGATGTAAAACCAGGTTTCCATGACAGAAATGCGAGTCTGGCAACCTAGTTATTGGCATAGAGGTGTGGGCCCCAAACAGGTCAACCCTGGACAATTTGCAAGAGTGCAAAGTAGAGAGGAGTTGGGTAACAGAGCCTAGGAGACAATAATATTGGCATCAAATAACGGTCGTCACATTATATATATATATATATATATATATATATATATATATGGTCGCATATGATTGCATAACTGAGGGTGTGGAACCCAAACCCATGAATAGGTCGACAACAATAAATAAATGTTAAGTTGTGCTAGGATATTAGCTAAGTGGGTATGGTCATGTGGTTGCCACATTGTCAAAATAATGATATATCACTTTCTAATTCATGAGAATTTCAAATGGTCACATCTCTTGATCCAATGGTTGGATTGAGGTAAAGTTTTATATCACCATAATCGTCTTGATGAAACAAATGCAATGGTGAGATCAAACTTAGGCTTTAAGTGAGTTGAAAAAATCGAAATTTGTATACCCCATTTCCATAACAACACCTTTGATCATGAGTCAACATGATAACGACTTCTTTCTAACCTTAACTTAAGCTAGATTTAATAAAAAATATATTACATTAAAAAACATTAAATATGAAAAACACTTTTTCCTAATATGATATACACATACATACATTAACTTTCAATTTCAAATATATTAATTTTAATACTGATTTTCCTAATATTTTAAATGACCAAATTCTTAACTTTTTTAATAACCAAAATTTTAAAGTTTTCATAATGCTTCTCTTCCCAAAAAACAAACATTATCAAACAAATCAAGTAAATCCTTCCTTCTTCTTTACTGTTAAACTTCTATACGCGAAAATCGACCTCAATTAATGTAATTATAATTAGCAAACTCCCACATTCTTGATGCTATTTTATTGACATTCAAAGATATTACGAAAATCTTCAAAACAAAATTATTGTGTTAATCTTTTTATTGGCTATAGTATATTATATCTTTATCTTTTCTGGTTGAAAATAGTTTACATATAATGTTAAATATTGATTTTTATAATGGTTTTTTCTTATATTAGATCTGAAGGTTAATAAATTAATTATTGTTTTCACTTTAATTTAATGTAATATAGTTAATTAGATTTATTTGAGATGATCATAGAAATTATTTTTATCTTTTTTATCTCGATTTTACTTTTTTATCTTTTCTATCTAGATTTTAGGTCATAAATGATATTACTCGATTTTACTTTTTTATCTTTTCTATCTAGATTTTAGGTCATAAATGATATTACTCGATTTTACTTTTTATCTTTCTTATCTAGATTTTACGTGATAAATGATATGATGAATTAATCTTTCTTATCTAGATTTTACGTGATAAATGATATGATGAATTAATATTGAGTATAAGGCTTCTAACCTTGTTATAAAAAAAATTTAATTAGAGAGGGAATGTTTTATAACATGATGTAGATTAATTAATGAGAGGGTATTATATTAATGTGTTCTTTATGTGAAGGTCATCAATTTGAAACTTTGTGAGTAGAGAAAATCCATTTATGTTAATAATCGATATGTCTAAATGTCTTAGATACCTCTAAATCATAGGTTTTTAGTGAAAAATTAATCCAAATCATAGATAAAGTATCGAACCCGAAGAAAAAAAAAGTATATATATATATATATATATATATATATATATTAATTATATTTCTTCTCATAAATGGTTAAAAAGGTTATAAAGGTTGGTTACCCTTACACTATGAAGAAAATACCTCTAGATCATAGTTTTTTTAGTGAAAAACTAATCCAAATCATGGGAAAAGTAGTAAACTTAAAGAAAAAAAAAGTAGTAAGTATATGTATATATATATATATATATATATATATATATATATATTTGTGTGTGAGAAAAATATTATTTCTTCTCATAAATGATTAAAAAGGTTATGAAGGTTGGTTACTCTTATAGTATGAAGAAAATGTGTAATTCCTTTCCTCACATGCATTCCTTTTAAAATGAAAATAGAATATTCTCTAAATAAAAAAGAAAATGTTCACTATGATTATCAATTAGTTGTTGATAGTACATCCGAGTATGAAGCAACCCTTGATATTACAACCTAGTATGAAGGAGATGTGGTAATGTAGTAAAATTATTTCACTTTCAATATCAACTATAACTAAAATATTTCTATATCCATGTGAAGTAACATCATTTTATATTAACTTTTAAAAGAGATAAAATAATTAGGAGTTAAAAAATTCTTATATTTTTATTTTTAAGTATGAAGAAAATGTATAATTTTTATGCTTTTAAAAATCATTTCAATCAATTTAAATTATATATATAACAAAATATTTCATATATATATATATATATATATATAAAGATTACTTCATAACAAAATATTTTAATGTCCAGAGAAAAAGTATTTGAAAGTAAAATTAATAGATTACTTCTTAATAAGAGAAAATTAATATGTGATATAAAATAAATATCAATGTAGTTTATAATTAAAATATTTCAATATATATTGTTAGGTAATATTTACTTGTATTAAGAAAAAAAAAAATTAATGTGGACAATATTGTTTATAAATAATATTATCCATCAATTCCAAGTTTAAGTTGAAGTAGTCTACACAATCTACATGTCTAAAAATATTTTCAAGGCATTAAATTTATTTATGCATTCAAAAATGCAATTTAAATAATGAAACATTACATGTGGTGTATATGTAGAACTAGTGTAAATACATCTTAACCACAGGCCTATTAAGCTAGAGGACCAAATCAACTAAAAATATATTTTGTAAAATGTTGAGTAAAAAAAATATTCTCTCAAAAAAAAAAAAACAAAAAACAATGTGCATTATAATTTAAAAAATGAGATACATATTTGATTAGTTTTAATTAAAAGTATTATAAAAGATCGCAAAGCTCATTGTGTTTATTGTTGATATCGCAACCCAGTCAGAAGGTGTGGTTGATATTACAACCTAACATAGAGATATGGTAATGTGGAGAAACTATTTCACTTTCAATATTAACCATAAATAAAATATTTCTATATTTTCACTTTCAAATATGGGGAAGTTGTTTAATTTTTATACTTTTTAAAAATATTTCAATACAAAACTAAAATAAATTATTTAAATATCCATGTGTATATATATTCCCACCGCATAAAGAGTAAAAGCAATTGAAAGTAAAAAATAAATAAATTACTTCATAATAAGAGTAATATAAAATCAATATGTAACATAAGATTAATATTAATGTGGCTCATAAATATAATATTTCAATATGCTCAAAATTGAAAGTGTGTGATAGAGCTTGAAACTTGAATGATTGGATAAACCTTGGAGATATGAATCTAACGCAATTCGGGTGGGGTGGGCGGGGTGGGCGGGTGGGCTGTGGGCGGGTGGGATGGGCGGGGCGGGCGGGGTGGTCTCTCAAATCTGACATGAGATGCTCCCAGAAACGTTCTGAGAGATGCTCCCAGAAACATTCTGAGATTTTTAATTATCACTGGTTTTTTTGTGGTCAATGGTGGAAGGCCACGTGGGCCAACCCAGAGTGGCCACATGGCCTCCAAGTGGCACATTAAAATTTGTTTGGAGACCGAACAACACCCCCGGAGTCGAACCCAAGACCTCGCGCATATCAACCAAGGCCAACACCATCACGACATCGCTATGTCACTTGACATATGAAGAATGCGAATTATATTTGAAGTTTAGAATATGCGCATGTAGGGGAGGGGAAGGGCTAAGCCGTAACCCCTGGCCACCCCTGCACCACAGGACCGCGAGCATGGGGCCAAGGGCCACAGCCTAGCCCAACCCTCACAGGGATTTACATAGTCATATGCCAAGTCCAAAGACCAGGAGCGCAAATGAAACAGGGGCCAGCCCCGGGTCGTATGACCCCTCAAGTGACCAACAACGCAACGGACTTAAGAGGGGCTAGGGGGTCGAACCATGGTCACATGTGGGATGATAGAATCAAGGGTGCGCGGAGACAAGGTCTAGACAGAGCCCCCAAATGTCGGTTCTTTTCATGGTCATATGGTTGCCATGTGACCAGGAATTTTGGGATTGGGGGCTTAATGACACCCTTAATGGTCCTTCAAATTCGTCCGTCGAGCGGCAATTGTTCCCGGTTTAGTGCATCGGTTTCGCGTTTGGGGCGCTCAAGCCAAGTTGAGGCTGAATTGTAGGATGGTTAGCTGCAAAATATGGGAAAATGAAAAAACAAGCATAACTTTATCACTGTTTGGCCAAATGAAGTGCAGAAAGAACCAAAATAGAGGTTTTTTTTACAGTGTTGGATCCATTGGAGACATCAGTGTTGTTATTTGAGTTGTGTAAATCATATAAACACAATTTTGAATTTTTTTAATGAAAGAGGCCCTGCATTGGAAGCTAGACCACGAGAAATATCCCAAGGGAGGGGTGAACTCCTTTATCATGCTTGTATTATGTGTTTCAGATATGTTGGATTTGTCTCTGTATGGTTGTAAAATGTGGCTAAAATTCACTTGTTTATGTGTTTAGTACACTGATCCTCTACCCAAAACACATATAATTATAGCTTGCAAATTGCTAAAAGAACTTCAAGTTTACACATTCATTCTCTGTATGGTTGTAAAATGTGGCTAAAATTCACTTGTTTATGTGTTCAGTACACTGATCCTCTACCCAAAACACATATAATTATAACTTGCAAATTGTTAAAAGAACTTCAAGTTTACACATTCATATGAGCAGTATTAAGTAATATTATTTGTATTTAAAAAAACATTTTAATGTGGACAATGTAGTTAATAATTAAAATGTTTTAATGTCTATGTTAAGTAAAATATTTTAACCTCAATTATGTAAACATTTCTACCTTTTGACCCAAGTATTATTTTGGATCAATTTTGTTTTGAATCCAACAAGTCCAAGTTTAAGTTGTGTAGCCTACACAATCTACTTGCCAAAAGGGATTTTCAAGGCATTGATTCTATTTATGCATTTAAAAATGCAATTTAAATAATGAAAAAATTACATATAGTGTATATATAAAACTAGGGTAGATCCATCTTAACAACGAATCTAGCAAGAAGATCAAATATCTCCACGTGCAAACCTTTCTTTAATTTTTGAACTCTAGAATAGATTTGCATCTCAATGGATTTGATCTCTTTGGGCACTTAATTTTAGATCCATGGTTAAGATTGATCTATACTAGTATTGTAACAAATATTTGGAAATTGGTATTTAACATGAGTGTAAGGTATCATAAGAGAAGATGATTCTCATCTTCAACTCTCTTACTATCACAAATATGGCAAACTCTATTGACCCACAACATTTTAAAACTTTTCCAAGCCCCCATTTGGCTATGGAGCTCATGAGAATTTAGTTATATTTTAATAATGTGGATTTTCTTCTTTACATTAGTCAAAATAGAAAGTAGTTACTTTTAATTTTCTAGATTGGGGTTGATCACCTCCTTGTAATATATATTTTTTCTAATAACTCTTTATCACACCATAATTTATCCTTAATTTTAGATAAATAATACTTTTAATATTATATTATTCCATGATGATTTGGCCAAGACCCAGCATATTTATTTCACCCTCACTTAAGTTGCAAGTGGTCTTCACAAGAGTTCGTAACAATATTAAAAAAAACACATCCTCCTTGTTGTTCATCTTATTTTTATACATTGGGTAACTAGTCATAGACATTGTTTCAATGGAGAAAAGACTCAATTTTAAGAGGAGAATAAGATATGGTGTTTTGCCTTTAATTTTGAAATTGAAATTTTTATTTTTTTTGGATTTGCTCTATATTTCTATATAGTTCTCTAGGGACATTGTTGTCCTAGACTTCACAACCATATAAGATAACACAAATGAGAAGAGTTTCAAAGTAATTTTTCTTTTTATCCCATAGCCAAAGTTCTATTATCTTATCATTGTTTTCAAGTCCATAATAAGATTTCCACCCTCCATTTATCATCTTCTCAACGCTATAGTTTCAAATAAACTCATGTTGAATATCAATTCTAAGATATTTGTATGAAATCACTTCCTCCAAGTTGTTGTTGTCATACATGAAATTAGTCCAAGTGATCTTTAAAATTTAATTACCATAACCTTTCATTTTGTTAAAACTAATAGTCATACCCATACTCAAACATAAATCCTTGAACATTTTTAGTTACTTATCAAGATCATAAGGACCCCTCCTTAAGATAAATATCTTGAACACAAAGGAAGAAGGTGGTTAATATAGTAGTGGGAGTACAACCTCTTTTTTACAAACAACTCAAGTTAACTTGTTAAATATATGCCAAATAGAGTAGGGGACAAGGGATAACCTCCCTTACTCGTGTATTACAATTAATTCTTCTAACTAATGCTCAATGTTCCTAAATTAGCACCTACATTCTCATACAACCTAATAGTAACAACTATCAACTCTAGAGGAACTTTTAGCCCTTTTAACTTATTCAAAAGGTTAGCCTTGGACATTTTGTCAAACTCTTTTCTAAAGTCAATGAAATAATATAAGAGATTGATTTTACTATTGTAACACACATTCATAATGATTCACAATGGTTCTCCTCTTAAAATGATGAATCACAATGATCTTAAATCTAACATGACATTTAACTCTTTTCTAATGACTTTCTAACCATATGCAAATGTGTTTTTACAAAATATTCTATATTATTTGATTAAAAAAAGTTTAATTAAAATGATCTTATAATTGAAGATATTATTTTTATCTTTATTTTTAAAAATAAATATAATAAGATTTTAAGTTTAAAATGATCATATAATTAAATATATTATTTTTATCCCCACTTTTAAAAATAAATATGAATATAATAACACTTTTAATTTTAAAATTTAGAAACTCGCTATTTTAAAATTTGAAAGCTTATAGCTAAGGGGAATGAGGATAAGCCTCTTAATTTATAACTTTTACCGAGTAACCTTCAATGTTCTTATCATTTTCTTTTAATAAACCAATCAACTTTAAATTCTACATTCTAGGTCATTTATTAAAAATTTGTTCCATTCCATTAAAAAAATTGATAGTAAGAATTCTAAACAAAAACAAAAAATCCCTTTTTACCGATCAAATTCTACTTCCAAAGTTTCTTTATAATTTTAGGAAAAAGAACATAAAAATAGATTCATAGATTGAAGGGAAAATTCCAATATGTATGAACTCTTACGGTTAAATTTATGAAAAACTCATCCTGAATTCCTTTTCAATATTGACTGTAACTCTTAAATTTATAAAAATTAATTAAAAATGTCGCAATTGAATTTCGAAAATGCCGAGTGTGATAATTCCCAATAATGGTTTATAACAAGAATAGACTATTGTCCAATGATTTCCAAAATAATAATTCGTTTAGCATAAAAAAGCGAGTTATTTCACTGGTTAAGGTCTCGCTGAAACCATTGAGAATATGAATGATGAAAAAATGCATTCCATTCCCTTTCACAAATTTACGATGGGTGGAAGAAGCCTCCTTCATCTTATTTCACTGGTTAAGGTCTCGCTCAGACCATTGAGTATATGAATGGTGAAAACATATGCATTTCATTCCCTTTCACAAAGATTTACGATGGGTGGAAGAAGCCTCCTTCATCTCTTCAAAGGCCTCTGTGAAGCAGTTACGCAATATGTTGACATCGATAACATCCTTTGGAGCTATCACTTGGATCGTGATGGTGTCCATATACGTCAAAATAGACACATACAGACTCTGCATCAAGAAATTCCTTGTTATGTATCAATAAATAACTTTCAAAAGAGTTAGATTTCAACCAGTTTATATTGCTCTGATTTCGTGCAAATAAGTAGAAAATAGTGAGAGGAGTCTGAGCAGTCTGTTTACTCACTAGAGGTGCCCCAGTCACAAAGAAAGAAAAGTTTTTTAATGGATTCCCATCAATTGCTACCATCTCCATCGGGCCAATCATATTTGATATAATCATCGATGAATTGACAATGGTGTTGCATAAAGATTTGGTAATTGCCTGCATCAAGCGTATCATTAGTGAGAATTGAGAATGGATGAAAGTATTTCATCAGAACGAGTTTCTGCTAAAAATGGAAGGACATACATGTGGGCCCTTTAATCTTGCAAGGCATCTCAGAATTGCTGCATTGCAGAAGACTGTTAAAGACATTTTATGTCTATCTATGATACGTTTTGCCCTTTCTACAAACTCCAGGGGATTCCCCACTTTTCCCATGATAGGGACAGGCACATGCAAGAAAGCAAAGTGATTTCCCCAAGGCGCTTGAGTTTTGGGTTTCAACATCTCTTCTATTTTCTGCAAAAAATTACGTTGCTATCAGATCTATCCAAGAATCTCCTCCAATCAAAAACTCGTACAGAATGAATAAATGAATCTGAAAAACTGCGATTAACTGTTAGTACACAACCTGTATTCCAGCCAAAACTCTCGTGTTCAACAAGCATAGTGCTGTGACTCTGGAATTTTTCAGTTGTTTAATAACAGAGGCTTTCAGAGGCTCAAATCTCTTTTCATAAGCATCTTGTAAGCTTTTTTCTCCAGCTTCATCCAAAGAGAAACATTATTATGTTCAAGAGATTAGTTCAAGTTCAACTAGCCGTTCACAATATGATTAAGCATTTATTATTTCAATATCAACAGAGACCCAATTGAAATCTAGTATATGGCAACCAATACACTAACTACCGATCCATATCGAAAGGAGCATACTGATTTACGCAATTTTTTCCAGAAATTAAAAATATTAAAAAACTTATGAAAATTAGTACCAGCTGACAGGTGAATCTGCAAGTAACGTTGCATGCCGTAGAAAATTATTCCTGTTGCAGCATCATTCACGGTCTGTAGAGCATATAACAACGCTGTGAGTATACATGTCAGTTAGGCAATATGAATTAGGGTTTCAAGTATATGGCAATCACATACCCCTCCTACTGAATTCTTGATCTGTTTTATGTCTTCCATGTTCAAAGTAGTAGAAGAAAAAGCAATTGGCATGTATTGGACTTCCGGAGGTCCACGGATAGGGAGCTGGCTATCGGCCATCCATCCAGTCGTTCTCAGCAAAGAGCTTGTCACATCAATAAGCGTGTACCATACTGCAATCATGAGATACCATAGTCTCTGAAAAAAAGTGGCTGCAATGGACTGCTTTGAGCTGGTAGTCATGGATCTAGTATAACTATTACGCTTTGCAGTAGGAAAAGTGGGTGGAAGATCAGGATTGTCAACTCTCTTGGCGAGAGAAAACAATGTTGACATGAAAGAAATGCCATCTCCGAGGGAATGATGGAGCTTAATAAGTATGGTTCTTTCGGCCTTGCTAGTTTTATAATTCATGAGGTGGAATTCCCAGAGAGGACGTGAGTGATCGAGAGGTTTGAGGGCCATTTTGGAGATATAGTCATCCACGCAGGCATCGTATGATTCCTGCTCAGGAGGGAACTCTGCTATAAGAATGTGGTCGTCTATGTTCACTGTTGTTTTCTGCCATCGCAAGACTCCACAGTCGTCCTCCTTCTGGCAAACATTTATACAACACAGACCTCCAAGATATGAGAAACAACAACAGAGCAAAGAATCCAAAAGACATGAATACAAAGACTCCAAACCTTATGTTTAATGGATATGCTTCTTAAATAAAACTCCAAACCAGAATGTTGGGCAACATACCCAATTAATAAGATTTTTCATTTAAGATCTATACAACCACTACACAGGATTTTTAATTTAAGATCTACAGATATTTTACCAGTAACAAAAGAACTTGAATTTCAATTTGCAAAGTTGAAGTATGAACAAGAGAGAGATCACCATGATGCAAGAGAAAAGTGGGTTCCTTGGCAAGAAAGCATCGACGATGACTTGTTTGTCGCGAGCGATATCTGTTCTACGTTCTTCAAATTCGATTACAACATTGATGCAGACCGAGAATGGCGAGATAGTAAGAGACTGACTGATGGGATGTACTGGCTGCCCTTGCCCTTCCCATTCGTCACTATCTCCACACAGTCTCTTGGGCAGCTGCAACTCCATGCTGCAAAATTTAGTCGGCCTGTGAAAAGAAATGAGGACAGATCATTCTTATAAATTGTTTTCTTCGGCGTGCTGTAGTTGCGAGCGATTGAATTACGGGCCGAGAGGAGCGTTTGTTCGGTAAGGAATCATTTAATTATCCATCTGCTTTCCTCGTAGATGCAGCCATCTGACTGCGGCATTTATCGTCGTAAAGTGGGAAAACAGCGAGGCTACGGAAATATTAATGTCTATGATAAATACGAGTACCCTGTTAAAAGTTAAATACTTCAGTTGTTGAGTCTAGAAATCCATACTTCAGTTGTTGAGCATTGTAAATCCTGCTGGATATGTAGGGTTAAATAAATGATCCCCGGCAAATAATATTGATGTTCAAAGTTCCGTGGGACCTGAAGCGATGGTTCGATGAGTCGTCGTACTCAGTTGGAGATTTAATTCTAGTAAGTCCACTTCCCCATTAATATTTTACTCATTCCTACCTTTTTCTTCCTTCCAAGGTGGTTCAGAGTAAATGTCCAGGCAAAAATTTAGTGTCTCATTAGGGAATTCAAAACTAAGTCAGTTTGTTATTGAAAAGTAGTGCTTTATTGAATATACGCAGGTTTGTTATGAAATATTTTTATACGATAGTTTATATATATTTTATTAGTCGTCAAGGGAGGATTTTATTATTGACATTTTTTTGGTGGATTAGTAATTAGTTTAGTAATGATTAATATCATTTATAAGGGTTAATTTTGAAAAAAAAATATTTATTATTTAATATTATTGTAAAAATATATATTTATTATTTAATATTATTGTAAAAAATATTTGTTAAATATTTGATTAGATTATAAATTTGAAAGTTTTATCATAGACTTTGCATGAAACATGGATAGTAACAAGATGTAAATAAATATACTTACCAAGAGTTATTGCACACCATTATTTATGTATTGTTTAACACTTTCATAAGTAGGAGTAAAAAGGTAAATGTTAATACCTACTAGTGGTTAGTACTCACCAAAATTTATGCAACTCCTTGTCCTTTAGTTGGCAATTAATTTTTCCATTTCATATGTCAATTTGCATTTTTTATGAAAGCATAATTTCCAGATAAGTGGCAGCTTGGTAAGGACTAAGCTGCATGACCATTTGATACATTTCCCTCCGTTAAAATAGAAATTTATTTTTTTAGCACATTCTATTGGATTTCCCATAATTGACCTAAGTACATAGGAATAACTACAAGTTAGAGTACATTTGTTCTTATCCATTAGGCCAAGAACATACACGTTGAGCATTGCTTTTAAGTTTTGTGCTTCTTGAATCAAAAAATTTCACATTGCAAAAATTATTGGCATATTAGATAATGCTAAAGGGAACATTAGATTTTTTGTTGTGATATTATATGATGAACTACAAATATATAGTTTACATTCATATTTTTGATACAAAGAGTGGAACATTAGATTTCTTTTTGCTAGATTATATGAAGAATTACAAATATATAGTTTACATTCATAATCTTGATATAATTTATCTAAAATATACCTCAACTTCCTAGTTATTCAATGATGAAATATGTAATTGCATTGACAAGTATACAAATGCACTTGGAATATGGAAGAAGGAGTGGGTGAAAGCCTTAAAGCCCATTGTCAATGTCGTATATGAGAAAGGAGGTGTTTTCTTCTATCAAATTTGGCATATGAGAAGGGCTTCCCATATGAGTAAGGACATATGCATTGTTATATGTACATTCCTTCCATATTGGTAATATGTATTGGATTAAAATTAATTTTATATTAAAAATATTTTATTTCTTAGAATGGAAACCATTTGAACTCTTTTTTTAAGGAAACCATTTTTTCACCATTTTCTATTAATTAGATTAAACTAATATATATATGTGTATAAAAGTTGATAAAAAAGTATTTGCATTCAGATTCTTTGAATAGAGATGGCTAACCAGGTTTATGGAATGCATAATATCAACCAACTAGCAGTCTCCCATTTCATCATCAGATCGAAAAATATAGGGAAAGATTTTGTTGAGCAATGACATGGATTTTGCAGATTATCCTACTCCTAGAGCTCTTAAAATTGAGGACATTCCACATATTGTTAATGATTTTCATGTTGTTGTCATAAATGTTATCAGTGTAGCTCATTGTCATTCATAATTTGGCTTTTACTCATTTACTAAGTTGTAGTCACATAGAGTGAAGTTTTACAAAGTAATTTTATTTATTTATTTTAATTAATATTATAGAAATAATTTTGGATTTAAAATATTATCAGTGGAATTGGTTAGTTGTTATTAGCCTTTCTTAATAATGTGTATTGAATAGTATTTATAACTTTCCATTTTAATATGTTATTATGATCTTGGATACAATTTGTTTTAATATTTCTTGGTAATATATGGATATTTTGTTGTTAATTAATAATGGAGTAGTGTTTAAGTGCAACTTTTTAGAGTTTCCGTTTGATTTCTAGCCGGAATCCGCGAAAAATATGTGGTGAAATCTTGATTTGTGTTGTTTAAACTAGTTTTTTGGTTGCATATATGGATTCAACACCCTCAAAAACCTCTAGGGCACTTTGATTGTGAAGAGTTCACCCATCAAACTTGTGATTTCAATGAATCCCTGCTGGATTCTAGACAAATTAGATTGGAAAATAAATCGGAAAGCTTTTTAAAAAAACATACTTAAAGACTATTCTATTTATAATTAATATTACTAATTGTGATATATTATTTTGTTATCAATTAATATTATTAATGTTGTTATTTAATATATACTAATTTTTTATTAAATAATAATTATTATATTAAGTAGTCTTGAATATATATATATAAACAATTTTATTATATAATAAGTTTATAGATATCTCAAATCATTACCATACATTTGAGCAGTTTTATATTCAAAATTTTTAAGCCGGGACTACGCTACATGTAGCTCTCCTTACATATCATTGTTATAATTAATCAATTGGAATGTGATTATAAGTATGTTTGTGGCTTGGTCTTTTTTTCTCTTTATTTAAACATAATTTATATATATATATATTATTAGAAACATTTTATAATATCTCTTTTATATAATTGGTTAAAAATTATTTATTATTAAATTGAATATATATATATATATATAATTAATTTGGAATTCTTTATATGAGATAAACACCTTTATGTAGAAAAACTATTATACCACATTGATTGAGGATGTAGTTCACATCTTCACATAATCTCCATTATACCATAACTTTTATACTAATGAAAGTAGCCACAAAAATGTGTTGCCTTTTTATAAGTAACTACTTAATTGGGATTTATGACATATTATTAGGATGGGGAAATAAGTGTTTTCTCATAAAGGTTTTCATTCTTATGGAAGCATAAAGGATGTGTGAAGTTAGGGATACATTTGTTGGACCGCTTTCTCTTCCAGAATTTTTGTGTCACCCCTCATGAAATTCCTCTCCTATTTCTTTAGGATGGTGCTCCCACTCCACATCATATAAGCAGCTCCTTTAACCAATGTTGTTAAATTTGTCCAATATGTATGTTTGTTTAACACCTTTATGTGACATGAATTCCCATAAAGTAAAATAAAGTGTATTGGGATTAGGGAGGTCTTCATTCTAAAATTCATTAACAAAAGGACTATTAACCTAGGGATAAGCAAGGTTTTATATAAAATAAAAAAAGGTTTTATATAAAATAAAATGGATGTATTATTGGGATTAAGGGAAATAAGTTTCACTAACAAAAGGACCCCTAAGCTAGGGATAAAAAAAGTTTAATATAAAATAAAATTTATGTATTATTACTATTAGGGAAATATGTTTTCTCATAAAGGTATTTGTTCTAAAGAAGACTTGTTAGTGATGGAAGTAGGAAAGGATGGGTGAAGCTAGCATGAAGCGAGTTCCAATTCCTTTAGATATTTCTTCACCATTATTATTTTATACATTGTTCAAATAAGTTATAATAAAACATATTTGTTGGATCACTTTGGCTTTCTATATTTTTTTTTCATTATCAAAATCTCACCTTTATGTTCAATCAATGAGCTCTTAATTAAAAGGCTTCTATGGGTAGCCTTAGCATGCTTGCATTAAGACCTCACCTTTATCATATCATGCTAGAACAAGTTATCACTAATGAAATTCCTCTCTTATTTTTTTTGGATGGTGCTCTCACTCCACATCACACTAGGATCTCCCCTAACCAATGGTGCTAGGCTTTTACAACACATATGTTCGCTTAGCACCTCTAGCATGTGACATGAATTCCCATACTAATCTCTATCATATCTCATTTCCCTTTCCATCTCTATCATGATCCCCATTACCCTTCCACCGCTTCCCTCTCGTCATCCTCAAAATATAGTGGTAGAAAGTGGACTTTGCCTTTCGAACAAATGAGGACAACAAACAGTGGATTTTATCACAAGGGAAACTAATTCATGTTTATTTTTCATCTTGAAATATTAAAATGGGTGTTACTTTGAGAAATACTTAGAAAACCAAAAGTAGATAAATACATAAGGGTTAAAGGAGCCAATGACTAGTGGGTGGGTTACACTAGAGTTGAATGGGCACACAAAATCAAGAGGGATCTTGTTAAGTAGTGTTGATCTATCATGGCCAATTGTATAAAAAGTTCCTTTGGATTTGGTGGCTCCCATTGTGGTAAACCAAATTATTTAGGCTCAGTTTCTATAACCTTCCCAATTGAAAATATAGTGGATCGGATTCAATATAGATAATAAAATAGGAATCATTGTTTGTTGAAAGATTCACTCTTATTTTGATATCGATCTAGTGTACCCATTAGTAGTCATGTAAGGTCTAGTGCACCTCTACCCCTCTCTCTATTCCCTATATCAGATGTGAATTGCAATGATGAAAGATGAAAATATTTCAATGATTACTTTAATATTTAATATTTTATTATTCATTACTCCTCAAATTTTTCTTATTCAATTCTTCATTAATTACATGGTTAAAGAGTCCAGATCTTCCTCATTTCAAGGATCCTAGTCACTTTGTCAAGATAGAGCATTATCAAGGCTTTTATTAAATGTACACTTCCCCTAACATAATAAATGTGTATATGGTGTTATTGATCCCCTTAATATGTCCTTAGTGGATATTCAAACATTATTTATTATTACATCATTATAGTGAGGTACATATATTCTATGAATGATAAATCTTGATTTAAAAGTGAACCAAGTAATTAAATTGTAGATAAATAAAGTAGTTGTCCTCAAACTTGAATTATGTTACCTTAAAGAGAAGTGGTTACATCTTAACATTAGTTAAAGGGATGACCTAAGAAAAAGGTTATTTCCCATAGTTAGAAAAGTGTTATATATCTAGAAGTAATGAAAGTAACTATAGATATATAAAGGACCATTAATTATCATTACTTTATAATTATGTATAATAAATTGGAGAGATGTTATAAATGGAAGAATAGAAGAAATCAACGAGAAGGAACAATACTCATTAGCTTTATACTTCTCTTGCAAGGTCTTACTTACTAAAAAACATGGATCTATATCTTTCATAGAAAATAAATACATCATTGTATATTAATTGTGCATAACAAAATTTGTAATGTAAAGTAGGGATAATCTTTAGATTTTTTTTCCCTTTTCTAATGAATGTATCCCTTTATTGTTTGTAGGTAAGCAAGGTGTAATTACCTTCTTATGATCATGCGGACCAAGGAAAAGAGTAGGGGATATGGGCTTGTCCTAGAAGGAAGGGCTTTGGTATGGTTAGGAGGATCTAGACATGTGATGTTTGGTTTCTCTTCTCACTTACCTTCAATCACCTACCCTACACCTTACTTAACTAAATAACCTATGTCACCGACCTAACATAGTGCTTCTAACCAAATACTTACCTAATGCAATGATATACCTATCTCACCCATTTCACCAAGGGTTTTCTAGCGCGACGAAGCCATATTCCAGGTGGAAGATCCTTCATCTACAAGAGTGTGGCACACATCTCGACTAAAACATGTACCAACATCTAGAAAGTGTCTTGAGGGGATAATCTAAAATTGTTGGAGTTATTGTAATGATGCCTCCCCTCATATCTACCCACTTTCACAGGCTTACATGGGGTAAACATGAGATGGGGGGATACTATGATAAGATTCGACGTCTTAGGTGACCTTAAAGAAGTGGAATCAATGGAAACCCACAACACGGACCTTCTATACCTATTACAAGACTCCCAAAAGCCTCCCCAATTATTCCCATGACTAGTACCTGGGTCCCACTGAGTTTTAGACCATTAAACCCCTGGACGCTCCTTTGATATAGACAAGGGTGCGTATGAAAACCTCCAGACACATGCACAACATGGGTATGCATGCGATTGGGGACTTTTCTCCTTAGACTTGTGCCTGTGACTCCGAGATTTGTGCCACTTTTCAAGCCCCTAATCTAGGTCACTACCTAGAAACTCATGTAGCTTTCAGAATCCATAATTTACATGACAACAAGACTTATAGCTCAAAAAATGACTCCAAGACTAGGCTCGACCATCCCCAACCGGGACTGACATGAATACAAGAAAGACTATAAATGGTTGATAACTCATATGAGACTTGACAAGAAGGATCACCACCCTCTTCCCTTAATTGTTTTGACATCAATTAGGTCTTGCATCCATTATCCTTTAAGTTACAAGTAAATACATTAAATAGCCATGACTATCACTGGTCATATAACCATGCTAATAACCAGCATTAAACCATGTAAATAACAATGAGATAACAACCATTAAGGCCAGAAAATAACAAGTACAAAAGAAACAGAACTTAGTTTTTATTAAACATAGGCAAGAGCAGACTAGGTTCGAGACTTCCACGTACCACTAGATCATAGACATGGCTGAACCAAATCCTTCTTTCTACCAGTCACCCCCTTGCCATATTCCAATAATGAATGTTGGATCTCATGGATAAACTAATCCAAAACAACCAAGGGAATCAAGAGATTAAACCACCTCCACCCTCACCAAACCGTGACCTCACCAAAACCGGCACTAGGATCACAAAACCAAACCAAGCTTGGAATGCCTCTGAACTCCATCACTATCCTTGAGGAATTTTTTTTTCCTTGTCTCTCAAGCTTTACCATAATCCACACCGGATCACTAGGCCCTAAACTGAGACTCCACCCTCAGTCTCTACCGTGTATCTCACCAAAACAGGTTAAGGGATTCCTAGGCCTTTGGGAATTTTCTTAATACCACCTCCGCCCGAGATTCTGAAACCATCCGGAAATTCCAAATCTCAAAACCGAGAAACAATCCCATCACAACATGGCTATCTGGAAAAAGGCAAGGCAAGGCTGAAAACCATTGTCATAACCCGACAAAACCATGCCACCGACAGCTAGAGAACTAAATACCAACGTGCAAATCCATGCATGTCAAAACCAGCTAGGAATTCACACATGCTATATGTTACCTGCAAGTATTCTTGTTGAAGCTGCTTGATCCTTCTCTTCCTTGCTTGCTCTTTGCTTTCCTTTCTTTTCCTTGTCATTCCTTTGCTTGCTTTTCCATTCCTTGCTCCAAAGCTAGAATGCTCCAAAACTGAACTGACAAAAGGTTACACTGACCAAACCTAAGCAAAGGCTTCCTAATCGATCCTCAGAAGCCTTTTTATCAATGGCGCCTCCATTTTCTTCATTTTCCTGTGACCTTTCACCTTCCTTTTCTCCTATATTCCTTTATTTTCATAAATAAATGTGCCAAAATACCTTTTTGCCTTTTTAATGCCTTTTCCAATTTTCCTAGCCATTATAACCGAAATGAAACCCGCACTAGGATTTTTTTCCCAACATTCAACTTGGAATACGTGTCCCATGACCATGGTCTTATTTTTCCTTTATTAACATTTATTAAATGAACTTTTAACCAAGGGTTGTTACAGACCTCCCCCTTGGGGAACACCATCATCGGTGTTAAACCACACCAAGCCCTTAGCAAATCCATTGAAAAGCAAACATACTGCCCATGGATCTTTATCTTAGCTCGTTGTAGTATTTACAATGAACCATTGCTGAAAAATGACAAGATACCGTTTAATAGAGGTTTATAACATAAATCATTACGGTATTTACAAGAACCACATATACACTTATGCAAATTTTCTAAACCAAAAATAAAAGGATACGATGCCGGTATCAATCAACAAGGGAATCCAGAGGCTTACACCTCCACCCTCAAAAGTAATGCTAGGATTCAATTCCTTCACAAGAAGTCTGGAATCCACTACCAAAGACAAAGTTGCATCCAATGTCCAACGCTACAATTCTGTGCCACTTGTCCTCTCAACGAACAAGTACCATCTCATTGTTCCAGGGCTCACTCCTAATGTGCATTTGATGCCATATGGAAATGCTAATGACCAAAACAAATATGTCCTCGACCTTCCCTTCTTTGCTACACAGTCCCTTAGGAAATCCAGTCACCCTTCTGTGCAGTCACTCACCTTCCAAGTTCCCCGACATCCCCTATCCTAGGTGATCCATCCCTTGGAAAGTATTCCTCCCATCGGAAGGTCAAACAACCAAGGCATATACCTACCTTAGAACCATCATACCGGTCATAGCATGCTCATGGCAATCAATGGACATTATTGGCTACTAGTGTCCCACAATGGGCCTACTCCTGAATGCTTTACCAACATATTGCTACATGTTCTAATTTCTTTTTGTTGTTGTTGCTAATGTTTGTCGTCAGTTTCGACCACCCAACCGGGCATTTCATGCTTTCCTGTACCAAGAACATAGTTTCCATTAGATTCAAAATAAATAGAATAACTTCAAATCATACCTCATTGATGGCCCATCAATAAGGTACACTTACAATTTTGTTCACTTCATGTCACAACAAGTCAAATTAGCATCTTTGACCAGATTATCATGTATAAACATATCACATCAAGTTAGCTCAAAACAAAACCATCATATATCAAAATAATAAATCACATGTAACCATTATAAAATGAAATCATAGATCACATGTAATCATCATAGAATAGAATCACAAATCATTTTCATAATAAAACTGAAATAAAATACTGATACTTATCCTTTAATCAATCCTTAGCTTCTACCTTTGTCTTTATTCCGTACGCACAACGGATCGGTTTCCATAACCGACAAACACTTGGTGCCTTCCCCTTAACCATGTGCACATACACATAGTGTGCGTCAGACACATACAACCAAACACGACATACAACACCATGCAATACATGCACCTTCACCTGACATACAACACATGCACCTACACCCAATGTACAACACAACACAATACATACACCTACATCCGGTGTACACCACCACATAATACATACATACACCTACACCCGGTGTATGAAACAACACATATACGTACACAGAGTACAAAACCATGAATACACATGTCATTATACCATGACTACACAATTCACATACGTAGTACCGCATGCCCGTAACACAACATGTACGACATGCACACAATACCACATGTACATCAGTACTATGTGTACAACATGTACCAGTACCACTAGTACACAACACCACCTGCACAAAGTGTGCACAACATCAAATGTACACGACACCACCTGCACAATGTGTACACAACACCACATGTTGTTGGGCATGGAATCCCCCCACAGCATGTTTTGGGGCTCAAAGCCCAAGTTTTGGTCAAATAATGTTGTAAGACTCCGCGAATTGCGGGCGCGGAGCGCGAAATGTACATTGAGTCATAGGGTTGTCTGCCCTAAGTTTTGTAATGTAATGTAATGTCATGTCGGCCTACCCATGGTCTGCGGACCATGGGATTGTATAAATAGAGCGAGGCTCTAAGTTGTAAAGAAAATTAGAGAGAGAGTAATGGATGGATTGATGTAATGATATAATAGCAGATAAAGAAGAAGTCTAAGTGTCTTGGGTCATAGTAGTAGGAAGAGGCTCTATAGCTGAGTGCGTAGAGGCCTAGTAGAGTCCGCAGCTGAGTGCGCGGACCCCTGCAGCTGAGTGCACAGGGCGAAGTTGAATCTGTAACCAAAGAAGAAGAATAATAAAGAGAAGTTTGATTCTAAATACTGTGTATCTATTTTTGTATGATTTTCTATGCATTTATACTGTTTTGTTTATCATGCGCACTTATATGAATACTGAACACTATTAAGGATAATTGGGCTCATACAGATAAGTTAAGTAATCGGACAATATCAGGTTAATAGTAAGGAACTTGGGTAATAACACGGATCATGCCTCGAACAGAGCTGTGCGAAGGCAGCATTGTAGGCTACGAGGTACAGATAGGTGTGCATAGCAACTCGCGCGCAGGGTCAAACTGCGAACCACCCAAAAACCATCAGACATCTCTAGGGTGTGGAAACCTGGTTCTAGCACCCTCCCATACTACCTCGGGTGATACCTCAGTCCACGCTCCGCAGACTGTTGCCGAAAGGGCCAGTAGTACCGGGATTTGTTTGGCTAAATCATCTTTGAACTTGGGTCAGGCCCCTATAAGCCAACAAATGGTTCCGTTGCTAGGACCGGGATCTGCATAAGGGATGTCCGATGTCGTGTCACTGGAATCCAACAAAGAAAGAAATTGAAGGGTGGTTGGACAAGAAGATTCACGAGTTCGCGGCATAGGAAAACAGGAATGCGAGAGTATCTAAGGAACAGTGGTTGGAGTGCTACTTATATATGGAAATCCATGAAAATTTCTTTACATCCTTTCCTTATGAGCTGTATGAGTGGATCGCGAAGCTATCAGATAGTCAGGGAAGGTGTAGGCTCGACAAACCAATCGTGTGGACTTCGGAATTAGTGCGTAGACTAGAAGCGTCAGGAGATATGATCACGCGAACCGTGGACCATTGGCTCGATCGAATTATAGGAGGATTTATCACTGAGTTCAAGGTAGATACGACCGTCAGCTACAGTGAGGTGGAGCGACGCTTCCTCAAAGGACCGCAAGGTAAGTATATTAAATCTTTGAACACTTGGATTAAAATGCTATTGTGTGAAAAGTGGGTTATGTGAATAAATTAGTGTTTGTGACTACGTGAAGTGGGAAGACCTACAGAAGCGGAGGTAGTGAAGAATTAGAAACTAGTCCCTTGATTTCACCCTCGCAGGAAAGCGAGGAAGAGCTCGCGAAAGTTTCTCCGAGAAGCGCGGTTAGTCTGATAAGGCAGCGAATTCTGCGCTTACCACCTCCACCTACACCGCCACCCATCTCACCCTCCTCACCTTCATCTCCACCCACCCCACATCCACCACCACCGCAGTTCAGTATGATGAGTGCGATCAAACTACCAGTATTCAGAGGAGTAGGGAATGAAGATCCGGACCAATTCTGGTTCGTGGTAAGGGTGGTATGGGAAGCACAAGGAGTCGTGGATGACAATATCAAGAAGGCTACGCTAGTGAGCACATTGCAGGATCGTGTATTAACATGGTACATCAAGCATTCTAATGACCATCCAAATGCAGGAATTGCAGAAATCCAAACCGCACTGAACAAGGAATTTAGCAGGCCAAAGTCGGAGACACAATCAATTATTGGGTTTAAGGAGATCGCGATGCTCCCGGGCGAGACCCCCTGGGATCTGGACCAAAGACTGAAGAGTATGATTCACGAGGCCAACATGACTTTGACGGATGGACAACACCGCGCATGGTTTGTAGCGTCACTAACACCGCATTTAAGGACGGCGCTGTCACAACAAAAGATTTCCACCCAGGCTGAAGCTTTGGAGATGGCAATGAGATTGCATGAGACCCCTATACAAGACCCTGGTATGGGAGTCCAACAAATCCATGCGCAACTGCAAAATCTATGTCTGGAGATGTAGAGTTTGAAACAGGATAGGACACCTCGGCCAGAGACGCGCGGGGAAGTATGGTGCATCAAATGCAAAGGCTAGGGGCATGACAAGGACCACTGTCCAGTGTTCGCATATTACTTGGCGGGAGGAGGGCCGATATCATTAAGACCTGAGTAACAAGCAGGACCAAGCGTGGCACCTGCACTATGGTGTGCGAACTGTCAGATAGGAGGAAAACACACTACGGATAATTGTCATCTATTATAGAAGTATACACAGACGTCCCAACAATTGTTTTGTAATTTCTGCAGATCGGTAGGCCATGATGAACGCACTTGAAAAAGCTACGAAATAATGATGGATCGAACTCTTGCCTAAAGGGTGCAGACTGAAACACGAGCCCTCGACCCAAATGCAGGAATAGCGCGCACTAGATTTCAAGGGCGCGGACGAGGTTGAGGTGGAATGGGACTAGGAAGGGGTTGCAAACAACTAATTTATTATAATTGCAAAGGGCCAGGGCAATATGCCCGCTGTTGTACAAACCCGACAAGGACATCATGTTTGTACTGTACTCAGTTTGATCATGAGGCAGAAGACTACCCTACATTGATATTGAGGCTGTGCGAAAAAGGGTTACTCCAGCTTGCTCCGACTCAGAATTTGCAGATGATGAGGTATGAGCTGCGCGAAGAAGACCCGAATGTAAACATGATGCTCAGGAGCAGTATGACCACTGGCGATGATAAAGGTAAGCAGTCAGAAGAAAGTGCGTGGGTTCGCAAGGCTCCTACAAAGGAACCCGAATTTGATTTAGAATGCGCGAAGGAGACATTCATGGAAGCTAAGAAGAGCTTCACGGAGGCCTCCACTTTAGGTAGTAAGGATCAACTAGAACCAGGGATGGATCCTTCAATGCTCACTACCTTTCTGGAGACATGCATGAAACTGATACGTGACAGCAAGGCAGTAAAAGGACTACAAGAACTTATCACTAGGTGCGTGGGGTCAGGAGAACCGCGCATGGTCTGGAAACTTGGAAAGCATGCATTGCGCATAAGAAGGGAAATGAGGTTGACTGCGCAAATCAGGGAGTATGAAATGGATCAAGTAATCCTGGATCTCAGATCGGACATGAATGTACTACTAAAACAAACATGGGAACTCATCGGTAGACCCACTCTACAATGGTATCCTATTCAGTTGCGAATGGCAAACCAACAGAAGATCTTGCCCATGGGAAGATTGTAAATGGTAACGGTGGATATTGAAGGTGCGAGTGTGCAGGCGGATTTTCAAGTGATAGAGATTGTTGATGACAACAATCCCTATCCCACACTAATAGGAATAGACTGGGCCACTGATATAAATAGAGTCATAAATCTGAAGAAGCGCAAAATGATTTTTGAGAAAAAGTCACTACGGTAGTAGTACCGTTAGATCCAGCCGAAGGAGCGCGACACAGTGAACTGGTGTGCGACGATGATAGTGATGATGATATCGATTGCATATACAAGATAACTGCACGAGAACAGGATTGGGTGAATCCGACTGTAGATGGAAGGGTTTCATGCGAGCGCAAAAGCTCCTACACTTTGGATTCAGATGAAGAAGTAGGGTGCTGGCAGAATCGGCTGCATGAAGTAACAATGCTTAATTGCAACATGATGGTTAGATCACTGCGTCGCGTGACAACAGAGGTAAGGGATTTGCCTACATATGATGGGTTGATAGCGGTGGATGAATTCCTGAACAAATTTGAAAGTGCAGTACCAGAACAACAGCGGTTCGATGCTCTAAAATGGGCACTGCGCGCGACACCCGCAAGATGGTGGGGTACACATTAGAGAAGTTTTTAGGACTGGCGCAGATTTAGGAGGATGATGCGCCTACAATTTGGAAAACCCCAACTAAGGATGAGAGTTGGTTACCGGGGGTAGAACAACTTGCATGCCCACCTTTCCCGATGGGTACAGACATATGACATGCAGCCCGCACAAGCGCACAACACTCCTAGAATAGAGAATCGGAACAAAACGCAGCAGCAGAAAAGGCAAAACGCGCCAAGGACTATCCACGGAGAAGAATTCGATAGGGTGTGCGAAGTGTTGAATAGGGTTCACAAGGTGAAACGCACTGACGGGGACCTGTGCGTACTAGCGGTTCGATGGGCCTATCAGACCATGTGCAAAACCATGACCACAGAAACAATTCTAAGGTTGCGGAATAGAGTAAGGACCATAATTTTTGAAGAACATGAAAAGAGGAATCCACACGTAATAACACCTGCAAGTGTGACAGTACGTGAAGTCCAGGATGAAGAAATCACACAGCTACATGACGTAGAACACATAAGGCTTTAGGAAGCCATTCGGCAAGGGAACCTTAGACTGCACAAACTCGAAAAAGACTGGGTACGACTAAGGAAAAAAAGCATTTTGATGGATGTAGAAGTCAAGAGGCTGGAAAACGAGATCAGGTAAGCACGTCTTGTCGATAAACCAAGGATGGCAAGGCACAGTGCGTATGATCCTACCAACAAATTAGAAGATTATCATCGAGAATTGATTAGTTTGCTGCCACGGCTAGGACCACATATCACTGAACACAGTAACCAGGGGAACACACTGCATATAGTAGAGTGCGCGGCACCAACTGTCACGAGGGAAATTGAGGATTTTTCGCGGACTATACTGGAAGGTGAGATGGAGCATCGCACAGGTGGTGTGACCACTTGACTAGTTGTAGGAAGCATAGTCTCAACGCTCAAGGCAGTTGAAAGGGAGCACGAGACTATAAAAGAGTCTGCTTGGGAGGTGCGTGATAAGGGAGGTGTGTGCAGAGTCAGCATGTCACAAGGTTCGCGCCCACGCATGGAGGGTTGTGCTACTGTGCAGGGAGGCTAAGAAGTGAGCATTGGTGTCAGTGTTCATGACGAGATGTCCGGTTTGAGGCCAAATGGAGCGGGCAACAGACATTTAAGACAGCAGTTATGGGCAAGATTTTGGAAAATCTGCCGCCAAGAAAGCATTGATGGCCTGGAATTGGGGGGAATGGTCGAATTTGAATTCAAAAGGCGCTATAAAACTCCAAGGGCTAACCATGAGACAACACTTGTTCACTTGAGACTTGATCAGTTGAATAGAGCACAATGTTGAGCGTCGAGCGATATTCGAGCCCTTAGTTCGCAAAAGACTGCATACAGTATAGACAACATGATAGATACCAGGGCAGGTTTAGGCTTTGAAGAAGGAACTGTTGGCGAGGCCGCACCGACCCACATGGTACACGATGTTCATGAAGATATTGGGGTTGCGCCAGAAATCCCGAAATCCCCTCAGATGCTGAGATCGAAAAAAGATAAGAAGACAATGGGACCAGTCCACATGTCCCCGAGGAATCCGCGGTTCGATAAGCTATCAATGGAGGAAAAGGGCAAGGCTGTCAACATTGAGACAGATGAAGAGGAGGAGGACTTATAGGCTCTGATTGCCGAGGTGGAGGAAGAAGAAGATGTGGAGGCGGACATCCAACCGATGCGCTCTACAACAAAATTTCGGGAGTATGTCCCTCTGTGAAAGGGGAAAGCTAAGGTACCAAAGGATTTGGATGCAACGAAGAGTGCACTCCAGACCCCGCTCCTCCCCGATGGAATTACCTTTGAGGGTTCTCTCCTAGGACGCGTGCCTACCCTAAAATTTGAAGATTGGGATCTTGCAGATAGCGAGAAGTTCCAACACTTATAGATGGAGAGCCTAATGAAACATAATATGAAGGGGCCAGTGATCACATTACAACCATAAAAAATGGCTGCGCGGTGTGGAGAAGGCCGGGTTGATTCATTTGTTGTGGATACCACACTTTCACCACGTGCCCATTGTCATTTTCATCATCAGGCAGTTGCTTTGCCTGGTGCACGATGGGTACTTATGGCTGGAGGAGCCTATTCCCATCACGATGGATCTCATCCACAGAATTTCTCGGCTTCCTTGTAAGGGAAAGGACCCCGCGACGATAGTAGGAAAAAGCAGTGATTTGGCTCTCGTGGAAGCCATGAAGAAAAAATATAAGCTCGAGAAGAAAAAGAGGGGTTATGCCATCAGCAGTATCAAGGATAAAGGGGTGCACGTAGCCACCCAACTCCTGGCCAGTAAAGTAATGAGAAAATGTCGCGGCGATGAAGTACCAACGCTGGTAGTTGCGTTGGCCGAACAATGCGCAAAGGGGGTCCAGTTCAACTAGGCTGAGTTCCTCTGCGAAGAATTTTTGCTCAACTGCAAGGAGGCCCAGGAGCAGGGTAAGACCTTCCACTACGCGTGGTTTCTCTTGTCCATCTTGCTGGTAGCGGGAGAACTGTCGGAGGACAGTTAGTTCCCGATCATTGAGCGTGACTTACTAGAGGCCGCAAAGTACGCTTCGCTCTGGGATACCAAGGACGCGAAGCAGATTCACGATACAAATATTTTCTGGGTGCTCATGGAGGCAAGCATCTGGATGTGGATTAATAGGAGGTCGTGCCTATCCCCCATAGTGCACAACAGTCTGCGGAGTTTTGTAGACTTCAAAGTGGAAATGCACAATATTTACATCAGGGCGTGAAAGGATCCGACGCAGCAGTGGACAAAGCTCCCATTCATAGCCACTGACAACGCAATGTTTACAGTGTTAGAGACATGGCCTCTTGAGTGGTGCACCCCAGATTTAGTGGAATTGGAGAAGACAGAAGTGTATAAAAGGAAGGAGGATGCCAAGCTGTGCATAACCTAGTTGGCCTAGAAAAGCCGCAACGAAAAAGTGGTAGCCGAGGTCAGAGTAGCCCGCGAAGCGACACAGGTAGTTGCGGAGCAAAAGAAGGCCGCCGAAGCAGTGAAGACAACAGAGGCTGCAACAATGCAGGCAGAGGAGGGTCAAGAAGTGTCTGCAGGACAGGAGGCACAGGACACAAACTTTGCAGAAGAGGGCGCGGATCCAGGAACCACTTCGACCCAACTCAAATGCTCGCGCGTCCCAGAAAGATCAGGTCCACGGAAAAAGGTCAAGGCCTCGAAGCTGGCCATCGACCTGATCACATTGACTGAAGGAGACCTTTACGACATCGACAAGACAGTTTGCGATGCCACCAAGGAAGCGCTCCAAGAAGTTATGATGGAGTAGAAAACTGTGTTAGGGGCCCTAAGGGCACAACTGTAGGAACTACAGGTGCGGCCCCCGTAGGAAGGAACTTTGTCCACCTACGTCACAGTAGGTGCATCAACAACAGAATAGATGCTATGCGCAAGGATGGCCAATACCATAGTGTTATCGGAAGGAGTGCTAGCAACAAGAAATGAGATCGGTAGAGCTGTAGTTGGTAGGATCAAAGGACTTGGCCTCAATTTGGCTGCCCTTCCACGAGAAACATTGTACCAAATGCAGGATGGAATAACATCAAAACTCCGCACCAGGGAGGGCAGCGCGATACAGGTTTTGAGTGAGCAAAATATAAACATCAAATAGCTCAACCTGCAGTGTGATGAATTGGTATCATAGACTCAACAATTGGAGCAGGTGGTAGATGATGCTTGAAAAGGCATCCCGGAGCTGGCCATCCCAGCAGATCTACTAGCAACAAAGCGGATCCACAGGTTGGCGACTGGCATCCGCGAAGCCAGAGCAGAAACGACAAAGGTTAAGCTAGAGCTTAACCTTCAAATAGCTGAGTTGCGGTTGAAGGTGCAGCCTTCCACTCCCCCTGAAGTCAGAGAATAGTGTGCTAGCGCTATCCAAACAGGGTTGGAAGAAATTGGACGTGCAGTACAAGACTGTACTGGTATGTTGCAACAAGCATTTGCGGTCCTCACATCTTTACAGGAGGACCCCAACATACAGTGCCTGGAAACAGAGGCACGTGAACTTCAGGTGCAGTACGACAGTGTCCGAGGAACTGCGCAGACAGTAGTCCTCACTCAACTACTTGCGAAGATGTAGCAAGCTAAGGCACTGAAGGAGCAGGTGGATGCGACGCGACAGAAAGAGGAAGTTCTCAAAGCGAGCATCCAACCATGGATTGATGAGGCCTTCACCATCATGACAGATATCAAATTCAAGGTCGCACATATGTAGGGGATGTACGCGCTAAGGCAGGGATTTCCCCTGACAAAGAGACTTCAGAAGAGCGCATGCAACAGGTCCAACATACCGCAGAGTAGTGCATTGCAGACCTCCGAGCATTCGGGACTAGTTGGAGGGACTCCGTGCCAAGATCGCCGCACCGACAGAGTGACTCGAGGGTGAGTCACGATGTTTGTGCTGGGGGCCTGTTGGGCATGGAATCACCCCATAGCATGTTTTGGGGCTCAAAGCCCAATTTTTGGTCAAATAATGTTGTAAGACTCTGCGAATTGCGGGCGCAGAGCGTGAAATGTACATTGAGTCATAGGGTTGTTCGCCCTAAGTTTTGTAATGTCATGTCGGCCTACCCATGGTCAATAGACCATGGGATTGTATAAATAGAGTGAGGCTCTAAGTTGTAAAGAAAGTTAGAGAGAGAGTAATGGATGGATTGATGTGATGATCTAGTAGCGGATAGAGAAGAAGTCTAAGTGTCTTGGGTCGTAGTAGTAGGAAGAGGCTCTGCAGCTGAGTGTGCAGAGGCCTAGTAGAGTCTGCAGCTGAGTGCGCGGACCCCTGCAGCTGAGTGCGCAGGGCGAAGTTGAGTCTGTAACCCAAGAAGAAGAATAATAAAGAGAAGTTTGATTCTAAATACTGTGTATCTATTTTTGTATGATTTTCTATGCATTTATATTGTTTTGTTTATCGCACGCACTTATATGAATATTGAACACTATTAAGGATAATTGGGCTCATACAAATAAGTTAAGTAATCGGATAATATCATGTTAATAGTAAGGAACTTTGGTAATAACACGGATCACACCTCGAACATAGTTGCGTGAAGGCAGCATTGCAAGCTGCGAGGTACAGATAGGTGCGCGTAGGGTCAAACCACGAACCACCCAAAAACCATCAGACATCTCTAGAGTGCGGAAACCTGGTTCTAGCACCCTCCCATACTACTTCGGGTGAGACCTCAGTCCGCGCTCCGCGGACTGTTGCTGAAAGGGCCAGTAGTACCAGGATTTGTTTGGCTAAATCATCGCTGAACTTGGGTCTGGCCCCTATAAGCCAACACATGTACACCGCACCACTTGCATAATGTGTACACAATACCATATGTACACAACACCACATGCACGACATGTACAAGTCACCACATGTACATAGCGCCACATGCACGACATGTACACAGCACCACCGGCACGCAACACCACATGTACAACGTGTACACAACACCACATGCACACAAAAACAAATGTACAATCACGCACACAACACCATGTGTACATAGCATCACATGCACACAACATCCTCTCTACATAGCACTGCATTTAAAACATATACATAGCACCATATGTACACAGCACCGCATATCCAACATGTGCACAATGCCATATGCACACAACACTGCATATCCATCATGCACGTAGTACAATATGTACACAACACCACATATCCAACATGTACATAACACCATCTATACCCAACACTGCATATGAATTATTCACACAACATTATCTGTACCACCATGTACATAACATTGCTTAAACAACATGTACACACTCTATATATACACAACATCGCATTCGCACAACATTATAGAGGAAACATATACAACATATGCACAACAATAGTACCAAACATCTAAAACCACACTATCTCTACCAAGAAACCTTTCTTCCAGTGTCTTATCCATGTTTGTCCCAGCATGTCGCAGACCACACTGGTTTCATTTCATTGATGTATCCCTCAGCATAATATATCATAGCATAAATATAGACATAGTATAACCACATAATATCAAATCATATCCACATAAATACTGACCTCATAGATCTTTTAGGGCTACTCTTCCGACTTGACTCCTCATAAACCATGAACCTCTTCATGCCATGTACCTACATAAACAATCATTCCTCCATAATAATGATCCCTGGTTACTTTGTCAGAGAATAACATACATACATACATGTATACATATAAACATCAACATAAAACAATCATGATCATAGCATAATTACTAGATGTCATAAGGCCAAGTTTAAAAGAACTTCCTTTATTCATGCACAACATGCACAATATTGAGAAAAATATCTCCCAACATAGCCAAGGCATCTGAAAACTCAAATCCATTTACTTTACCATTTTTGTTACCTTTCTCATGATTGTCCTATCACCATCCATTTACCTCAATGGACCTAAACAATCCAACTAGATGTCATATGCTTGCCTTCAACTTCCCTTATACATGAACCAACTTCATCTGAGTCTTTCAATACCTGTTGGGTTCCACATATCTCTCTTAGATTTCCACCAACTTTCCTCTTTCCCAACCAATTCCTAAGACCCTCAAACATAAAACGCAAGTAGAAGAAACAAACAAGAATAAGACCATGAAAAATAATAACAACACGACACCACAACAAAGTGGAAAGACCTTGCACCATACATAACAAAGATGCAATCAAGCACAACCAAATCACAAATACCAAAATAAAAAAACTAGAAATACACACCATGACTCAATCTCCATGGTTCCCAGTGCCTCCAAGTGAAATCTCCTTACTAGAGTGATCTACTGGCATAGGTCACAAAGGAGGAAAAATCAACATATACCGAAGTGTTACTAGAGTGTTTAGTCATAGTTCTCTTTGTGATAACCCATATTTACAGGTACAATGGACAGTGAGTGTTGGTGAGGGGAGGACTACAGATAATGACTATGGAAGTGCATGACTATGTACATACTATTATTGGTATAATACAAACTTAAATAGATTTTACCTCACCATCTCATTTCGTCATGTTATTCTCTTTCAATTACATGTTGATTATGGATATGGTTTTATGCTACTTTTAACAAATCTTGTAAGGTATATAGTTTGTTTGTTTGTCTTTTGAGTGAAGGAATTTAGGAGTAAGGAATTGAGAAAATATTTCTAAAGTTGCCCCCAAGATGGTTGCACCAACTTGTGAACTTTTCTCTATAAGAGGTATAGTTTCTTAACCTTCTCTGTAATTTTTACATAGACATGCATGCATTTGGATCCTCGAGGCCCAAAATGGGTTCTTATATATCAGTAGGTTGTTCATTCATATCCAATGTTGGGTTTACTTATGGTTGAAATCATTTTACTTAGTCCATTTTATTCCCTAGCATAACTGGGGGCACTTTCATTTCTAGTGAGTTCACTAATCCTTGGGGAAATCAATCATCAAGGGGATCTACATTCTAGGGAACCATGCCCTTTCAATGGAATGTCTAAGGGGTGGGGAACACTTTCCCTAAAAACATGTTTAATCCTTGGGGTATTAATCCCTTTGGTCAACCTTTGGGAACATCCTTTGGCTCAAGAGGTCAACAACCTTTTGGGAATCCTTTTTCCATTGGGGGAATTAACCATCATGATGTTTATATGGGTGTTGGAATTAATAGCTCTAGCCAAACCACTTCCTTGATTCATACCAACACTGAAAACCAAGCTATGGGTGGAGAACCTCCTCCACTTGGGTCACAGTGGGAACCAACCCCCCCCCCCCCCCCACCCCCAAGGCACCATTCAACTCACCCTTCTGGGAAACCCTTGCATTTCCTAATATTTCTTAGTTGATGAACAATCCCATAACACACAATCCTACATAGCCAATGGTCCCACATAAGCTGCCAACAGAAATACCTAAGTTCAATGGTAAGCTTGGAGAAGACCATGTAGCCCACATTACCACTTATCATTTGTGGTGCTCATCCAACTCTTTTATGGATGATAACATTAGGTTGCATCTTTTCCAATGAACTCTTTCTGGTGGTGTCATCAACTATTACATTAATTTAGAGAGTGTTACTTATGATACCTTCATGTATTTAGCACAAGCCTTTGTGGACCTCTATCAACTGCCTATTAGGTATGAGATCGGAACCATCATTCTTACTAACTTTCATCAAGATATTTTCACACACATTTTTTATCATATTCATGAGTGGAAAAGAAGATGAGGTCTCTTCAAAACCAAGTTCCCTAATGAGTTTTTATGTCAGTGGTCCACCAATTCCCTATTAATTAGAATTGTTGAAGATGTGGCAAAGGTAGGAGCCCAAACCAAGGAACAAGACATCATGAATTCCCATCAACTGGAGTTTATATATTCTTAAGTGGGAACTTTATATGAAATCATTCCTAACACTGCTCAGTCATCAACTTATCCAATGAATCACAAGCCCATAACCCATGCCGATGGTGTAGTGGGATTCGTACCTTTAGGAAACATGGGATGGCTAACGTCAGATATGGGCCAAATGAATATCTCTTTTAGTGGCTCAGTTGATAAGCCTTCCCAAGTCAAATTCTTGGTGCTCTTTTTCCAATTTTCAAGGTGAAATTTGTCTAGTACACATTTGTAAAGAACCCTCAACAACTAGGAGCTAAGAAGAAAAATAACAAGTTTAACAAAAAATCTAATGATGAAAAAGGAGCATCCAAAACCCAAGAGATTAATGGGGGTGGCACAAAACAAAAGAAGAAGATTTTTTTTGTTCCTTGCAATATTTTTGGGGAAAAACATCTCACTCATGAGTGCTCCCAAATGGATGAGATTTGTCAATACTTCTTGTAGAAACTTGTTGCTCATCAACTTGCTATTTTGATTACTCATTTTCTAGCCTAGAAACAACACATGGTTTCAAATCCTCCACCACCTCAACAAGGGGGAAGTGGGGGAAATTCTTCCAATACTACCTCATCATCCATGAAAGGTATCTTTACGGTGGAACAAATTCTTCATGTCACGACCAAAGCACATAATTATGAGAATCATGAGAGTGGTATTTCTACCTAGGAGCCTGTGAATCCACCTCCAGCTAATGGTCTTCTTCATTTGGATAAATCATAATTGTATACTATGTTGTGCCCCCATTAAAGGCACAATTTAGATGACTACACATAACCCCAATGTGTCGTCTACTCACAACTATACTATTGTTGAGGATCTAGCCCAAGTTCTAGTTGCAATGTCTACACTTGAAGTATTACAAGGTTTACCAATGCAACACAAGGCACTTTTATATTCTATTGGTGGAGTGGATCCCTCAAATTTGAATATCATCACCTTTGATCCCTATTCATTGACACCCTATATTCTACATTAATTGGGCTTCTAGAAAATGGTCCATGTGTTTGGAAAATTTGTTCATATTATAGTTTTGGATGAGGGGGAATCTACATGTATTATGTTTTTGAAGTGTTGGAAAGCTATAATTCCCCGATTTTGTTTCCACCTAGATTGGCATTAAATGCTTTTAATGGTCATACCTTGTAGCCTCAAGGAGTTCTATCTTCTTTACCTATAGATATTTGGGGGAAATGATCTCATTTGAGGTAAAGGTCATTGATGCATCGCTAGATTATAACCACTTTCTCGGGTGAAGTTGGTTTATATGCCATGATTGCCATTATGTCATCAATATTTTGTGTTGAGATATTACCCCATTAGTGTAAGATAGTCACTATCAACCAATTGACCTTCTTCAATCCAGACATGTGATTTCATGATAGTCAGTTGGTTCCCTTCGTAGGTGATTCCACTTCCTCTATTGAAAGCATTCGAGAGGGGATGTTTAAAGACTCTCCGCTAATGGACACCTTCCTCCTTCTCAATCGAACCCATGTACATCTACTTCCACCATTAACATGACCTATTCTATCACCAATGAATTCCATGGGCCACTTGATCATCGAGTATTTCCTACAGAAGTGGAATCTCATGGGGGCACAATGCCACCTTTTGTGGAAGTGATCTCCTCTTCAGTGGTCCCACCACCACTTGATCGCACTGGTCCCACCACCACTTGAGGTATAAAGTTGAAACTAACATATAGGATTAATATTGATCAATCTTCCCACTGCATTATTGACCTTTTCCATCACCATTTAACTATTCCTTAGGGCCCACCCCCATCATGTCGCAACATTAACCATGTTTTTTTTCACGTCGTAACTTGTGTCGTAGAGCTTACCCTTTATGGGTGCCCTAGAATAACACCCAATTGTTGTTTTTGTGCCCATTTTTTGTTCATTTGTAGGTTTCAGGATCCTCTTTAGTACCCACTGTGACATTGTAATTGAGCCTCATGTCTCTTTTTGTCTCTTATTTTTGCCCATTATCACCCACTTATCACCCTATAGGGGCTCCCCACCCTTGTATTTGTCGTCTTATGGTCGCCCATGTTCATAGTCACCTATGTCTTGCTCAATGTTTTCATAACAATGCTTTCCTTCATTCTACTCTCCAACCTTGGAATTTTGCTTGATCTCTTGCCTTTAGATCTTCCTTACCTACATATTGCAACCCATCCCACCCTTTTAGAGAGACAACTATGATGAGTGGATTCCCATTGTTAAACCATTTGCCACTGCCTCCTATTTTTCTTAGGCCAGTTCTGTCAGCCTCAGAAAAAATGCATATCATTATACCACTTGTCTCTTTGGAACAAGCTCCCTTTCGGACTTATTTTCATGCTCTTTAAAAACTAGAAACCATAAGATTCATTTGATATATTTTCACGCTCGTTTAACCTACTTTAAAATGTTAAGTTATTTTTGTTCTTTCCTACTCGTTAGTCAAGATGAAATCCAACGAGAAATCAATTTTCCATTCTCAATCTCGCTAAACCATGAGAATGACATGAGTGTAATTTTGTATCTTTTTTGGCCTCGCTATAAAACTCATGAAAAGGAAACCATTCAAAGTATTATTTTACCTCTTTTTCAGGCTCATGAAAACTGAATTAAAAATACACCTATCGAGCTCACTTATCTTCTCTTTCATGCTTGATAAACTATGAAGGGGATTCATTATAAAAAGGAAGGGGGGAAATACTTTTTGTTCTTTGTTGTATCATGGTAGTTGCATGTCACCCTTGAACATGAAACTTGTTTGAGGCATAATATTACAGTTGGTCTTTGTCGTGCTTTAGAGCCACACCATCAGCTTGAGTCAAGCCACTCTATTATTGAGTCAATATCTCACCTGATTGGATAACCTTCTAGTCTATGGCCTTTGGCAATTCATCCTATGTTGCCATTGTCTTTGTTTGGTATCCTTCAATCTATGCTACCAAGTTCACATTTGTGTCATGTTGTTATATATTCAAGGGAGGTCCTAGTTAGCGTCAAACATATGCAAGTATCATCATACATTTTGTGTTAGCCATCCCCGTGTCAGTTGTGCATCAATTATTCAATTGCTATCATCAGAGACCTTATCTTGGTGTCAAATTCGTGTCAAATGATGGTGGATATATCAAGGCCCTCTTTTGATGGATGTATTCCCATTAACATCAACATCTATCTAGGATATAGATCTAAAGACATTCTAGCACCTTCGACCTTGCAATCATGAATGGAAGTTTTCTTAGTTGTTGATAGTGGATTTTCCTCATTGGCCCATATTGATCGATTCTACGAAGTGCTGAACCTTAGGTGATCCATTCACACTCATATTTTTCTAGGTAACTTGGGATCTATTTCCATCATTGGTGGTTTGTCTCATGTTTTTTAATGAGATCTCTTAATTCCTAGTAATCAGACAATCTCTTTTCATGCTCGATATTAGCTCATCCATTTTCATGTAGTAGAGTAGTACCATCAGGATGAGTCGAATACCTTGGGGCATGGGGCTACCTCACTCATGACCATTTCCTCCTGCAAGTTGCATTGGATAATGTATTATGCAATTTTAGGGTCATCATTAGAGGCATTTACATTAGTGTCCAACATTATTGATAACTACTATGTAAGAGATCTACATTATATCAAGACTAGTCCTTCATGATATGAGTATGTAATATGTAGTGTAGACATCCATGGTATATTCTCTTAGTGCCGAGTATGGGTATGCCTACCTCGATGATGTACTTTATATGTATATGACTACTATTTTTGTAGCCTCTGCAAGTATTTTTTCCATATTCTCCCCCTCTGCCTCATTCACTAGTCTTATTATTATAATGTATTCCAACCAACAACTTCTCTTCTGACCTTATACATTAGAAGGCATTTGTTATAGATAAAAAATCCACCCCTCGGGTCTACTAGAAGGAAATGCTATTTGCAAAGTTAAGATGCCAAAAATGATCTGTAGAAAGCTACAAAAACCATGAATTGGTGCCTTTAATGATCCCCTGCAATTGTAGCCAAGCAACACTAGGCCAAACAATTCTCTGTGTACACCAACTTCAAGCAACATAGAGCCAACAATTCCCTAGTTACACTATAATGGAGAAACAATGTGAGAAATTGCATGGAAAAGGTTGAATTAGTTTAAAATTGATCACTTGGAATAGATAAGTATTAAAGGACCATACATGGTCGAAAATATGTCTACATTCAATGTGATCACCACCTAAGAAAATCTATAAAATCAATATCTTCGTAGGTCACAAAGGAGGAAAAATCAACATATACCGAAGTGTTACTAGAGTGTTTAGTCATAGTTCTCTTTGTGATAGCCCATATTTACAGGTACAATGGGTAGTGAGTGTTGATGAGGGGAGGACTATAGATAATGACTACGGAAGTGCATGACTATGTACATACTTTTATTGGTATAATACAAACTTAAATAGCTTTTACCTCGCCATCTCATTTCTTCGCGTTATTCTATTTTATTTACATGTTGATTATGGATATGGTTTTATGCTAATTTTAACAAATCTTGCAAGGTATATAGTTTGGTTGTTTTTCCTTTGAGTGAAGGTATTTAGGAGTAAGGACTTGAGCAAATATTTATGAAGTTGTCCCCAAGATGGTTGCACCAACTTGTGAAATTTTCTCTATAAGGGGTATAGTTTCTTAACCCTCTCTGTAGTTTCTTACATAGACATGCATGCATTTGGATCTACTTGTATTATGCTTTGAGAATGACACCCTATGTTTGGGAACGTCTTAGGTAGGTTTGCTGGGTCTAAAATAGCCTGTTATTGAAAGTGAAATTCTCCCTTAAAAATTAATGCCACTTGGTTAGGATCAATTTTGTTAGGATAAAATTTTCTTCGTAAAATTCCATCTCACATTAATCCTACTTTTCACATACACAAAAATCACCATACTCACTCAATGGTGGCTACAACTACCAATTTGTCATTTGTAGCATCATTGAATCTTCCAGATTTAATGAAACTTATAAATGACCCATCACTCATGATATTGCATGTCCTACCATTCCAACTAAACTCTTTTTTGATATACCAAAATTTGAAGGGAAACCAAGAGAAGACACATCCAACCACATTATGACATTAATATTTGGTGTACATTGTTGATGACTCAATTCATCTAAGAATTTTTCAAAGAACCTTAGCTATCCCCTCTACCAAATGGTACATAAATGAATAAGCTAGGGGATCTTAATGACTTCACATAGCTAATTAATGTCTCTCTCAACTTATTCTAATTTCAAGTACATCATGACACAAAAATGGAGATTGTTACCAAGTTAATTAGGAAAAATTCATCAACTCATATCATGAATCACATCCATCAATAGTGTAGACATTACAACATCTACAAAATTGAAGTCATCGAAGAACTTATTTTAGAATTCTTCCTCAAGAAAACATAGCCACCACCATGCCACAAACTAAAGAAGAAGAAAATATAAAAGATGAACATATTGAGTATATATATGCTTAGTTGGGATACCTCTAGATAGTCATTCTTGATGCCCCCAACCTGGAACCCTTCAATCAAACCAAACTAGGAACATTTAATGCCCATGTTTCAATTCAACCAATATGGAGGAAACCCTCCCCCATATAATATAATCCCTTATGAAAATTATTATGGGACACATACATAATTTGTGAACATGGTAGGCTCATCATCTCCCTCCATGCTCGTCACTTTGGGGAACTATGCTAACTAAATTGTTACTCAAATACCTTCTTATGGCATGCAATTTATCACTCATATGCAAGGGCCCTTGTACAACACTCACTGAACTAACAAAAAAATTTCTATGTCCTATAATGCATATAGGAACCCCCTGTAGGGGAACCCCTACTATATTTTCTCAAGTACCCCTCCCAATAACACAAGACTGTAACACCCTCCTCCCACATTTACCCAAGCTACCCGGTCCACTGGGGTAAACATGTGACGAGAGGCTACTATGATGTGATTCAACTCCCCATGTATAGTTAAGGAAGTAGAACTGACGGAACTAAACCAAATTGACCTTCCAAACATGCCAGAGAACCTTTAGGAGCCAACCAACCCTTCCAAGTGCTTAACCCCTTAAGCAACTCAAATTTTCATTGATTTAACACCCTAGTCACTCCCATGACAAGGAAACAATGCAACTGTAGGCCTCCAATCACTCCCACAGCAAGGCATGCCAACGACTGTGGACTTTTTCATTTACTTCTTTGCTAAAGACCTTGGATTTTGTGCCACTTTTTCAGGGCCAGGACTTAGGCCACTACCCATAACTTCATGAAATTCTCAGAGAATAAATAACGCTGAAAAGAGGTTACTAATGCAAAAATTTTATCAATGAATTGACTGGACCCCTACTAGCCATGATAGGTATTTTTTCAAACTTGTCACAAATATGTAATCTACAGGTCATAATAACATATTTGAGCATAGGAGTCTCATACTTTTTTGAAAATCACCAAGATGGTCCAGCACCTTCTAATAATAGCTGCGTTAACATATATTAGGTCATACATTCATCATTCATTAATTCATTAATCAAAACATGATAAGGGACATGAATAAGATCTATCATAAAACCATGCTTATAACCAGCATATAACAAACATAAATAACAAGGATACAACAATCATAAATACCACATATGAACCAATACATTTACACATTAAATACGAAGGAGAAGAAATTCTTATTAATGAATGCATAAGCCAACTACGTTTGGGACTTCCACGAACCACCCTACCATAGATTGGCTGAACCAAATCTTTCTTTCATCCAATCACCCCTCTACCATATTCCAAGCATGAATGTGGAACTCATAACAAAAATCAACTAGGGCTTCCCAAGGCTAAACCACCTCACCCTCATCAATAGAAATAGTATTTACCACAATCTCCACTGAATCACTAGGCCTTAAAAAAGCATGGATGCCACCAAATTTCTCCACCTACACCGTGAGGAATTTTCCTATCTCCTAGTCTCTAGGCTTTACCGTACATCCCGCCATACAATGGTCGAGGATCCCTAGGCCTAATCAAGACTCCACCCTCCAGGACTTACCATACATCCTGCCATTCATAGGCCATGGATTCCTAGGCCTGATCGAGGGAACACACCTCTAGGATTTATCGTATATCCCGCCATTCACTAGTCGAGGATTCCTACACTCACCAAGGCACACATTATCTAGCTTTACTGGAATCCAATCCGATTTATGGATCACTAGGCCATGTGTTCTTTCTCTGAGAGACCACCTCAATCAATTTCAAAACCATCCGGAAATCCAGTTCAACCAAATACAAGTGAACCCATCACACCATGGCTATCCAGAAATGGAAAGGCAAGGCTGAAGAACATTGTCACACTTGGAAAAAACCATGCCCATGACAACAAGAGAACTAGGAACACACATGGATAACGATGCATGCTAAAACTAGAAAGGAAATCATACATGAAACTTGATACCTGCAAAGAATTCCATTGTATCCGCTTTATCCTTCTCTTCCTTGCTTGATCTTTGCTTCCCTTTTCCTTCTTTGCTTTCCTTGATCCAATGTTGAAATTTTCCAAGAAAACACTAAGTGTCCAAGAGTGTGAGAGATAAAATAGAGAGAGAGATACAAAATTGAACTAATAGAAGTCTATGAATTGATCCTCAAAAGCCTTTTTATCAATGAGGCCTCTATTTTCTTCAATTTCCATTATTTTCCTTCATTTTCCTCCTCACATGAAAAGTGTGACCTTTCACCTTCCTTTTCTCATAATTTCCATTATTTTCATAAATAAATGCCAAAGAATGCCTCTTTTCCTTTTCAAAGCCTTTTCCATTGCCTTTGGCAATTTCCTTTAGCCATAATAACCAAAATGAACACCCACTAGGATGTTTTGGCAAAAATTTAGCTTGGAATAAGTGTCCGATGACCTTGGTCTTATTATTTTTCCTTTATTACCTTTATTACATGGCTTTTTGACCAGGGATGTTATAGAACCCCCCCTGGGGAACATCGTCTTCGGTGTTCAATGACACTTACAACCAACAAGACTGCTGAAAAGAAAAACATATTTCCCTTGGATCTTTATAACATCACTCATTGCAGTATTTACAATGACAGAAAACTTGACAATCATACGACTTACTGGAGCTTTATAACACATCTCATTATGGTATTTACAATAACAACCACATATACTTATGCACATCTGCTTCAACTAGAAAATAACCATATTGTTCATGGAGCTTTATAAATCCAGCTCGATACAATAATATACACATATACAGATATGCACATTTGATCAACCAACAAATAAAAGGATACGATGCTTTCATATGTAAAAAAGAAATCCATAGGCTCACACTTCCACCCTCAAAGTAATATCAGGATTCACCTCCATCCTAGGAAGTCCAGAGTCCACTGCCAAAGTCAAAACTGCATCCAATGCCCAACGATAAAATCATGCGACACTTGTCCTCTCATTGAGCAGTTACCGACTCATTGTTCTAAGGAACACTCCCAATGTGCATCTGATTCCATCTAGAAATTCTAATGACCAAAAAAAATCCATCCCCGACATTCCCTTCTCTGCTACACAGTCCCTCGGGAAATCTGGTCATCCCCTTCCATGTAGTCACTCACCTTCCAAGTTCCCTAACATCCCCTGTCTCGGACAATCCATCCCTTGGCAAGGCTTCCTCGCATCAAAAGTTCAAAAAACCAGGGCATATCCATGCCTCAATAGCATCATACTGGTCATAGCATGCTCATGGAAATCAATGGACACTATTGGTAAAAAGTGTCCCATAATGGACCTGCTCCAGAAGTGCTTTACCAACATATTACTGCCTATTCTAATTCCTTTTGTTGATATTGATTCTAACATTCGTGTAATCATTTCCAACCACCCAAATAGGCATTTTCATGCTTTCCTGTACCATACACATAATTTCCATTAGTTTCAAAATGAATTGAAATAAATTCAAATCATACCTATTTGGTAGCTCGTCAATAAGGTACACCTGCAATCCTGTTTACTTCCTGTCACAAGAAGTCAAATTAAATCTTGACCAAATCATCATGTGTAAACATATCACATCAGTTTAGCTCAAAACAAAAACATCATAGATCAAAATCATGAATCGTATGCAATCATCATAAACTAGAATCATTGATCACATGTAACCATCATAAATCAGAATCATAGATAACATGCATAATGAAATAAAATATTGATACTTATCCTTTAATCAGTCCTTTTCTTCCACCTTTGTCCTTTTTCCTTTTTGTACAAGCACTAGATTGGTTTCCACACATGAAAAACACCTAGTTCCTTTGCTTCTCTTCAATGATGTACACTTACACACAATGTACATCACAACACATACATCTACACATGGCATACGAAACCACAAATTACATACACCCACATATGTCACACAACACAACACATACACCTACACTCAGTGTACAACACAACACATACACCTACATCCGGTGTAAAACACAATACATATACGTACATATGGCACAAAAAAACAAATACACATGTCACGATACCATGACTACACAATGCACATATGTAGTACCACATGCCCGCAACACAATATGTACGACATGTACACAATACCACCTATACACTAATACCATATGTACAATGTGTATGTAACAACCGCAATTAAAAATTCATGTAAATAAATATAAGACCAAGGTCATGGGACACTAATTCCAAGTTGAATAGTGGGTAAAAACATCCTATTGGGTGTTGATAGTTTATTATGGCTAAAGGAAATTGGAAAATGCAATCTCAAAGGATTTGGAAAGGCAGAGGCAATAATTGGCATTTTATTTATGAAAATAATGGAAATAAGGAGAAAAGGAAGGTGAAAGGTCACATATTTGCATGTGAGGAGGAAATTGAAGTAAAATAATGGAAAATGAAGAAAATAGAGGCCTCATTGATAAAAAGGCTTCCGAGGATCAGTTGGAAAGCTTTTCTGCTCATACTTTTGTTAATTCACTTATGGCTCTAATTATATTCTCCGTCTCATACTCTTGGACACACAAAGTTTTCTTTGATCACTCTTGGAGGAGTGTGGCATACATTGGATTTGGAGAAAGAAGGAAAATGAAAGAAGGGAAGTGTAAGGAGAAAATAGGATCAACAACTACAATTGGATTGCTTTGCAAGTATCGAGTTGCATGTATGGTTTCCTTTCTAGTTTTGGCATGCATGGCACATGCATGTGGTTTCATGGTTGTGATCTATCATTGGCATGGAGAATTGCCTAGATTGACAGTGGTTTTGCATAGCCTTTCCATTTCTTGGATAGTCATGGTGTTGTGGGTTTTCCCTTTTTGTTTTCTGATTGGTGCTCATGTTCCTTATGGTTGTGGGTTAAGTTACTAGTTCCTGGATCCTTGGTTGGACAAACGCTCTGGAAGACCTGGAACAACTTGGGTTGAGTTACTAGTCCTAGAGCCTTGCTTGAAGAAACACTCTAGAGGCCTTGGTGGGTTGAGTTACTAGTCTTGGAGCCTTGGTTGGACAAATTCTCTGGAGCCCTACAACAACAATGGGTTGAGTTACTAGTCCTAGAGTCGGGTTAAAACAAACACTCTGGAGCCTTGGACAAATTGGGTAGAGACTAACCTGTTGATGTTAGTGATGTCCGACTGTGAGGTAGAATCACTGGTTGAGGGTTGAGGTGGTCTGGCTTCTAGAAGCCCTGGTTTGGTTTTGTTTGGTTTATCCCATGAGATCCCACATTCATGCTTGGAATATTGCACGAAGGTGATTGGTTGAAAGAGATATTTGGTTCAACCAAATCGATGGTCAGGTGGTACGTGGAAGTCCCTGACTTGGTTGGTACTTTGCATATGTTAATAAGTGCTATTCTTTATTGATGATCAATGAGCATAATTGTTGATTTACTATTCTTTACATGACTGATTTTTCATGGATTTATTGTTGGTAAATTATATGCTACATGCATGGTGTATTTATTATTATACGGTATGCTCTTGATCTAGATCTAATTCATGGTTTGACATGGTCTTGGTTATTTTATATGGATGCATGAGCTAATATGTTTTTTTTGCAGTAAGTATGTGAGGGAAACAAGCCTTAATGATGAACATTTGATGAATCTAATGTAAATAGTGACCAAACTATGCATCCATGACTTACAAGTTCTATGTGCGTAAAGTGTTTATAAAAATGAATAACATGTGTTGGCAAGTTAGATCCCATTTCTGTAATTTCATATTGGAATTTGGGTTATGCATAGTAACTCGCAACTCATATATACCTTGGTAATTATGTTGAAGTGGGTGGGTAAATGTGGGGTGGGGTGTTTACGGAGTGGTATCAGAGATTCCAGGTTCAAACACTTGGACTAGATGGGCTCAATCAGTACAGTCGATTTAATTTTTTTTTTATATATTTTATTCTATAGAGTTTCAAAAGCTGAAAATTTGTCACATTGAGGGTAAATCCCACTAGTAATGTGGTTAGAATTTCAGACATTGGTTCACAATATTTTAGGAGATATGACCTGTGGAAGATGACCTTCCAGAATGCATCTTTAAAAAGGTAAGGTTGAAATTTTTTCATAACTTATCTTTTGTTAGGTTCCAAAAGTTTAAAAATGATCCACATTGATGGGACATCCCATTGATCATGTGGTAGAAATTTCAAATATTTAGTCCAAACATTTTCGGAGATATGAACAAAGGAATTCGAGCCTATTGAATGCTCCTAAAATTTGGCATTTATGTTATCACTTTTCTTCTGGGAAGTCTCAGGTGCTGAAGTTTTTTCCAAAAGGGGGGTTGATCCCATTGATATTGTGATAAAAATTTTAGACATTGAGTCACTATATTTTAGGATATAGGACAAATGGAAGTCGAGCTTCCTGAATGATCCTCAAATTGTGCACCAAATAGGATTGTGTTGGTATTTTTGTTATAAATTTTCATATATGAAATTTCAAAAGTTGAAACTTGAGGCATAGTGATGGAGGCTCCCACTAATCATATGGTTCATTTTCCATAACTTTTATGGCTACAGTTTAGTAAATATGCATTGAATCATTCACTATATTAGTTTGCATGCAAAGTGTTTGATGAAATGCTTAAATAGTTCAATGATTACTTGCATACAAGTGTTGTTTTTGGTTGGGGATAGTATTGATGTGTAATAGTATTGTTGTAGCTGATATCTGCTTACTTGTATGCAAAGAGTTTTCTATATTAGTTTGCATGTAAAATGTTTGAAGAAATGCTTACATGCAAATGTAATAGTATAGTAGTTGTTTGAAGAAAATGTAATAGTATGGTAATTATTTGAAGAAAATGTTAATTTTTGAATGGGCTAGCATTGTAGTATGATAATATTGTTGTAGCTCATCTGTTCATATTCACATGCAAAGAATTTGAAGAGTTTCATACAAGGAATTTGAAGAGTTTCATGCAAGGAATTTGAAAAGTTGCATGCAAGTAATTTGAAAAGTTGCATGTAAGGGAATGGAAAAGTGGCTTGATTATGTGGCATATTTTTAGTTAGTATTTTACAAGTGGAATAAGTTTAATGTTTCTAATTTGATCTCATACAAAATATATGAGAAATGAAATCGATTTTTGTTAATTGTGGTTAAATTTAGTAGGGCTTTGGAGATCCCATTTCCATAATTGGACATTGGAGACCAGACCATTATAGTAGTTGTCTCCTTCTATCTTAGTGTGGACCATGGATAGTAAGGGGGTATCTTTATAGGTTGTTTGAATGCTTTATTAAGTGCATGGTATGAGTATGTTCTTGCAAGATTTCATGAATGAATGCTCTTGTTTTAATATAGTTGTACTAACACAATATGTGCTGAGAAAGTTGATATGCACTTGAATGCAAGTGTGTGGTAGTTATAGCACTATGACTAACTACTATGAGTTGATTGTAGACAATGACATGGATATTAGTATTGGCAAAAGGATGATTTCAAATTAATTGACATGATGTCATGATATTTGGAACATGTGACTGACATGTGTGAACAGTTGCAAGACAAGCATGCTTGGTATTATCATGACATGGTAATAGTTGATTTGTTTATATAACTAAAATTTGGGTGAATGTGATAGAACATAATAAGACTCAATTGTAGTAAGGTAAAAAGGTAAAAGGAAGGAATTGGGTGAGAATTACTTTGGCTATGGTTGGAAACAAAAATTCCAAATGAATGTGTGTTTTACACGAATACATAAGTTTTCTTTACCTTAATCTTGATTGGCATTATGTGGATATGTGTTATATTAAGGTTGATATATGACATAAAAGGTTGAGTTATAATTTTATAATGGCGTGAATAAAAACATGAGCTAATGTTGCATGATGCAGGGAATCAAATGACAAAAGAGGTTTCCATAGATCTTGAAGTAGGCTTGGGCTAAGCTTTCACTCATGAATCCTCGGAAGCATCAAGAAACCATGGGGATTGAGTCATGTGTCTATTGGAAGTCTTGTTTTTCAGTGTTTTTTGATTTGTTTGTGCTTGATTTATGGTTTTGATTGTGTCTTGTGCATGGCCATGCCACTTTGTTTATGGTGTTGTATTGTTTTTTTTTTTTTTTCCATGGAATTCTTCTTGTTTTCCTTTTATTCTTGACTCCTATGTTTTGAGGGCCTTGGGAATTGTTTGGGGAAAAAGGAAGTTAATGGAGCTCAGGGAGAGTTGAATGAAACCCAACAGGTAATGAAAGACTGAGATGAATCTCAATGCATGTATAAGGGCAACTGAAGGCAATAATATGACAACCAATTGGATTGGTTGGGTACATTGGGGTAAATGGATGGTGATAAAACAATCATGAGAAATATAACGGGAGAGGTAAAGTAAATGGATTAAATTAACAAATGTCTTGGATAAGTTGGGAACTGTTGTTCTCAAATGTTGTGCATAGATAAATGGATTTCTCTTAACTTAGACCTTATGATATCTGGTAATTATGTTGTGATCACGATTATGTTGATGTCTATTATGTATATATGTATTCCGTTGACTAACATGATTGTCAGGGATCATTCTTGTGGAGGAATGGAGGAAAGAGGTTCATAGTCTTATGGGGAATCAAGTGGGAAGAGTAGCCTTTACAAATTTAGGCCAGCGTAGTATCATGTGAATATGAGTTGATACTATGTCTTTATACTATGTCTATGTTTACGTTATGGATAGGTAATGCTGAGAAATACATCAGCGGAATGAAAACAACATGATCTGCATCATGCTAGGATAAGCATAGATGGCAGAGAGACAATGGAAGCAAGGTTGCTTGGTAAGGACAATGTGGTTTTGGATGTGCAGTGCTTATGTTATGTATATGTTGTGCATATTATATATTAAGTGATTTTACCTATTGTGTTGTGTGCCTATTGTATAAATGGTGTTGTGTGCATATTGCATATGCAGTGTTGGGTATAGATGGTGCTATGTACATGTTGGATATGTGGTGTTGTGCACATATCAGATTGTGTGCATGATGAATATGTGATGTTGTGTGCATATGGTGTTGTGCGCATGTTGGGGCATTGTGTACATATGGTGCTATGTACATTTTGCATATGCAGTGCTATGTAGATATGGTGTTGTGTGCATGCTATACATGTGATGCTATGTACATATGGTGTTGTGTGCATGTGGTGTCGTGTACATGTCGTGCATGTGGTGTAGTTTACATGTGGTATGGTGTACACATTGTACAGGTGGTGTAGTGTACATGTGGCACTATGTACACATTATACAGGTGGTGCAGTGTACATGTGGCACTGTGTACACATTTTATAGGTGGTGCAATGTACATGTTATGTTGTGCACACATTGTGAAAGTGGTGCTATGCAGAGGTGGTACTGTGTACATGTTGTATATATGGTACTAGTGTACATGTGTTATTATGTGCATGTCGTACGTGTTGCGTTGCAGGCATAAGGTATTATGTATGTGCATTATGTAGTCATGGTATCTTGACATGTGTATTCATTGTGTTGTACTCTACGTATATATATGTATTGTGTTGTACATTGGGTGTAGGTGTATGTATTATGTTGTGTTGTACACCGGATGGAGGTGTATTTGTTGTGTTGTACACCGAGCATAGGTGCATGTGTCATATGCCAGGTGTAGGTGCATGTATTTCATGGTTGTATGTCGTGTGTGGTTGTTTTGTGTGATGGACACTATGTGTATGTGTAATTGGTTTAAGATAAGGCATTGGGTGTTTGTCGGGTGTGGAAACCAATCTGGTGTGTATACGGAAAGGACTAGGACAAAGATAGAAGAAAAGGATTGATTAAAGGCTAAGTATTAGTATTTTATTTTAGTTTTAATTATGGATGTGATCTATGATTCTAGTTTATGATTATTACATGTGATCTATCATTTAGATTATGATGGTTGCGTTTTGAGCTAACCATATGTTATATGTTTATACACAATGATTTGATCAAACAACGAGTTTGACTTGTTGCAACAGGAAGTGAACAAAACTGCAAGTGTATTGTATCGACGAGCCATCAATGAGGTATGATGTGAGTTTATTTCAATTGATTCTTAATCTAATAGAAATTATGTGCAGGAAAGCATGGAAATTCCCAGTTGGGTGGTTAAAATTGACTGCAAGAATTAGCAGCAGCTGTTGGCTTATGTGGGCCTGACCCAGGTTCAAAAGAATTATTTAGCCAAACAAATCTCGTGGCTACCGGCCCTTTCGGCAAAAGTCGCGGAGGGTGAACTGAGGTCTCACCCGAGGTAGTAAGGGAGTGTGCTAGAACCAGGTTTCCACACCCTTGGGATGTCTAGATGTGATCTGGAGGTTTCGTGCATTGTCTGCAACGTCGCACTGGCCTGTTTCATGCAGATCCGATCCAGAATAATCTTTACTAGTTATCAACACGCTGGTTATAGATCTAATCTATTTGAAAAAGTATTACTTAGAAGGGTCTTTAAGCAAACATTTATCAAATTTATCCAGTTCGCGCACTTAGATTAAATGTAGATTCACATGTATCCAAAATGTAAGCATATGTGCATAGATCAAATAGTGATATTAACCATACAAAAAGCTAGATCTGCGATACTTCAGATTTAACATAGAATTACCAAAGCAGCTTATCTTTATTTACTTTCTTCACCAATACATCTAGATCCGCCCTGTGCACTCAGCTGCAGGGGTCCGCACACACAGCTGCGGACTCTTCCAGGCCTCTGCGTACACAGCTACAGAGCCTCTAGCCACTACCCAAACCCTCGACTTGGACTTACAGATGCTTATAGATTGTTCTCCTCAAAAACCCATTACATTTCAGATCGAATATCATATAACCAAACTTAGCTACCTCTACCCATAGAACCTTGCTCTATTTATACCTTTCCATGGACTGTGATCCACAGGCGGGCCGACTCAACTTACATTTCTTTACATTATTTTTGGGCGGACTACCCTTTGACTTCAAATTATTACAAATTGGGCTCCGCGCATCCTGCAGAGTCTTTTACCAAAACTTCGGGCTTTGTGCCCCATGACCATTGCACGGGGCTTCTGTTAACCAACGGTCCCCCAACACAATCATTGTGACTCGTCCCGAGTCACTCAACTGGTTCAGCCAACTTTGCGCGAAGGTCAGTTAGCAGCCTTTGTGCGTTGCTTGTGCTGGTAGAAAACTCTTTTGTCATTCGCTGCATCCATTCCACGTGTGTCGCCAACACCTCAGTCCCTGTCTCTGCTGTCTCCATCATGGCATACTCAGCCTGCATGTGGGCTACCTTGCGCTCTATGGTGGTTGAAACCGCAAATGCCTCATCTAGCCACGACTAGATACGGGCTTTAATCACTGCTTCCTTTTTTCTCGCGGCATCAGCTTGGATTTTCAGGTCCTGAGCCTCCCGTATCTTAGCCAAGCACTGCGTAATAGCAACAGTCTGCGCGGTTCCTATGATTTGATCGTAAGCTTGCTGGAGCTCCCGGGCCTCGGTTTCCAATCAACGAAGTGTTGGATCCTCCTGAAGAGAGGTGAGCATAATAATCGACTGAGTTAGCAGCTCGGTAAATTCCTCCATTGAACATGTGAGCATTGTGCGCCCCAAAGTAATAATGTTCCTGTGTTGCTCTAGGATCTCTGGTGGCATCGACAGTGGAACATGTAGTTTTAAGTCTGCTATTTGCAAGCTAAGCTCGAGCTGGATCCACGCGGCCTCCTCTGCGTGTCGAAACCCAGTAGCCAATTTATGGATTTGTGTCTCAATAGGAAATTTCACTGCAATCTCTAGCTCATGGACACTTGAGTAGGCTTTCACTACTAGCTTATCCACCTATTGCTTCTACGTGACTGCTTTGTCCCGTTGGAGGTGCAATTGTTTGATATTAATTTTCTACTCTTGGAATACTTGTTCAGCGCGGCCAGCCCTGGCACGGAGCTCGACTGTGGCGCTGTCCTGGAGCTATTGCAAACTTTTTCACGGTAGAGCAGCCATGTTTAGTCCTAGCCCTGTAAGTCGTCCTAGCACAGCTCGGTCCTCCGCATTTGTGGTGATCAATGCTCCTGCTGGAATCGTGATGGAATGAGCCATTTGGGCCTTTAACAACGGTTCAACGGCTGTCATACCAGGAACCCCCTGAGTAGCGCTGGTGCCTATTGGTGTGATCCTTGTTCCAAGTTCCTGTAGCTGCGTACGGAGTTCCCCCAACACAATCTGTTGTTCTGACATGGCCTCATCGACTGCATCCCAAGCAGTGTCCCAAATGGTCTTTTCTATGTCATTTAGGTCTCCCTCAGTTAAGGTGGTCACTCTATTTTCTGTTTTGGACGCTTTTGCCTTCTTTCGTGGCTTCGGCCGTTCTGGTTGCGCTGGCCGCTTAAAAGGTGAATTTGTGCTAGTTGCTGGTGGCTCGTTCGCGACTGTCTCAGTGGGTGGCTTCTGACTGCTTCTGGCCATTGTCGATGTAGCCCCTCATAGTGGTGTCTTTCCTGCTGCCACCAGCGCGACCTCTCGAGCTGCCTGAACTTCCATGGCGAGCTGTTCATTTGGCTTTTGCTGCACAACACGCTTAGCTTCCTCCTTTTTTTGTCAGATAGTGGCCTCATTATTCTCTACTGCCTCTGGTCCGCGCCATGCCGGTGGCCAGGTATCCACAACCCCATCGACAACGTCATCAATGGCAATAAAGTGGAGTGAGGTCCATGCCCGTGTCGGGTCCTTGCGTGCCTTGATGTAGATACGATGCATGTCTACTTTAAACTCGACAATATGCTTCATGCTTTCATAGATCCTGTCGGATAGGCAGGGTAGCTCCTTAATCCATTGGCACACATTCACGTCCATCAGTATCCAAAAGATTTTGATGTTTTGAATTCGGCCAGCATCCCTTGTTGCCCAGAGGGAAGCATATCTAGTGGCTTCCGGCCACTCCGGGTCCAAGACAAGAAACTGGCTATCTTCGGGTAAGTCAGTAGCGACCAGCATAATGGATAGGAGTAGCCACGCATAATGGAAGGTCTTGCCCTCCTCCTGAACCTCTCAGCAGTTGGTCAGAAACTCTTCACAAAGGAACTGTGACCAATTGAACCGTACTCCAGCTGCACATTCCTCAGCGAGTGCAATGACTACTGTCGGAACCTCAGTGCCACGACATTTCCTCATTACTTTCCCGGCTAGCAACTGAGTGGTGATGTGGACCGCATTATCTGAAATGCTATCAATGATGTACCCTCACTGCCCCTTCGCTAGCTTATACTTCTTTTTCAGGTTCTCTATCATCGCGACATCGCCACTTCTATCAGCAATTTCCCGGGGGTCTCTTCCATCGCAGGGAAGGTGTGAAACCCAATGAACAAGTTCAGTTGTGATGCGGATGGGTTTTCTGACCCATAATATTTCCTCATGAACCAAACAGAGCAACTGCTTTATGACCAACATTGTGATAGGGGGCCAGAGAAAGTGAGGAATAGACAAGAGACAGAGCAACCCGGCTTTGTCCACCTTCTGTAGCCACTCCTTTGGCTGTAGCATTGTCACCGTCCCTTCTACACTCTGCTCCATCAGTGCGTCAGTCGCTAGGTGGGGAAATTTTACTGTATTTGCGAGGTCCCACTCTTCGAATTTCATTGTCTCAATTCGGCCAACCACCAAGCTTTCCACTAGGACTGCTTTTGGAAGAGCTAGGGTATCAAGTATAGTGTTGACTTCATCTAAGTTTGTAGGTACCTTTGCCTTCCCCTTTCTTGGAGACATATACTTGGGTCGTCGCAATGGCTGGATGGGATCCTCCTCAAGGTTTACTTCTTTGACATATGTGGGAGAACCTTTTGCTTCCTCGTCGCTTTCAATTGTGACAGTTTTACCCTTTTCCTCCATTGTGAACTTGGTAAAGTGCAGGTGTCGCGGCAACCTTCTTACTAGTTTTGGAACCTGAGGGTCTTTCCTGGTCTTCAGCATCCGGGGTGATTTAGGGAGCTCGGCTGCTTGCGGCATGGCTTCTTGTGGACTATCTGTGGTAGGGTTTTTTGCTTTGAGGATTTCTTCCCAGTAATGTTTTGGCAATGCCTGAAACCACAGACTTTCTTCGAGTTTCTTGTCACTCATCTTGCACTTGTCTCGGACCCAAGGCGACTTTCTTGCAGGACGGTAAAGCGTGGTGGCGTGACCCTTACTATGCTTATATATGATTTCAAATTTAAAATCGGTTGTTCTCCCTTGCGGCAGCTCATAAATGTGATTTTGGCGGTTATTCTTCTACCTTAATTGCCCGCTGCCTGCTCCAATGTGCCTTAAATGGGCCATCATATCATGAACAGTACCTGCAATGGTCGCTTTCCATATTTCCTTTGTGGCAGTGAATCCCTAGGGACGCAAGTGCGGTTCTTGTATGTATGCTATGGCCATGTCATGCAGCTTCGCAACAGCCTGTTTTATAGTCTCGCACCCTCTTCCAACTGCATGGGGCGCTGGGACTGGGCCTCCTACAGATAGTCAGGTGGGCGAACCCCTCGCGTGGGTCTTCCATTTCCCAACTAGCCCGGGCTGCGAGCACCCTTGGCATCCCCTCGATTCTGCTAACGGATTGCGGTGTGTGCGTCCTTGTCCCCCCGGGTGCAAGTGCAACCATGCTAGCGGTGTCGCTGCTTGTAGCAGGGTAGGAGAGCCAGCCATGTCCATTCCCTTCGTTAGTTCCTCCATGTAGGTGACTTCTAACTGTAGCTTATCAATTGCTTCATCTAGCCTCGCACTCTGTGCTCGAAGTCTGGCCCCTATTGCTTCTAACTTTCCAAGTTGCATTTTACCATGCAAAATGGCTGCCCAGAGCTATTGAATCCTTTCACGGATATTGTCACTGGTAGGGTGGGCTGTATCTATGCTGGTTTGTTTGATTGTAAAGAGACTTCCCTGCGCGGCCATGCGAGCCTTCGTTCCGCGCAGATCCGGGTGGGTTGATGGTCGCCTAATGTGCACCCGTACCCTTCGTCATTGATGAGAGACTGTGCTATACCAACATGGCTACCATGCTCTTCCTCCAGTCCGTACCTGGAACCGCCTCTTACATCTTGGCTTCTGCGACCCCCCTCTAGGTGCACACAACATGTCTTTCGACACACTATGCTGCTCCCGTGCTACGCATAACGTGCCGAGCTAGACGAGCTACCTTTCATTTGTTGCGTCTTTTTTTGCTGGCCGCCATCGTTCCTCGGTGGTTACGCATCACAATGACCGAATCATCATATTGCAGTTCAGTGTTGTAGCTTCCTAAAACCAGTTATGCCACTGCTTAGTCTCCTTATCGGAATCCAATGTGCAGGTGTTATCGTGCTCCCACGAGATTCTTCCATCGTCTGCGGAATGCACTTGATCTTAATCTCGCACTGTTATCTGATAGATGCAATCCAATTTTTTGTCACTTTCCTTGTCGCGCACGGGTTCGGTGTAGCGTTCTCCTTTTGCTGGGTCCAACGGAACTACTACTCGTAGTGACTTCTTTTCGAACGTCATTTTCCGCCTTTTTAAGTTAATGATCCCTTTCATGTCCGTTGCCCAATCAATTCCAAGCAATGCAGGGTAAGGATTACTGTCATCAACAATCTCTATGACTTCAAAATCGGTCTGTGTACTTACACCGTCGATATCTACAGTCACTCCTTGCAGTCGGCCCATTGGTAAGATCTTTTGTTGGTTGGCCATTCGTAGCTGAATCGGGGACCATTGCAGTGCGGGCTTGCCCATGCGCTCCTAGGTTTGTTTAGGTAATATGTTCGCATCTGAGCCTAAGTCTAGGATGACCTGATCCATTTCATACTCACCAATTTGTGTTGTCAGTCTCATTTCCCGTTTGGTGCACAGAGCATGTCTTCCTATTTTCCGGACTACATGCGGCTCGCCTGATCTGGCACACCTCGTGATCAGCTCTTGTAATCCTTGAATGACTTTACTATCACACAACAGTTTCATACAAGTTTTGAGAAAGGTAGTAATCATGGAGGGGTCCACTCCTGGATCCATTTGATCCCTCCTACTTGGAGTAGAGGTTTCTGCGAAGCTCCTTTGAGCTTCTCTCGGCGTCTTCATCCCTGGTTCTGGCTCAGAGTCAGGTTCCTTTGTAGGTGTGTCGCACCTTTTTCCGCTTTCTGCACGCTCTTTTCGCGGATTTCCTTCTGTAGTTGTGCCACTCCTCAGTACCATAATTATACTGGGGTCCTCTTCGTGAGGTTCTCATCGCATCATCTGGACATTCTGGGTTGGGGGAGATTGTAGCACCCCCTTTTCGCGCATTTGGGAAATTCACGTTGGATAGTCTACCATCTCATGATCGAATTGCTCACAATAAGGGCACGACATCCTGGTCGGGTTAGTACAGTCGAGAGCGTAGTGTCCTAGCCCTCCACAGTTATAATAGATCAACTGTCCACGGCCCCACCCAGGTCCCATTCCTCTTCCTCGGCCGCGTCCTTGAAATCCTCCTCGCACTTCAGTCTGCATTCGGTAAGCTGGGGTCCTTTCCATCATTAAGTCATAACTTTGACAAATTCGCTCATTGTGTCCTACTGATCGAAAAAAATTGCAATACAGCTATTGTGGGGTCTAGGTATACTTTTGTAATAGGTGGCAATAATCTATCACGTGTTTTCCACCCACTTGACAAATCGCACCCCAGAGTGCAGGTGCGGCACTTGGTCCTACTTGTACATCTAATTTTAGAGGCATCAGGCCTCCCCCAGCCAGATAGTTCGTGAACACAGGGCAATGGTCCTTATCGTGGCCCTGGCTCTTGCATTTAATACAATCTACCTCCGCACGTGCCTCTGGTCAGGACACTCTTTCTCGCTTCAAGCTTTGCATTTCTAAACTCAGGTTTTGAAGTTGCGTGTGGATTTCCTGAACTCCCAACCCTGGATCCGGTATTGGGGTTTCGTGCAACCTCATTGCTATCTCCAGTGCCTCAGCTTGGGTTGAGATCTTTTGTTGTGACAGAGTCATCCTCAAATGTGGTGTCAATGACGCCACAAACCACGCGCAATGTTGCGCATCTGTCAAGGTCATGTTGGCCTCACGAATAGTGCTCTTTAACCTTTGGTCTAGATCCCATGGAGTTTCGCCAGGCAACATTATGATCTCCTTGAACCCAATAACCAACTGGGTTTCTGATTTTGGTCGGCCAAACTCTTTATTTAACACATCCTGGATTGCCACTATTCCCTCATTCAGATGATCGGTCGAGTATTTTATGTACCACGTCAACGCGTAGTCCTGTAGCGCACTAACTAGAGTGGCCTTTTTGATGTTCTCATCTATTATGCCTTGGGCGTCCCATACAGACCGTATCACAAACCAGAATCGTCCTAGTTCTTCATTCCCTACACCCTTAAATATTGGTAGTTTGATTGCACTCGCCATCCCGACTTTTGGTGGTGGTGGGGTTGGAGGTGGGGTCGGGGTTGGTGTGGACGGATTCGATGAAGGTGATGCAGGGGGTGGTGTGGATGGAGGTGGTATCAGTGGGAAGCACTCCTTGATCAACTGGACCGCACTCCCTAGTGAGAACCTTGTGAGCTCCTCCTCACTTTCCCGGGAAATAGAAGCTAAAGGACTGTTCTCTACTCCTCCCGTTCCGCGGTAACCTCTTTCGCTCCGTGTTACTCTAGACATCAATAAATGCACATAATCTGTTTTTCACACAACAACATCTTAATCCAAGTATTCAATGATTTGATATACCTACCCCGAGGTCCTTGAAGAAACCGCCTTTCTGCTTCGCTATAGCTCACAGTTGTATCTATCGCAAACTCAGTAATAAATCCTCCTATTACCCGATCTAGCCAATGATCTACTGCGCGCGTGATTTTATCTTTTGTGGCTTCTAGCCTATGCACCAGTTCCAGGGTCCACACAATAGGCCGACCCAATTTGCACCTTCCCACGCTGTCAGTTGGTCTTGCTATCCACTCGTACAGTTCTACTAGAAATGACGTGAAGAAGATTTCGTGAATATCTGTGAATACATAATGGTCCAGCCAATCTTCCTCTGATACTCGCGGGTTTCTGTTTTCCTGGACTACGAACTCGTGGAGTTTCAGATCCCACCACTTTTCAATCTCTTTATTTGTAGGGTTCTAGTGTTCCCACATCAGACACCCCTTAGGTAGATCCCAGTCCTGGCAATGGAATATTTTGTTGGCTTATATGGGTCTGACCCAGGTTCGGAAGAATTATTTAGCCAAACAAATCTCGCATCTACTAGCCCTTTCGGCAACAGTCCGCAGAGCGCGAACTGAGGTCTCACTCGAGGTAGCAGGGGATGGTGCTAGAACCAGGTTTTCACACCCTTGGTACGTCTAGATGTGATCTGGAGGTTTCGCACACTGTCCGCAACGTCGCGCTGGCATGTTTCACGTAGATCCGATCCAGAGTAATCTTTACTAGTTATCAGCGCGCTAGTTACAGATCTAATCTATTTGATGAAGTATTACTTAGAAGGGTCTTTAAGCAAACATTTATCAGATTTATCCAGTTCGTGCACTTAGATAAACACAGATTCACATGTATTCAAAATGTAAGCATATGTGCATAGATCAAACAGTGATATTAACCATACAAAATGTTAGATCTACGATACTTCAGATTTAACATAGAATTACCAAAGCAACTTATCTTTATTTACTTTCTTCACCAATACATCTAGATCTGCCCTGTGCACTCAGCTGCAGGGGTCTGCGCACACAGTTGCGGACTCTTCCAGGCCTCTACGCACACAGCTGCAGAGCCTCTATCCACTACCCAAACCCTCGACTTGGACTTACAGACGCTTATAGATTGTTCTCCTCAAAAACCCATTACATTTCAGATCCAAGATCGTATAACCAAACTTAGCTACCTCTACCCATAGAGCCTCGCTCTATTTATACCTTTCCATGGACTGTGATCCACGAGCAGGTCGACTCAACTTACATTTCTTTACATAATTTTTGGGCAGACTACCCTTTGACTTCAACTTATTACAAATCACGCTCCGCGCATCCTGCGGAGTCTTTTACCAAAACTTCGGGCTTTGTGCCCCACAACCATTGCGCGGGGCTTCTGCTACCCAACAGCAGCAACAAAAGGAATTGGAACAAGTAATCAGTATGTTGGTAAAGCACTTTAGGAGTAGGGATATTGTGGGACACTGGTACCCAATAGTGTCCATTTATTTCCATGAGCATGCTATGACTAGTATGATGGTTTTGAGGCAGGGATATGCCTTGGTTTTTGGACCTTCCAGTGTGAGGAAACCTTGCTAAATGAGGGGTCGCTTGAGGTACTGTGTAGCAGAGAAGGGGATGTCTGCAAAACTTGGAAGGTGTGTGACTGCGTGGAAGGGGGTGACTGGATTTCCTGAGGGGCTATGTAGCAGAGAAGGGAAGGCCAGGGAATGTATTTGTTTTGGTCATTAGCAGTTCCATATGGAATCAAATACACATTGGTAGTGTTCCCTTGAACAATGAGATGGTAATTGTTCACTTATAGGATATGTAGCACAAGATTGTAGCGCTGGACATTGGATGCAGCTTTCAATTTGGCAGTGGGTTCTAGACTTCCTGGGAAGGAGGTGAATCTTGGTATTACTTTGAGGGTGGGGGTGTGATCCTCCGGATTCCCTTATTGCAGATGCAGGCATCACATCCTTTTATTTGTTGGTTGAGAAAATGTGCATATGTGTATATTATTGTAAATATTGTATAGAGTTGTATTTATAAAGTTCCATAGATAGTATGGTTATTTGTTGGTTGAAGCGAATGTGTATAAGTACATGTGGTTGTTATTGTAAATACCATAATGATTTGTGTCATAAATCTCCAGTAAGTGGTATGTTTGTCATGTTTTCAGTAGGGTGTCATTATAAATACTGCAACGAGATGTGTTGTAAATCTCCATGGGAAGTATGTTTTGTTTTCGGCGACTTGCTGGTTTACAGGTGTCATTGAACACCGAGGACAGTGTTCCCCCAAGGGGCAGGTTTCAATAACAACCCCGGTTAAAAGATCATGTAAATAAATATAAGACCAAGGTTATGGGACACTTATTCCAAGTTGAATGGTGGGCAAAAACATCCTAGTGGGTGTTCATTTCGGTTTATTATGGCTAAATGAAATTGGCAAAGGCAATGGAAAAGGATTTCGAAAGGCATGAGTCATTAATTGGAATTTTATTTATTAAAATAATGGACATTAGGAGAAAAGGAAGGTGAACGATCACAAATTTGCATGTGAGGAGGAAATTGAAGGAAAATAATGGAAAATGAAGAAAATAGAGGCCTCATTGATAAAAAGGCTTCTGAGGATCAATTGGAAATATTTTTTTCTCAGACTTTTGTCAATTCACTTATGGACCTTATTCTATTCTCTCTCTTATGCCCTTTGACACTTAGAATTTTCTTGGAGAACTCTTGGAGGAGTGTGGCATACATTGGCTTTGGAGAAAGAAGGAAAAGGAAAGAAGGAAACTGCAAGGGGACAACGAGATCAAAAACTACATTTTGATTTCTTTGCACGTATCAAGCTGCATGTATGGTTTCCTTGCTAGTTTTGGCATGCATGGCACATGCATGTGGTTCCTTGGTTGTGATCTGTCATTAGCATGGAGGATTGCCTAGATTAACAATGGTTTTACCTAGCCTTGCCATTTCCTAGATAGTCATGGTGTTGTGGGTTTTCCATTTTTGTTTTCTAATTGGTGCTCATGTTCCTTATGGTTGTGGGTTTAGTTACTAGTTCTTGGAGCCTTGATTGGACAAACGCTCTGGAATCCTTGGAACAACTTGGGCTGAGTTACTAGACTTGCAGCCTTGGTTGGAAAAATGCTCTAGAGCCCTTGGTGGGTGGAGATACTAGTTCTGGGGCCTTGGTTGGACAAATTCTATAAAGCCCTTGGTGGTTTGAGTTACTAGTCCTAGAGCCTTGGTTGGAAAATTATCTGGAGCCCTGCAATAGCTATGGGTTGAGTTACTAGTCCCAGAGTCGGGTTGGAACAAATTCTCTGGAGCCCTGGACAACTTGGGTAGAGACCGATATGTTGATGTTAGTTATGTATGACCATGAGGTGAAATCATTGGTTGAGGGTTGAGGTGGTTTGGCCTTTCTAAGCCTTGATTTGGTTTTGTTTGGTTTATCCCATCAGATCCCACATTCATGCTTGGAATATGGCACGGGGGTGATTGGATGAAATAAATATTCGGTTCAACCCAATCTATGGCCGGATGGTATGTGGAAGTCCCTAACTTGGTTGGTACTTTGCATATGTTAATACATATTATTCTTTATTGATGATCAATGAGCGTAATTGTTTATTTACTATTGTTTACATGACTTCATGGCTTAATTGTTGGTTAATTATATGCTATATGCATGGTGTATTTATTATTATACGATATGCTCTTGATCTAGATCTAATTCATGGTTTGACAGGGTCTTGGTTATTTTATATGGATGGATGAGCTAATATGTGTTTATTGTAGCAAGTATGTCAGGGAAACAAGCCTTCTTGATGAACATCTGATGAATCTAATGTAAACATTGACCAAATTATGCATCCATGACTTATAGGTACTATGTATGCAAAGTGTTTATAAAAATGAATAACATGTGTTGGCAAGTTAGACCCCATTTCTGTAATTGCATCTTGGAATTTGGGTCATGCATAATAACTCAACTCATATCTACCTTGGTAAGTATGTTAAAGTGGGTAAATGTGGGGTGGGGTGTTTATAGTGCACACAATACCACCTATACACAACACCACTTGCACAACATGTGCATAATATCACATGTAGGGAAAATTTTAGGTGCTAATATTCACAAATAGGCTAATTTTATGTGATTTTTCAAACAAAAAAAAAGATTTGCCAAATCCCATTTTTTCCTAAAAATGATTCGCCAAAAATTTATAAGAAAAAAATATTTTACCTTAAAAATTGGAAAATTTTTATAGAGACTATATAAAATCGTTATAAGTTCGAATATTTTTACTAAAATATTACCAATAATTTTATAGTTTGCCAAGGTTTCTAATCTTTAAGATAAATTTCCATCCTTAAATTTTTCCCTAATCACATGTACGTGGCATCACCTGCACAATGTGTACACAACGCTACATGTACACCGCACCACCTGTACAATGTGTACACAGTAGCACATATATACAACACCATATGCATGACATTTACACGACACCACATGTACACAATGCTGTTGGGTTGTGTTATATTATTTCCATGACTAGCCCACGTAGTTAACTAGGGGGTTAGAAGGGGGGGCGAGCCCCCCCTTCATTGCATTGATTGTGTAGTGGGGGGGTTTGAGGGCGGGTAGCCCCCCTCTATGGGGTCCGGGGCAGCACCCCAAGATTTTTTTTTTTGGACCCTATATTAGGTTGGGCGGACCTACCTATGGTTTTGTGCATGGTTTTCGCACATGGTTTTGGACACGATGGTTTTCGGTCCATGGTATTGGATGCTTCAGCATGTATAAATATGTATTGTAACATTGAAAGGAATATAATGAAAAATCAATCTGGTAGTCCCAGTTTTGGGATCCAGGGGAAAATCTCAGTGTATATGTGTTTTATGTCTTATGCTCTTGTATTGCTTATTTTCTGTGTTTTAGAATTCGTATGCAGGTAATTTCTGTACGGGGTTAAAACCTACATTTGGTATTAGAGTTGTTTTGGCTTCAAGGGGATGCCTTTGTTTCCGAGGGGTTTTGCTCGGGCCTGTGGTAGACCCTGTTCAGTGGGAGATCTGTGAGATCGATTCTAGTTGTGAAAGAAGATGGCGAGCATTGGAAAGATAGAGATCGAGAAATTTAATGGTCAGAGTTTTGAGTTATGGAAACTCAAGATGGAGGATCTGTTGGTGGATAAAGAACAATGGATCACAGTAGATCCAGGTACTAAACCAACGGGAGTGTCTGATGAAGAATGGAAGAAGTTGGATTGGAAGGCAAAGAGCACAATATGATTGTGTGTCTCAGATTCAATATTGTTGAATGTATCAAGGGAAGCTACAACTAAGGCTTTGTGGGACAAGTTAGGGACTTTGTACCAATCTAAGTCTCTAGTGAATAAACTGTTCCTACAGAAAAAGCTGTATAACCTAAGGATGAAAGATGGAGACTTAGTGACAGAGCATCTGAACACATTTAATACTGTGGTAAGTCAGTTATTATCTGTTGATAGTAAAATTTCGGATGAAGATAAGTGCATCAGTTTGTTGTGTTCTCTACCAGATTCGTGGGATAGTCTGGTAATTACAATAGGTAGCAATGCAACTGCCTTGCAGTTTGATGAAATAGTCTCATCCTTACTAATGAAGGAGATGAGATGAAAAAATATGGAGAGCCATAATGGTGATGCCTTGTTTGTACGAGGATGGTCCTAGAACAGAAACAAAAATAATTCATCGAGTGGGAGGTCTAAATCTAGAAGGAGATCTAAATCTCCAGGAAAGCCTGTAAAGGTAGTTTGCTAGAAATGCGGAAAGGAAGGGCACTACAAAAGGGACTGTAAATCTAAAGCTCCTGACAAAGGAAAGGGATCTGACGATGCTCCTTCTGCAGAGGTGAAAACCACCTCAGATGAAGGTGGGGATGTGTACTTGGCTTCTTCAAGTACACATGTAGATCATGAGGTATGGTTGATTGACTCAGGTGCATCTTTTCACTTCACTCCCCATAGAGAGTGGTTCTGCGAGTATGAGAAATACGATGGTGGTGATTTATTCTTAGGGGATGATAGGAAGGCAAGAATCATTGGTCGCGGAAAAGTAAAGTTGAAGTTGCAATGTGGAAGGGTTAGAACACTTCCGGGTGTTCTGCATATTCTTGCATTTGCCAGAAATCTGATTTCCGTAAGCAAGTTGGATGATGCAAGTGTAAAAACAATGTTCAAGAAGGATACCTGCAAGATGGTTCGGGGATCACTGGTATTGATGCAGGAAGTTCGGATTGGAACTTTGTACAAGCTGCAAGGTAGCACTGTTGTTGATGGGTGCAATAGTTATGTGGTTCCTGAAAGTGGAGTAGAAAATCTAGTGGTCTCTGGAGAGAAGACCATGCTGTGGCATCAAAGGCTTGGACATATTGGAGAGAAGGGCCTTCGAATAATTCATGGTAAAGGTATGGTAGAAGGTATGAGTAATAGCTCTCTGGATTTTGATTTCTGTGAAAATTGTGTATATGGGAAGCAGAATTGGGTGAGTTTCCCCTCTAGTGGTAAGAGAGAGAGAAATAGATATTAGAGCTTTGTGCACAGTGATGTGTTTGGACCTGTGAAGGTTCCATCACTGGGTAAGTCTGTGTACTATGTATCATTCATAGATGACTTCTCAAGGAATACATGGATATATTTCCTTAAGAAGAAATCTGAAGTCTTTGACAGGTTTAAAGAATTTAAGGCTCTGGTGGAAAACGAGACAGAGAAGAAGATAAAGGTGTTGAGGATAGATAACGGTGGAGAGTTTTGTAGTAAGGAATTTGAAGAATTTTGTAAGAAGTGTGGTATAGCATGACAGAAGACTACTCCATACACACCTGAGCAAAATGGAGTTGCAGAAAGAATGAACAAGATGTTGATGGAAAGGGAAAGAAGCATGCTCAATGGTGCCGGGTTAGGACAAGAATTCTGGGCAGAGGCAGTGGAGACAGCATGTTACTTGGTCAACATATCACCTTCATCAGCGTTGGAGGATAAGACTCCACAAGAGGTATGGATTGGTAAGAAACCCTCTCTTTCACATTTGAGGGTATTTGGGTGTGATGCATTTTTACATGTTCCAAAGGAGAAAAGAACCAAGTTGGATAGTAAATTTGAAAAGTGCATCTTTATTGGGTATAAGGATGGTTTAAAGGGTTATAAGCTTTGGAACGCAGTAACAAGGAAGGTTGTGTACAACCGAGATGTGGTGTTCAGAGAGGTGAAAGATTTTAATAAACATGAATTCCAACCAAAGGAACCTGAGAAGATAGAGTTTGAGCTTAAGGAGGAAGAATCAAACTCTACAACAAAAGAGGAATCAGAAGATGAAGAGCCACAAACTCCGAGTGTGAGAAGATCAGTTCGAGAAAGAAGGCAGCCAGAAAGGTGTAGTCCATCTGCTTTTTGTTCAAATTTTGCTTTATATGTTACTGATGATGATCCCATAACTATGAAGGAAGCAGTAGATTCAGAGGATGGCAAACTCTGGAAAGAGGCCATGGTTGATGAAATGGCATCTTTGCACAAAAATGAAGCTTAGGATCTCGTGGAGTTGCCAGCTGGAAGGAAACCATTGGTAGTAAATGGGTGTTCAAGAAGAAGACAAATGCAGAATGAAAGGTGGAGAAATACAAAGCTCGATTGGTAGCAAAAGGTTATTCCCCGGTGTCGGGAGTTGATTTTGGTGATATTTTTTCTCCTGTTGCCAAGGTGGCTTCTATTATATTACTTTTATCTGTTGCTGCTACTTTTGATTTTGAGGTAGAACATATGGATGTGAAGAAAACATTTCTTCATGGGGATCTAGAAGAGGAGATCTACGTGAAGCAACCTGAAGGCTTTATGGTAAAGGGTAATAAAGAATTGGTATGCAAGTTAAATAAGTCTCTGTATGGGCTAAAACAATCACCAAGGATATGGTATCAGAAATTTGATACATTTATATGGGGACTTGGCTTCACCAGAAGCAAAGAAGATCACTGTGTGTATTTTAAATTAATTGGTGACCATGTTATTTATTTGGTATTGTATGTGGATGATATGTTGCTGGTTGGAAATGACAAAGAAATTATCTAGGATTTGAAGACCCAATTGTCCTCCAAATTCAACATGAAAGATCTTGGTGCTGCAGACTATATTTGGGCATGGAAATTAAAAGAGACCGGGAAAAGAGGAAGCTCTGGTTAAACTAAAGGAAGTATGTCGAGGAAATACTGCAAAGGTTTAATATGCAGGATAGTAAATTGGTGAAGGTTCCTATTCCTGTAGGTGTGAATTTATCTGCTGAATAGTGTCAAAGACACAAGAAGAGGAAGAGGACATGTCCCATGTTCCATATGCAAGTGCAGTCGGTAGCTTGATGTATGCAATGGTCTGTACTAGACCAGACATTGCACATGCAGTGGGAGTATTGAGAAAGTTTATGTCAAAACCAAGAAAGGAGCATTGGACAGCAGTGAAGCAGGTTTTCAGGTATTTGCGTGGCACTAGTGATTATGGTTTGTGCTACCAAGGAAGACCATGATTGGACAGAGTGCTGGATATTTGTAGCTTTGTTGATGCAAACTGGGCTGGAGATTTGGATTAGAGAAGATCTACACGTGGGTATGTGTTTAACCTATTTGGAGGTGCAGTGAGTTGGATGAGTAAGAAACAATCTGTAGTGGCACTATCAACTACAGAGGCAGAATACATGACAGCCACTCATGCAAGAAAGGAATCAGTTTCGTTACAGAGATTGTGTTCAAGTATGGGTTTAGTATAGGGAGCTATAAGGAGACTATGACAACCAAAGTGCAATTTTCTTGGCAAAGAACCCTGCTTACCATTCAAAGACAAAGCACATCGATGTTCAGTATCACTTTGTGAGGGATATGATAGAAGACAAAAATGTGTTGCTAGTAAAGGTGGACACTTTGAAGAATACTGCAGATGCATTGACAAAATCTGTGAGCTCTGATAAGTTCTCTTGGTATAGAGAAACAATGGGTGTTGCTGGGCTAGATAAATGACTAAGCTCTCCTGTGAAAAGAAAACAACAAGTAGGAGAATATTGGGTTGTGTTATATTCTTTCCATGACTAGCCCACGTAGTTAACTTGTGGGTTAGAGGGGGGGCGAAGCCCCCCCTTCATTTCGCTGACTACGTAGCGTGGGGCCGTAGCCCCCCCTGTCCAGGGGGTTTGAGGGGGGCAAGTAGCCCCCCTCTACGGGGTCCGGGGCAATGCTATAGGAAATATTTTGTTTGGACCCTATATTAGGTTGGGTGGACCTACCTATGGTTTTTTTCATGGTTTTCACAGATGGTTTTGGACACGATGGTTTTCGGTCCATGGTTTTGGACATGATGGTTTTCGGTCCATGGTATTGGATGCTTCGGCATGTATAAATATGTATTGTGACATTGAAAGGAATATAATGAAAAATCAATTTGGTAGTCCCGGTTTTGGGATCCAGGGGAAAATCTCTGTGTATATGTGTTTTATGTGTTATGCTCTCGCATTGTTTATTTTCTGTGTGTTTAGAATTCATATGCAGGTAATTTCTGTACAGGGTTAAAACCTAAAAATGATTTGCCAAAAATTTATAAGAAAAAAATATTTTACCTTAAAAATCGGCAAAATTTTATAGAGACTATATAAAATCGTTATAAGTTTTAATATTTTTACTAAAATATTACCAATAATTTTATAGTTTGCCAAGGTTTCTAATCTTTAAGATAAATTTCCATCCTCAAAATTTTCCCTAATCACATGTACATGGCATCACCTGCACAACGTGTACACAATGCTACATGTACACCGCACCACTTGTACAACGTGTACACAATACCACATATATACAACACCATATGCATGACATTTACACGACACCACATGTACACAATTCCACATGCATGACATGTACAACATGTACACAACACCACATGTACACAACGCCACATGTACAATCATGTACACACCACCATATGCGCATAGCACCACATGTATAACATGGACACAACACCATATGTATATAGCATCACATATACAACATGTACATAGCACCATATGTACACAACACCACATATCCAACATGCGCACAATAACATATGCACACAACACCATATACCCATCATATGCACAACACAATATGTACACAACACCACATATCCAAGATGTATATAACACCATCTATACCTAGCATTGCATATGCAATATTCACAACATATACACAACAGTAGCACTGAACATCCAAAACCACACTATCTCTACCAAGCAACTTTTCTTCCAGTGTTTCTCCACTATCCATGCTTATCCTAGCATGTCGTGTATCATGTTGTTTTCATTCCGCTGATGCATCTCTCAGCATTACCTGTCCATGACATAAACATAGACATAATATAATCACATAATATCAACTCATAGCCACATGATATTGACCTCATAAATTTGTCAAGGCTACTCTTCCCACTTGATTCCCCATAAGACCAGGAACCTCTTCCATGTCATTCAACTGCATATGCAATCATTCCTCCACAAGAATGATCATTGACAACCTTGTCACACAGTGACATATATACATACATGCATACATATATATAAACATTAGCATAAAACAATCATGAACACATAAGAAAATGACACACATACATACATATATACATATAAACATTAGCATAATCATGATCATAACATAACTACCAAATAGCATAAGGTCAAGGTTAAGAGAACTCCCTTTATCCATGCACAAAATACACAACATAGAGAACAATAGTTCCCAACATAGAGAACGCATTTGACGCCTCAAATCCATTTACTCTACCTTCCATGTTACCTTTTTCATGATTGTCTCGCCATAGTCGATTTACCCCAATGAACCCCACCAGTCCAACCGAATGTCATACTCTTTCCTTCAACTACAGTTACTTGTGCACCGAGCTTCATTCGGGTCTTACATTACCTACTAGGTTTCCTTCAGCTCTCCCTAAGATCCATTAACTTCCTCTTTCTCAAACCAATTCCAAAAACCCTCAAAACATAAAGGCAAGGACAAGAAATGAACAAGAACAAAACCATGAAAACCAATAGTAATTCGACATCACAAAGAGTGGCAATGCCTTGCACCAGACATAAACAAAACTACAATCAAGCGTAAACAAATCGTAAAGCACCGAAAGCACATAACTCTCAACAGACACCATGACTCAATTCCCATGGGTTCCCAGTGCTTCCAAAGGAAATTCAAACTGTTCCTTCTTCAATATTTCATCGCGGTCTCTTTTTCCATGCAATCCCTACAGCATACTACCATAAACACATAACTGTCAGTGTGTAAATAAATATAAAAATACATCGGTTACCTTACCTTGTTGTGCCAAGCACACTGCCTTTTAACTGAACACGCACACATATCATTTCTCAATAGAATCCAATTCCCTTGACGGACCCAACCATAACTAGAAACCAACTATTTATTTGTCAAGTACATGTTTGTAGATATAACGCATATCCACATAATGTCAAACAAGATCAGGGTCAAGAATACTTCTAGTTTCCATGCAAATAACTCATTCATTTGGAATTGTAGTTTCCAAACGTAGCCAAAGTAATTCTCACCCAACTAATTTCTTTTAGCTTTTTACCTTGTTGCAATCGAGTCTTACTATGTATTATCACATCACCCAACTGTTATTTATATAAACACATCAACTGTTACCTTGTCATGCTAATACTAAGCATGTTTCCTTGCAATTGTTTACACATGTTAGCCACATGTTCCAAGGATCAAAACATCATGTCTATTAATTTGAAATCAACCTTTATCGAGGCTAACAACCATGTCATAATCAACTAATAGTCATTAAACATATTACTACAACTAGCACCCACTTGCACACAAGTGTATATCAACTGTCTCAACACATAATGTGTTAGTACAACCATCTTGAAATAAGATCATTCCTTCAGGAAATATTATAAACACATACTCATATCGTGCAATTAATCAAACATTTAGACAACAGATAGACATCATAATAGACACCAAACACTTAAACACCAAATAGATGACATAATAAAACACTCAAACACCAAATAGACGACATAATCAAACACTCAAACACAAAATAAATGACATAATCAAACTCATACCTTAATGTATCTCAGGGGAGGCTACCACACCTGCACAAGTCAGTCCGAATTAGTACGACACAATATCACAAGTATATCAACTCATACCTAAATATCATAACCATATCCATCTGCACAAGCCAATCTAGATTAGCACTATACATATAACATCAAGATCTTTGATGCAATAACCATAATCATCACACATATGACCACAATGCATATAACAATAAGTTAACTACCATGCATGACTATCCAACAAATGTGCTTATGACCACACTGATCAACTAGGACCTATCATGCACGTAACCATAACGACAATAGAATGACAAATATGCATATAACCACAATGCATATAACAACTGTTAACCAACATATCTGCATGCCCAACATAAAAACCTCTATGATGATCTGCTCTTACCCCGATGCCAAGTGTTGTAACCTCTCTCTAATGATATGCATCCCCTGCTCTATCTCATCGACCATGTTTGCGTCATTACATACCAACAACATCATAATGACATAAACTACATACAATGACCTCATGCACAACGACCTTCCCCATGACCATGCATGCATAACAACATATAGACACTGACATGCATAACAAATTCATATACAAATGACATTCATTCATGACAAACACATCCTAACAACAACATCATCAACTTATACATGTCAACGCAACTGTAACAATGACCACTACCATGCATACATAACAAGCACATAGACCACAAGCATAAAGAACACATATTCAATTGACATATATGCATGGAAAAAATTTCGCCCATCCAATCCAAGTGTTGAACCATGCTCTGATACCACTTTGTTGGGTCCCTATAATACTAGTAATTACCCCATTACTATTGTAGTTGCATCCCTTATTAATATTGTTGTGCCCCTATTATCCCCTTATTGTTATTACTGTGCCCCATAGAATCCCTCTATTGTTATTTTTGTGGCTTTATATTATTATTGTTAGGTCGGTTGGGTTATATTGTGACTCCTTAGACTCCTATATATAGGAAGGAGGTTTTTTCATTTGAATCATCGAAGAATTGTTCATTTATGTAATGTAAAGGAGGTTGCCCCCTCGAAGAGGCTGAATTCTAAGGCGTTGATCTATCTTTTCTATCTTTTTCTTGAGCTGGTTTCATAACATTTGGTATCAGAGCTTTGAATTCTAGGGTTTCGCTTCTCCAAACAGGTCATCGTGGCATTTTCGCTATAACTTTTTTCTGCCACGTTTCAGAAGTTGCAAACAAAATCCATTTGAGAAGAAATCGCGCTGAACCTCGGGTCAGAATTTCAGAGCTTTTTGCGCTATATTTGTGGAGATATGATCTGAGGAAGTTGGTATTTTTGCAGACTCCTGAATTACATTCCAAATAGGTGACCTGGGGAAAATCGTAATAACTTTCTGTCTGGGGATCAGATTGAAATTTCGTAAGAAGGTACAGAAAGAGGACGGACTCTAGTTTCTTGTATGCATTTTTCAGATCCAAAGGTCAAAACAGTTACTTGTGGCACGTCGTACAAGTTCGCTCTACTGAACGTCTATAATCAAGTCACTGTGGGATATTTCGCATAACTCTTCCTTGGAGAATCCAATTTGGGTCAGACTTGTGGCATTAGAAAGAGGACATAGAGGGCTACTACAGGTCACAAATTCAGAACTAGATGATTCGAAAGTACAGAGATACAACAGAGGCAATATCAAGCTCCTGCAAAGTGAAAAAAGGTGTGTAGATTTTCTTAAATTTTTGCTTAAGCTTGGTTTGAAAATTTATTTTGAAGGAATTCAAAGGGAATAGTAGAGCATTATTACCAGTAACTGATGCCCTGAGGAAAGAAAATGCAAACACCTAGTAAGGAAGCTGAAAGCTCTAGCATGACTCATGAAGAAGAGGAAGAAATGCTACATGATATATCAAAATTACAAGAACATGTGCAACAAATGTCATTGTCACAAAAGCTAACAGAAGCTAAGATAAATGGCATGGAAGCTAAGATAAATGGCATGGAAGCTAAGATGAATGGCATGGAAGCTAAGATGGACAACTTGAAGATAGATTTGAACACAAATTTGAAGACAGGCATGGCAGATTTGAAGATAGATTTGACAAATGTTTTACAAGAAATACTTACCAATGGTGAAAAGGTAGTAAAGGAAACTCATGATGCGAACAAAAGAAATATTAATCATGATTTCTTAGACTATAATGTGGGATCAAAAACCCACCATATTCCAAAAATCGATATGAGGAAGTTTGATGGCAAGGATCCCGCAACATGGATATTACAAATGGAGCAATGTTTTGATCTCAATAATGTGCAAAACACACAAAAGGTACGTATTGCAACTTTATATTTGGAACCAAATCAGTTTGTATGGTATCAATGGATTTTCTCTCGTAAACAAATTATCACTTGGGCAATTTTTAAGGAAGAATTGATAGCACATTATGAGGATACAAAAAGCAACACTTTTTTTAGCCAATTGATAAGTCTCAAACAAAAGGGTTCAATAATGGAGCACATTGAGGAGTTCCAAAAATTGAACATAAGGGTAAAAGATATTCCAGAGGAGCATAGGATTGATGTGTTCATAGGGACTTTAAAGGATAATATCCAACATGATGTTCACCTTTGGGAACTTGATTCATTAGAGAAGGCATTCAGGTTAGCAAGAAAAATGGAAAGCAAAATTATGGCAACCAGGAAGCATACCACTCACAACTATAAAGATGGAAGTGTGGTTGCTCCTAGTCTTCCACAACCTATAAGGTTGACACCACAAAAATTGGAAGAAAAAAGAGCAAAAGGGCTTTGTTACAGTTGTGATAGCAAATACACTAAAGGTCATAAGTGTGCCGAGAAGAAATTATTCTACATAGATTGTGAAGAGGAAGAAGAAAAGGAGCAAGAAAGGTCAAAAGAAGAGGATATACTCCAGGAACAAAGCCTATATAAAGAAGAAATTAATCCGACCATATCTTGTAATGCATTGGCGGGAACTACCACTCCTCAAACCATCAAGATAGAAGGACAAATCAAGAAGAAAAAGGTACTAGTGTTGATTGATTCAGGAAGTACCCACAATTTTATTCATTGTAAGGTAGCAAAAGAATTGAATTGCTTCTTATACCCAACACCAGAGTGTCAAGTGATGGTTGCAAATGGAGGAACAATAAATTGCTCTGGAAAGTGCCATAATATCAAGCTATCGATGGGAGAATATGTATTGAATAGCCCAATGCTTTCCATTCCAATGGGAGGTGCTGATGTTGTACTAGGAGTACAATGGCTACAATCCTTGGGTACAATAGCTTTCAATTTTCAAGAACTTTTCATGAAATTTTCAGTGGAAGGAACGGAAGTTGAATTAAGGGGTATTGCAGGGAAACCGGGAAAGATAATTAGCTCTAATGGTATGACAAAGCTTCTAAAAAAGGAACAAAGGGGTGTAATTGCACAATTATGTTCGCTAGATGTTTCCACATTGCAATCATCTATTTCTCCAGATCTCCAAAAAGTCTTGGACAATCATTCCAAGGTATTTGAGACTCCCAAAGGTCTCCCACCTATTCGTGATCATGATCATGCTATTCATTTGATTCCAGGAAGTGTTCCTCCAAACATCAGGCCGTACAGATATCCCTATGCCCAAAAGAGTGAAATTGAACGTATGATTGTAGAAATGCTAGAGGCTGGTATAATTCAACCGAGTCAAAGTTCTGTCTCTGCTCCAATAGTATTAGTGCACAAGAAGGATGGATCATGGCGCATGTGTCCGGATTATAGGGAGCTCAAAAGCTCACTATTAAAGATAAGTTTCCCATTCCTGTCATTGATGAATTATTGGATGAATTGCATGGATCAATTTACTTCACCAAGTTGGATCTTCGTTCAGGATATCATCAAATCAGAATGAAGACTGAAGACATTCCGAAAACAACATTTAGAACTCATGAGGGTCATTATGAATTTTTGGTCATGCCTTTTGGCCTTACAAATGCACCTTCAACATTTCAAGGTTTGATGAATTCCATTTTCAAAACCATTCCTTAGAAAATTTGTGTTAGTATTTTTTGATGATATACTAATCTACAGCAAGTCTTGGAAGGATCATGTTGAACATGTTGACAGGGTGCTACAACTATTGGAGGAGAAACAATTATATGCAAAAAGATCCAAATGTTTCTTTGGAGTACAAGAGGTGGAATATCTGGGTCATATTGTATCTCATGAAGGAGTTAAGGTAGACCCTAGCAAAATTAAAGCCATTAAGGAATGGAAAATCCCCACATCCATAAAGCATCTGCGAGGATTTCTTGGGTTGACAGGGTATTATCGCAAGTTTGTTAAGAATTATGGGAGAATAGCAGCACCTCTAACAACATTATTGAAGAAAGATGCATTTTCATGGACACCAAAAGCAACAAAGGCCTTCGAACATCTTAAAGAGGCATTGTGCCAAGCACCGGTCTTAGCTACACCAGACTTCACAAAAACCTTTATTGTGGAATGTGATGCTTCAGGAAATGGAATTGGTGCTGTTTTAATGCAAGATGAAAGACCCATTGCTTTTGAAAGTCGTCCAATCAAGGGAAAGTTTTTACACAAAGCTATTTATGAGAAGGAAATGTTGGAAATACTCCCTGCACTTAAGAAATGGCGACCCTACCTAATGGGAAGACACTTCAAGGTAAAAACAGATCATGATAGCCTTAAATACTTTTTAGAACAAAGATTATCCTCTGAAGAGCAACAAAAGTGGGTCACAAAGATGTTGGGTTATGACTTTGAAATCATCTACAAAAAAGGGAAGCAAAATGTGGTGGCAGATGCACTCTCAAGAAAGGATGAGGATGTGGAAGCATTGTTGTGCACCATTTCTATTATCCAACCAGATTGGATAAATGAAGCAAGGGAGGAATGGAAGAATGACGAAGAAGTATGGGCACTTATTCGAAAGTTACAACAAGATTCCAGTACGTCTGATACATTTAGCTGGAAAAATGATTCTTTATGGTACAAAGATCGCTTATACCTCTATAAGCATTCCCAACTAAAACAAAAGATTCTTATGGAATTGCACACTTCTCCCTTAGGAGGGCACTCAGGATTTTTAAAAACTTACCACAGGGTTAAGAAGGAATTTTTTTGGGATGGCCTTAAATCGGATATTCAAAAATTTGTGGCTGAATGTTTGGTTTGCCAACAAAATAAAGTTGAAACAATTAAGACACCAGGTCTATTACAACCTTTATCCATTCCAAGCCAACGTTGGGAGGAGGTTTCAATGGATTTTATCACAGGTTTACCCAAGTCTGAGGGAAAGAGTGTCATCATGGTGGTAGTTGACATACTTACCAAGTATGCACACTTTTGTGCATTATCACACCCATTTAAAGCCAATACGGTTTCTACTGCATTTATGGAAACAATTCAAAAGCTACATGGAAACCCAAAGATTATTGTAAGTGACAGAGATCCCATTTTCACTGGAAATTTTTGGACAGAATTATTTTCTTGTCTTGGTACTCAGTTAGCTCATAGCTCATATTATAATCCTCAATCTGATGGGAAAGCTGAGATAGTAAACAAATGTTTGGAAGGATATGTTCGTTGCTTTGTATCTGATAACCAGACACAATGGGTCAAATGGTTGCCTCTGGATGAATGGTGGTATAACACTTCCTTCCATACAACAACAAAAATGACCCCATTTATGGCACTTTATGGATATCAACCACCATCCATCACATCATATTAAGAGAAAATTCTAAGGTTCAAGCAGTGGAACATCACATCGAACATCAACAACAAGTCCTCCAACTCTTAAAGGATAACCTCGTGTTGGCACAGAATAGAATGAAACAACAGGTAGATCAACATTGCAGCGAAAGAAGTTTTGATGTAGGTGATTGGGTATTCCTACGGCTACAACCATATAAGCAAATGTCCCTCAAGCAAGCTAAGAAGGATAATAAATTATCACCAAAGTATTATGGTCCGTACAAGGTGTTGCAAAAGATTGGTACTATGGCATACAAATTGGAGCTTCCTGCAGCTTCTCGATTGCACCTAGTTTTCCATGTTTCATGTTTAAAGAAGGTTATAGGCAACAAGCTCCCAGTTCAAACAATATTGCCAGAACTTGACTAGGAAGGAAAAATTGTATTGGAACCAGAAGCAGTCACAGAAGCAAGAACTCGACAGCTACGAAATCGACAATTTCAAAGTATCTTATCAAGTGGAAGAACTTATCCGCTGAAGATTCCACATGGGAGGATGAGAATTTTATACAGAAGCATCCAGAACTACTCAAGTGTTGAGGTCAACACTTTTTTTTGAAGGAGAGGGGCATGTTGGGTCCTTATAATACTAGTAATTACCCCATTACAATTGTATTTGCATCGCTTATTAATATTGTTGTGCCCCTATTATCCCCATATTGTTATTATTGTGCTCCATAGAATCCCTCTATTGTTATTTTTGTGGCTTTATATTAGTATTGTTAGGTCAGTTGGGTTATATTGTGACTCCTTAGACTCCTATATATAGAAAGGAGGTTTTGTCATTTGAATCATCGAAGAATTGTTCATTTACGTAATGTAAAGGAGGTTGCCCCCTCGAAGAGGCTGAATTCTAAGGCGTTGATCTGTCTTTTCTATCTTTTTCTTGAGCTGGTTTCATAACACACTTCGTGGTATCAGATAACACCCAAAGAGAATAAAACTAAACATGCCCCAAAGAGAATGAAACTTGCTCTGATACCACTCTGTAACAGCCTCCTCCCACATTTACCCAAGCTACCTGGTCCAATGGGATAAAAATGTGATGAGAGGCTACTATGATGTGATTCAACTCCCCATGTACAGTTAAGGAAGTGGAACAGACAAAACTAAACCAAACTCACCATCCACACATGCTACAGAACCTTTAGGAGCCAACCAACCCTTCTAGGTGCTTAACCCCTGAAGCAACTCAACTTTTCACTGATATAACACCCAAATTGCTCCCATGAAAAGGAAACAATGTGCCTGTAGGCCTCCAGTCGCTCCCACAACAAGGCATGCCAATGATTATGGAATTTGTTTAGCAAGTTCTGTGTTAACGACCCTAAATTCTGTGCCACTTTTTCAGGGTCAGGATTCAGGGCACTTCCCAAAACTTCATGAAACTCTTAGGGATGATAAATAACACTGAAAACATGTTACTAATGAAAACATTTGATCAATGACCTGATTGGACCCCTACTTGCCATGACAGGAATTTCGTCAAACATGTCACAAATATGTAATCTATAGGTCATAATAATAGATCTAAGAATAGGGATATCATACTTATATGAAAATCACCAAGAAATTCTAGTGCCTTCTAATAATAGATGAATTAACATCTATTAGGTCATACATTCATCATTCATTCATTCATTAATCAAAACATGATAAGATCCATGACTAAGATCTATCATAAAACCATGCTTATAGCCAACAAAAATAACAAGGATGCAATATCCATAAATACCACATATGAACCAATACATATACACATGAAATACCAAGGATAATAAACTCTTATTAATGAATGCATAAGCCAACTAGGTTTGGGACTTCCATGTACCACCTAACCATAGATTAGCTGAACCAAATATTTCTTCTAGCAAATCATCCCTGTGTCATATTCCAAGCATATATTTGGGACTCGTAACCAAAATAAATCGGGGCTTCCCGATGCTAAAACACCTCACCCTTATCAATAGAAATAGGCTTTACCATAATCCCCAATGAATTACTAGGTCCCAAACAAGCATGGATGCCATCGGATTTCTCCACCTATACCACGAGGAATTTTCTTATCTCCTAGTCTCTAGGATTTACCGTACATCCCACCATACAATAGTCGAGGATCCCTAGGCCTAATTAAGACTCCACCCTCTAGGCTTTATCATATATCCCACCATTCACTGACGAAGGATTCTTAGACCTAATCAAGGGCACACACATCTAGGATTTACTGTATATATTTCCATTCACTGGCCATGTATTCCTAGGCCCACCAAGACACACATTATCCAACTTTACCGCAATCCCAATCTGGTTCAGGGATCACTAGGCCATGTTTTCTTTATTTCAGAGATCAACTCACTGAGTTTCGAAACCATCTAGTAATCTAGCTCTATCAAATACAAGATAACCCATCACACCATGACTATCTAGAAATGACAAGGCAAGGCTGAAGAACACTATCACACCTAGAAAAACCCTGTGCCCATGACAAAAAGAGAACTAGGACCACACATGCATAACCATGCATGCCAAAAGTAGCAAGGAAATCATATATTGAACTTGATACCTGCGAAGAATCCCGCTGTAGCCACTTGATCCTGCTCTTCCTTTCTTGATCTTTGCTTCCATTTTCCTTCTTTACTTTCCTTGATCCAATGCTGAAGTGCTCCAAGAAAAATCTGTGTCCAAGAGTGTGTGAGAGAGAGAGAATAGAGAGAGAGCTCCAAAACTGAAGTGATAAAAGTCTATGAACTAATCCTCATAAGCCTTTTTATCAATGAGGTCTCTATTTTCTTCAGTTTCCATTATTTTCCTTCATTTTCCCCCTCACATGTAAATTGTGACCTTCAACCTTCATTTTCTCCTAATTTCCATTATTTTCATAAATAAATATGAAACAATGCCTCTTTTCCTTTTCAAAGCCTTTGCCATTGCTTTTGCCAATTTCCTTTAGCCATAATAACCGAAATGAACACCCATTAGGATGTTTTTCCCAAAATTTAGCTTGGAATAAGTGTCCCATGACCTTGGTCTTATTATTTTTCCTTTATTAACTTTATTACATGGATTTTTGCCCAAGGTTGTTACAAAGACAACCACATGATTAATAACATAAGGTGTCTATTTTTTTCCAACTTCTACTAGCTCAACAACTATAAATGTTTTGAGCAGTTGAGTTTGGTTAACCCCATTACCCAATATAATAATGGAATGAAGAAAGGAAAACACATACAATGGGTGAACTATGATTAGGGGGAACAACCTTCAAAACCAAAACACCTAATCTAGGGCAATGCCAATAATGATAATCAAAATCAAACTTCTAGTAATAAAATTCAACTAAAACAAGGGTAGAAAAATTGGTTTGCCACTAATTTCCCTTATACATTCTATGGAAATAGGCAATACACTCACCATTTTTCTAAGATTGTTGACTATAAATGGATGAATAAAGCTATGACCCATATAGGGACTGGCCTTCCACAAGGGCAACCACCTCAGCTAGACTTCCCATAACCTTTGCAACTTGTAGTTCTCCAAAATCCCAACCCACAACAAATATTTGCGGCTACACGACAACAAACATGAAATCCCAACTCCCAATAGATTTACTTCATAAGCGACGTTGAACTCAACTTTGGCAAAGATCTTGTTTCATAAGTGTATGGATTGGAGATACTCTTATATTTGAAGAAGGGTTTCCTTTTCCAAAAAGGGTAGAGTAGTATAGATGAATAAACAAATAAAGGAGTTTTTATGATTGGCTAACAAAATTCACAACAAAAGATATATGATATGAGTTCTATGAAGTTTAAATTACTTATAGTAGTCGAAAAGTCAATTATGTTTCAAGAAACAAAGATCCCCCATATTTATAGAAAGTTTCAAAATTCCTATGATAATGTCTCTTTGAAGAAACCTTCCAATGAATATGTAAGAAAAATCATATAGTATGAGATAATCCTTTGATGGAGCTCAGCTTATGCATTTTTATCACTAGAACACTATTGAAAGGGTCACTATAATTGATGCAGGAGCATCTAGGCCTAGCCAGAAATGTGATGGAGTGGTCACATGTTGTGGCTAGTACAAGTTTGGAGGAAGACTTGGTTGTTAAATTTGTATTAATTTCAAATAAATGTAAGTAGTTAAGAGTGGCCTAATTCTGAACAGAATTGGGAATAAAATGGAAAATGATCCTCCCTGCGTGGAGATCAAGCCAAGTAGTCTAGTTTGTTAGCTTAGGATAGGATTTGGATTCTAAATGTATAATTTATTCCTCCAAATGTGGAGGAGATGGTTAACTTAGCATATATGCAATCTCCTTTGTTTTCTGAAGCAGATGCGAGAGGACAGACAGAGAGAGGAATCAAGGCCTTTGTAAGCCTACGGGGCGCATAGGAGGAAAAAGGCCGCTAAATAGAATAATCGGGCCAGAGAGGGCAGAGAACCCAATATAGCTTTGTATTTATGCTTTGAAAACAAAGGATTGATTTTGAGGGTTGAACTGTGTAATTGATTGCATTTCTTTTGATACAAAGATGTTTAGTGTTGTAATATGATCAAAACCGAGTTTCTGCAATCGATTCATTGTGAATAAACTCAGCGTTGCATGTATAACTATACAACTGGCCCGTGGAGGCCTGAAGGCTTGTTTTTCTCTGTATGAGGATGATTTCTGGCATTGACTCTATGTTTTCATACATTACCATAGAAATTCCCCTGACTAAGGCAAACTTCGTGTAAATTGGGTCCACAAGTTGAAAACCCATTTACATAGAGAAACGACATGAAACACTTAGTGAATTTGACAAGGCGGATTTGAAATAATATAAATATTGCCTTTGGACCTTATTGGGTCCGATATATAGATCGCATCGCATTGGAGGAAGGGAATCGGTGAGGGAGATCGACGAATTCTAATATCGCGACCTAATCAGACCCAAAACAGTATAAGAAAGATTGGAATGTCTGTCGGGTCCGCAAAGTTATCGCATCGGAGGTTTTGGAGTGGGGTGGCATATTATAAGCGACATAATGATATTTCCTATAGCGATTACGCTATCGCATTGGACCCCGCCAAAGGAATAGCACTGATAGTGTAGTCCATTGGGACCTCCGATCGCCGATAAGGCAATTTGATCTGGACCGTTAGATCTTATCGCTCCAGATCAACGGTCATGAATGCTTGGTGCGTTGACTATTCGCATACAGTAAGCGCGCTGATGCAAAAGGTAAAAGATCAATGTCTTTGTGTGGTTTTTAGGTATTTCCACGTGTTTTGATATATAACCAAGAAAAGTTATGGTCCCGGGGTTTTAATCGTGTAAACGCTTCCGATACATATATATGCATACATGTGGGCATAAAGTTTCAAAGGGCCGTTAATAAGCGAAAGTTAAGTCTCGATAAGTTATATTGATTATGGAGCCTTAGGGTTGCATCAAATTTTGGTATCAGAGCAGGAAAAGGAAGAAATTTCCTGTGAAGAGATGTTTGCTTATGAATATTTAAGACTACAGAGGTATGGAAACAACAACATGTTGAATGAATGAAGTTTGGTACCAGATTATAGCAGCGAGACTGTAGAAGAACTTTTGGGGAAATTCTTAGAGATTGTAGCAAAACTTGCAGATGCAAGAGACAGAGGAAATCCATTCAAACACAGGTGACAACATAAGAAAGTGTGAAGACTGTAGCACAATAGAACAAGAGAAGCTATGAGAGAAGAACCAGATGTGTTCTTAAAAGAAGAGCAGGGAAAGCACTCAGAAGTGGCAGTGAACCTGAAGAATCCAACAAGAGATTGGACAGAGAGGACAGCTGAAGTGTTCTCGAAAGAGAGAGTGAGAGATTACAGAAGCCTAGAGGGAGAAAAGGTGTTGCTCAAGAGAAGGTTCCAGATAGAGGACCGTGCTTACCAAAAGACTGAGTGAGGAGAGCTTAGTGAGGTAAGATCGCAGTAAGGAGGACTTGCTGTGGCAAAGGCTTGTTGTAGAGGAGTGAGGAGCTCATGGAAAGAGAGGAGAAGAAGATGACTACAAATAGTCATAGCAGAGGTTCAGAAAGAAGCCACAACAGAAGGAAAGATGCCAAAGCAAATGGCATGAGGATGAGTTAAGAAGAGTTTGACAGAGAGAAAGCTGAGATAGATTTCTGGATTGGAATATTGATGGAGATGCTGCAAATAAGTGTTGAAGACCAGAAGAATGGTTGGACCATGAGGAAAAGAGTAAAGTGGCAGAGGCTATGAGAAAAGAGAAATCAGCAAGTGAAGTTAGAGATAGTAGAAGAATTGAGAAATATTGAGCAGATATTGAGTGCTCAAGAGGAATCGGAGAAACTCAGAGAAGCAGAAGTAGAAATGGAAGTTTCCATTTGTAGACCAAAACAAGGTGAAATGTTGGGTGAAGAGGATAATGAGAGATCAGTTGAAGATCTCATGGACTATTGGCATAGTTCAGAACAATTTGAAGATATGTTGACAGGGGAAGCAGATGCGGAAATGGAGCCTTGTGATTTTAATTCTCATAGTTTGTGTATGTTTGCAGGATATGCAGAGGATGATGGACAGTCTAGGGAAACTGTCACGAGTAGGAATGAAGCTCCTGAGGTGAAGTATAATGGAGAATCCCTTTTAGAGGAAGAAGGTGCTAATCCATTGCAGCAGAAGGAGTTCATAGATGAAATCCTGCTTGGTGTGAAACAGTCAAATGAGGTTGATAGAGACTAGAAGTCTAATGACAATGCCATAGTGGTACTACAAGAAGGTAAACCAATGAATTTGTTTAATGGAATTGATGAAAGATGCTTGCAATATGATAGTGTAGAAAACAGGAAAACTCAGGAGGATTTCCAGGAAAATAATGAAGCTGAGAATGGAAATTGTGAAGAACTGTTGGAGAGATTTCATAAGGAAATAGAATTCTTGGAGAGATTGCTCAAGGAACCTGAAGGAGAAATGAAGCTTGCAGAACCTGATGGAGAAAAAAGTGTGGAAGACAACATTAATAAATATGATTCTAAAATCAGAGAAATTGAGCAGAGATTATTTGAAGGTGAGATGAAAGATCAGGAGCAGCAAGGAAGTTATGTCCTCAGAGACATGAAGGAGACAAAAGTATTAATTTAGCAAGATGAAGATGGATACATATGGAGAATGAAGAAAAGAGCCAGGTGGAAGCTATTGCAACATAGGTGGAATGGAAAGCTGATAAACGAGTTCAAAGAACTTGAACAAATTCATATTGATTTGTTAAAGGAGGAAGGACTTAGAGAAATAGAGTCATAGCAAGAAGAATCTGCTGAAATCCAAAAGATCTATGATGGAGGATTGGTGCTTGAAGCATCAAAAGAAGATGAAAGGTATTGTATTTTGAAAACTGAAAGTTGTTGTGTGTTTGCAGGTCATATAGACTTGAGGAAAGACAAGCAGTGATTGGAAACTGTTATATTAATAGATGAAGAGATGACTACTCACAGTCATATGCAGAATAAGGAGGAAAGTTACAGGCAAGTGTAGGAAGATGTCCAGTCAGATGACATCCTAAGGATAAGTCAAAAGGAGGATGGAAAAAGAATTATTGAAATCAAAGGATACACTGAGGTAAGGCAATTGTTTATTGTTGTCATAAGTGAAGGAAACTCACATAATCATGTGATGTAGAGGGAAGATCAGCGGTTAAACATAACTGTAGTAAACTATGTAGATATTAAACAGTCATTGGAGATCATTGAGCTTGAAGGAAGCCAGAGTAAAGAAGAATTAAAGATAGATATTGCAGACAATGCAGCTAGTGAAGATTGTGAAGAACTTTTGAGAGAACTTCCAGAGGAGATGGCAGATTTGTGGCATAAGTCAAGTCCTTTGAAGAGGAAGCAAGGTAAAGTATTTGTGTTTAATGAATTGCTTGAATCTGACGAAGATTTATATGCAGGAAAAAGGCAATGTGAAGTCAATCTGAACCAAGAAGTTAATTCTAAAGAACAGATCGAATTAATGAAGGGTGAGATTAGAAAGTCTCAGAATGATGAAATGGTGGTGAATCTACAGTATGAAACTGCTGAACTGGAGATGAGTACAAGAAATAATAGTAACAAAATTACTATTATACCACAAAAATTTATTGATGAAGAAAAGGTTGGAAGTGACATTTCAGGAGTAGACAAGTATAATGCCATAATCCTTAAGAGTGCAGAAACGAAGTTACTGGAAGAAGAAATATTCCAAGTAGCTAAACAAGCAGGAAGAATTATGCGTTTTCAAGAAATTTGTGGAGTTACAGGTATGCTGGAATTTGAAGTAAGGAATGATGAAGTCATGAATGAGAAACCAGAAGAAGGACCTGGGATTATTGCAAAGAATCAATGGAGAAGGCATTTGTACATTTCAGAAATGTATATGGAAGGTTATTGGCACAGGGATTATGATGTTCTATTTCAAGAACACAATCAGATGCAGGAGAATAGTATTCAACATATGAGAAGTGAAGTGGACAAAGAATTGGATGAGTTGTGGAAACTCATACAACAACATTCCAATAAAACAAATACAGGACAAAAGAAGAAAGGAAGATTGGCTGGAAGGAATGGTACAGGTGAAGGGAATGGAAAACTACAAATTAGAGTGAGCAAAACAGCAGCAAAATATGTGAAAAGGACAGCAGCAGACAGTGAGAGCATAGCAAATGGGGCATTACAACATAAAGGATGGAGACTTGAGGGACAAACAACAACAACAGTAACCAAGGAAAGACTACCAAACCAAGTATGGGATACAGGAGGACACATAGCAGAAGTGCATGCTCAGGAGATCATGATTAATTTAAACTTTGAGAGTCTGATGCAGGAGCATCTAGGCCTAGCCAACAATGTGATGGAGTGGTCACATGTTGTGGCTAATAAAAGTTTGGAGGAAGACATGGTTGTTAAATTTGTATTAATTTCAAATAAATGTAAGTAGTTAAGAGTGGCCTAATTTTGAACAGAATAGGGAATAAAATGGAAAATGATCCTCCCTGCGTGGAGATCAAGCCAAGTAGTCTAGTTTGTTAGCTTAGGATAGGATTTGGATTCTAAATGTATAATTTATTCCTCCAAATGTGGAGGAGATGGTTAACTTAGCATATATGCAATCTCCTTTGTTTTCTAAAGGTGATGAGAGAGGACAAACAGAGAGAGGAATCAAGGCCTTTGTAAGCCTACGGGGCGCATAGGAGGAAAAAGGCCGCTAAATAGAATAATCGGGCCAGAGAGGGCAGAGAACCCAATATAGCTTTGTATTTATGTTTTGAACACAAAGGATTGATTTTGAGGGTTGAACTATGTAATTGATCACATTTCTTTTGATACAGAGATGTTTAGTGTTGTAATATGATCAGAACCAAGTTTCTGTAATCAATTCATTGTGAATAAAATCAGTGTTGCATGTATAACTATACAACCGGCCCATGGAGGCTTGAAGGCTTGTTTTTCTCTGTATGTGGATGATTTCTAGCATTGACTATGTGTTTTCATACATTACCGTAGAAATCCCCCTGACTAAGGAAAACTTCGGGTAATTTGGGTCCGCAAGCGGAAAACCCATTTACACAGAGAAACGACATAAAACACTTAGTGAATTTGGCAAGGCGGATTTGAAATAATATAAATCTTTCCTTTGGACCTTATCGGGTCTAATATATAGATTGCATCGCATCGGAGAAAGGGAATCGGCGAGGGAGATCAGCAAATTCTGATATCGTGACCCAACCAGACCCAAAACAGTATAGGAAAGATTGGATAGTCTGTCGGGCCTGCAAAGTTATCACATCAGAGGTTTTGGAGTGGGGTGGCATATTATAAGCGACATAATGATATTGTTGATAATGATTACGCTATCGCATCAGACCCCGCCAAAGGAATAGTGCCGATAGTGCAGTCCATTGGGACCTCCGATCACCGATAAGGCGATTTGATCTGGACCGTTAGATCTTATCGCTCTAGATCAATGGTCACAAATGCTTGGTGTGTTGACTATTCGCGTACAATAAGCGTGCCGATGCAAAAGGTAAAATATCAATGTTTTTATGTGGTTTTCAGGTATTTCCGCGTGTTTTGATATATAACCAAGAAAAGGTATGGTCCCGGGGTTTTAACTGTGTAAACGCTTCCGATACATATATATGCATACTTGTGGGCATAAAGTTTCAAAGGGTCGTTAATAAGGGAAAGTTAAGTCTCGATAAGTTATATTGATTGTGCAACCTTAGGGTTGCATCAATAATTCAATTTTAGAGAACAATAACACAATCACTTCAAAAATAAATGATCTTTGATCTTTATTTCTTAGTAGAATTATGAAACTATTGCCTTATCAAGATATTTTTCTTTTGGCAGTGTTGTCATTGGTGTCAAGGTAAGAGCGTTGAGCTAGATAAATGATAGGTCGAGCATGAAAATCATGCCAAGAATACCGAGAAAGATGAGAAGGTCAATTTAGAAAAATCAATCTAAGAAGAATAACAAAGTCGAGAATACCAACCAAGAAGACTGAGAAAGATGAGAAGGCCGATGCAAGCAAATCAAGTTAGAAGACCGAGAAAGTCGAGAAGGCTAATATGGTTATCCCTCAAACATCACTCCTTGTCACCGAGGGCCAATATATGATATTTAGCATCACCAACTGGCAAGGGTGAGATGAGAGTTTGGAGATTTATGTGGTGAGCATTTTGAGAGTTTTGAGAGGGTGATATGGTTGATAAGCGAAAATTTTGACATGGTGCATCAGGTGGCACCAGATGAAAAAAATGATGATGAGGACAATATTGATGATGTGGCACCATGTGGTGAAGATAGTGATGGCACAATAGTAAGAGGCTAGGTAAACTAGTGCAGACATTAAATGAAACATCGATGGCCAAAATCCAGTACCACCAACAAGATCAATGCCTTTGATCGATATTAGGTGCACAACACATGTGGGAGTTAAAAATTTCTTAAGCACATGATATATCAAATGGTGGAGAAAACACAAGAAAAATGACCCATATCTACATCGATATCACAAAATCTACGAATGTTATGGAAAATCATGCGTGCATGGATCCAATGGTTGAGATCCTCTAAACACAATGACCCACATTTACATCGGGCTCACACATGTTCGGTAATAACACAAGAAATGCAGTCAATGTGATATCCATTGTGATGTGACACTTCTATATGGATGATAGATGGCAACATTGGTGACATGAGAAAATTTAATGTTGACACATGGTAGGCGAATTTGGAATTTTTCCCCATCCTACTGGCTGATTGGCTGATGACATGTGGTAGTTACAAGTCAACACTTAGACATGTGGCAAGTCCTAACTAGCTATTGCGGAGGATGTGGCATATGTATTGGAAGTTTAAGTGGCATATGATGTGGCATGGTTGGTCATATTGTGCCACAACCTATCAAATCTCTTGAACAACTTTTTTCCGGTATGTAGGGTTCTTTTTATAGTTAATAATGCATAGGTCCAGGTCACAATGAGAGGTCACATGAAGCTAAGACATAACACCCATAGTGTAAAAGGGTCTTGGATCTTGACACGTTGGAAAGGAATTGTAAGCCAAACCTTTTGATGTACAATCTACATAATTCACTTGTCATAGCACTTGGTCACAAAAGAAACAACTCAACCGAAGAGTGAGTGGCATATCGCCATGACAAAACAAAGACCAAACTCGAGAGCTATGATATTTTGAATGGGAAAATGTAAAAGCATCAAGACAAAATAGAAGAGAAAAGTGATGATGTGCGTGAAATGTGGTCTCACACCATGCTGGCAAGATTGCAGAATGAGACTCAGTCAATGAACAAAACCATGGGTCAATACTATGGTTCGATACCCATGGTAAAAGAAAATGTTAATGGAATAGTTCATGGTGTATAAGTATATGATTGAACAAATAATGAAGCTACTGAAACTATCCATATGTGAATAAGGTGAGTGCCTAGAGATTATAGGTAAAATTAGTAATACTATGAGAGCTGCAACAGATCAAGAAAAGTAAGAGATAAAGACCAATATAGAGTACTGAATTAGCTAGAAGAGAATTAGGTAATTATAATAGTAGCTTTGTCTAGTAGTGAGAAAAAACATAGGCTAAGATATAAATTATAGCGTAGATAATTATGAAGTGTTGAGAAAATTAGAGTATGAGTTGAGTGTGGAACTAGAAAGCAAAGAGTAGAGCGGAGAGTTGAGAAGAACATGGTAGAGAAAAAAATACAATCATTACAAAATAGTAGATAGGTGTCTCCTTCAGGTTAGAGCCTATAAAATTAGGGGATTGGTGTCTTCTTCTAGTTGGTGCCATTAAATTGATGTCATATTAGGTTGGAACCTACAAAAAAATAGTATTATTACACATAAGATTGTGGGTTTCTCCCTTTAAGGATTTCCAAATACATCTTGTGTTCTTATTTGTTCCTTGTATGGTTAATGTTTAATTTAATTGTTAAAAATGGAAATTATGTTGATTCAACCCCCTCTCAATATGATAGAATTCATTAATTGGTATCAGAGACAAGTTCCTTCAAATAAAGTTTAACCACTAGAAGGTAGATCATAAGGGATCATGGCCAACCACAAGGGTTCTTCCTCAAGTGAAGCTTCCCTATTTGATGGCACTAACTATGCATTATGTAAGGTAAGGATGAGTACTTATATTATGTCTCTAGGCACTAGAAATTAGCTATCTATTGAGACTGGCCATTAGGTTCTAGCAACTCCTCCAACTGATCCAGATGGCAAAGAGAAATATGCAAACAATTAAAAAGCGAAGAATTTCATCTTGTGTGGTCTGACAAATGTATTTTTTGTGTCAAGGTGATGTACGACAAATATAAAACAAACATTTGGGACAAGATTAATAGTAACTATCAATGCAGTGAGAATGTGAAAAAGGGAAAACTTCAAACTCATAAAGTATAGTTTGGGAGTTTGAAGATGAAACTATTGCAACCTTCTTTCTTCATATAGACGAGATTGTTAATATTATAAGAGGACTTGGTAAACTAGTTGAAGAATTAGTAATTTTGCACAAAATACTGAGATCTATCCCCTCAATATTCAATCCAAAAGTCCCATCCAATGAGGGGATAACAAGCCTTCAAAAATTGAGTATGGATTGTAGTTCCCTGCTCAAGTTGATTGGCCCTGATATTACATTAGCCTTGATATATTCTTAGGGTTTATACACTATTATTTGAGGATCTAAGGTCAACGATCTAGTTATTTCACTTTTACTATTAGTCGATGTGATAATAATTGTGATACACCATTTTGATGTTATGATGATAATGGTTATGATGAACTGATCAGGTGCTCAAGTTTATGATCAAAAATAAAAATGTTAGAATTTGGTTAAACTCAGCTTCAAATCGAAGAGACCATCATTCTGAATCCAACGGTGTGAAAGACACTCAAATCTGAGCTCGTATGTAGAAGTTAGAGCAAATCAAAGTTCAAGTTTGACTTGTCTACATGGCAGGATTGGATGACGTGGCAAAGCCCTTCAGTGAATGAGGAGGTTCCAAGTGGTAGGCTTACCTTGGCCCCCGCATATTGCAAATTGCAGTCGCAGGTAGAAAGATGTTTGAAATCAGCCCCGACGTAGAGAGGTTGTGATGCAATCTAATTGCGATCGCATATCGTAGGTGGACGAGTATTACAGAACCCCGATGAAGCTCGGTTGCGATGTGATTTATCGCATGTTGCAATCGTAGAAAAAGGTTGTGTTTGTGATGGGCTGCCCGGACACGATATTTTACATATTCCAGTTAATACTCTTGTCGTGTCCGTGATATCGCAATCGCAACATCGCCGCCTTGTTAACAAGACCTTCAACCCGCCAAACTTCATCGATTGTGATTTGTGATACGTCCGAAAAGTTATGACCCACGGCGCAGCAAAATATTCGCTCGGTTAGTGGATTTTGGAGTGGAAATGGGGGTTTCTACCAGTTTTTGAGCAATTTGTGGAACAAATAGTGGGAGAACTAGGAGAAGTCATAACTTCTTCAGTTCTTATCGAAATTGGATGCAAAAAGAGGCTAGATAACCATTTTTGAGTATTCTGAACTCATTGAGATAGGTTTTAGAGGCATTTAAGCATTGTAAACACATTTTTTTTTTGTAATTTTGAGCATAATAGAGAGGCCCAAGCATTGGAAGCTGGACCAAGGAGACGTAGCCCAGGAGGGGTGAACTCCTCATCAAATATTTGTGTTGTGTGTTGTATTTTGATGTTCTTTGCTGTTGTTCAGCATATGTTTTATGTTAATTTTTTTATAACATTTGCATAAGAAACTGTCATGGGAATCAGTTAATTAAGAAAACATGGTGAATCCTTAAGCACTTGATATGCAAATGATAAGCATCTTGGGTATTATTTTGAATGGGGAATTAGCACAACATTACTAATCTTCTCCATTTCATATCAAGTTGGTATCAAATCACTAGATTTTTCTTACTATATTTTCTTGTGCAAAGAAGGATTTAATTGTTTGCAAGTTTATGTCATGTTTATAAGGTTAAAACTCAAAAGAGGTGAAGGAAATCTGGTTGAAAGCCCTGTAGTTGGCTCAAGTGGAAGAAGAGCAAGGTTGCAAAACTCTTCTACACTAGTACATCCTCAAGTTGCAGTTGAGACTCCAGAGATCATGTCTCATGAAGGAGAACCTACAAACATGAAAAAAGATGAGAAGACCTTCAGAAAGGCTTTCTTTGATATGACAGAGTTGGTGAAGGTCCTCTATGAAGAGAGGAATAGTAGGTTGCAAGGAGAAAGTTCCAAACCTCCCAAAGGAGAAGGCTCTTCAAGAGGAGGTAATGGAGAGGGAGGTAATGGGAATCGAGACAAACCTCCACCCTCTCTACCATCTTCTTCATCTTCTTCTTCAAAAGAATATTCACACTCTTCCACGAATACAACCCTTACTCATACTCATCATCATTCTCCAAAAGGAACTAGTAAATCACCTTTTCTAAAGCTTGATGTTAAATTCGAGTTGCCTATGTACAATGGAGAAGTTAATGTAGAAAACTAGATAAATGGATTCGTCAGTTGGAGGTGTATTGTAGAATTCAGAACCTTCAAGAGGATGATATCAAATATTAGTTGGCTTCATTGAGAATGGAGGGTGCAACACTCAATTGGTGGGAAGCAAGGACTCAAGACGAGATCAAAAAACATGGTAAGATCTCTATTACTTGGTTTGATTTCATTGCTACTATAAAAAGAAAATTCTACCCTTTATCTCATATGCAAAAAGCTATCATGAATTGTCAAAATTACAGATAGTTAAAAGGTCAAAATGTGCAAGAGTATACTCAAGGGTTTAGGAGAAGAGATCTTATGCTAGGAGTAGACTTGCAATCACAAGATAATTTTCTGAAATATATAGGAGGTTTGCATAGCTATCTTCGACACACCATTCTTATGTTTAATCACATTAACCTTGATGAGGTCTATGTTCAAGCTACACACCTCGAAGAAAGAGGAAAAAATGTACAAGAAGAAGGTAAGAAGAAGCCATTCCAGAGTGGTGAAAAAGGAAAGAATTTTAAAGGAAAGAAAAAGAAAAATGCTTCTGTTAAGAAAGAAGGGGAGAAACTTGTGTGCAAGAATTGTTCCAAAGAGGGCCATGATGAAGTGCATTCCTAGAATCTTCATCCTGAATTACGACTGAAGAAATCTAACAATAAAGGGAAACAAAAGACAAACATTGTTATACAACAAGACTTAGGTTCCGACTCAGGTGATGGAACAAATATTGCAGCCACAGTCACTAAAGGAAAATTTGTGGCAAAAATAAGAAAAGAGGAAGTCGTGGCAAGCACCAACACAACAAATAACTCCAACAATGTTCCAAATGAAAATAGAGTTAAGCTGTTCCATATCAGAGTTATTTCCAAACACACCAAGATTGATACACTGTTTGACAGTGGATCCCAGGAAAATTTAATTTCTATAGATTTGGTCAAGAAATTGAATTTGGAAACCATGCCTTATCATAAAGTGTATCCATTGGGTTGAATAACCAAGGATGTCAATCTTAAGGTCACACGGAATTGCATTTTCAGGTTTTCAATTACTACCAATTTCGTTGATGAAGTTGAAATAGATGTAGTGCCATTTGATATTTCTGGAATTGCATTGGGAAGCCCGCATATGTATGACAGGAAAATCGTTTTCCATATATTTGAGAACAAATATCATTTTTTCAAAGACAGATTGGAGTATATTGTGAGATCCCATCATAGGAATCTTTTATCATTCTAAGATTTTTAATGGTGTTGTTGTTAACTATCCTACATATGATAAAGAGCTTTATGCATTGGTGCAAAGTGTGAAGAAATGGAAGCATTATTTAATGGGAAAAGAAACCATTATTCACACCAATAATCAACCTTTGCAATATCTGCAATCTCAAAAAACATTGCAACAATCAAGGCACTTTCGTTGGATGGGATTCTTACAGCAATTATACTTGGTAATCAGGTACAATAAAGGTATTTATAACATAGTTGCTGATATGCTTTCTAGGTCGGTTATGAATGTAGCCATTTTACTCAAGAATCATTCTGTTTTGCTTGAAAGTTATGTTGAATAATACAAAAATGATGTTGACTTTCAAGAGGCATATTCAAACTTGAGTCAAGGCCACCAAGTTGAGGAATTAGACTACCATGTACATGATAATTTGTTGTATCATTTGGGAAAACTTTGTGTTCCACAGGGAGAGAGATTAAATGTCACAAGGGAAACACACACTTCTCTTATTGCCTGACATTTTGGTGTAAGTAAAACAATGGAAAATATTCAGAGGTATTTCTACTAGCCTCGTATGCTTGAAAGTGTGTCATGTTTTATCTGAGGTTTTTCATTATGTGCAGTCAGTAAGCCTAGTAATAGGAAACTAGGATTGTACACACCACTTCCAGTGCCTTCACGTCCATGGGAGAGTGTTTCTATGGATTTTGTAGGAGGTATTCCTTTATCAAGAAAAGGTCATGATTATTTGTACTTAGTTGTGGATAGGTTAAACAAGATGTGCATATTAATGCCTTGTAAAAAAAAATTATAGCTGAATAAACAACTCAAATTTTCTTTCAAAATGTATGGTTTCCTTTTGGATTACCTACTTCTATTGTAAGTGATTGTGATTCCCGATTTGTTGGGAATTTTTTGTCAAATTTATGGAACTTGATGGACACCAAGTTGAAGAAAAGTATAGCCTTCCATCCACAAACAGATGGTCAAACTGAAGTGGTTAAAAAGACAGTTATTCATTTGCTAAGAGGATATTGCAGAAAACATCCTAAATTGTGGGATGAACAGTTGCATTATATTCAGCATGCTTACAACCGAGAAAAACACTCTTCTACTCTAACTTCTCCTTTTGAGGCAAGTCTTGGTTATTTGCCTAAATCACCTTTGGATTTCATCTTTGAGAAATATGTAGCTATAGATGGCATAGCGACATAGACAAAGCAAAGAAATTTATTGAGAAAATTCAGATGATTCACCAAACAGTTCAAGAACAACTAAAAAAGATTCAAGGCAAGTATAAGGCAAGGCATGATAAGCATCATGTGGATCATCAGTTTCAAGTAGGTGATGAAGTTTGGCTTTACATTAGCAAGGAAAGGCTCCAAGGTGTAGCTAAAAAACTGAAACCAATCCGTTGCGGTCCATTTAAAATTCTAGAAAAGATTGGTAATAATGCTTTCAAGCTTGATTTTCCTTCATATATGAAAATTTATTCCGTTGTTAATGTTGAAAATGTGAGATTGTATGAGCCTCCTTCGATTGAAGATCAAGGAGAAAGTGTACAGATTCCATCAATTGAAGACTTTTCTCTAGAATTCCTTGATGTGCTTCAACAAGACAATATACTTGACAAAAGAACAAGGACAACAAAAAGGGAAAATGTTGATTATCTTCGAGTGGGTCTCAAAGGTAAAAATCCATCAAAGGCCAAATGGATTAAAGAGGGGAAGGTGAGGGAACAGTACCCTCATCTGTTCAATAACTGAATATAATCTTTTGGGGTCCAAAAGGATTCCAATTGGGAGGAGTGATTAGGTGCTCAAGTTTATGCTCAAAAATCAAAGGGTTAGAATTTTGTTAAAATCATCTTCATATCGAATGTCTCGTCATTTTGAATTCAAAGGTGTGAATTTCACTCAAATCCGAGCTCGTATGCAGAAGTTAGAGCAAGTCAAAGTTCAATTTTGACTTGTCTACATGGTAGGATTGGATGACGTGGAAAAGCCCTTCATCAAATGAGGAGGTGCCAAGTGGTAGGCTTCCATTGGCCCCTGCATAATACAAATCACAATCACAGGCAAAAAGATGTTTGAAATCAGCCTCGACGTAGACAGGTTGCGATGCGATCTAATCACAATCGCATATCGCAGGGGGACAAGTATTACAGAATCGGCCCTCGGTTGAAGCCCGGTTGCGATGTGATTTATCTCATATTGAAATCGAAGAACAAGGTTGTGTTTGTGATGGTTCTAGCAGAATCACCAAATTTCGATTTGCGATGGACTCCCTGGATGCGATATTTTACATATTCCAGTTAATACTCCCGTTGGGTCTGTGATATCGCTATCGCAACATCGTAGCGATGTTAACAAGACCTTTAGCCTGCCAAACTTCACTGATTGCGACGTGCGATCAGGTCGAGAGGTTATGGCTTGTGGTGTAGCGAAATATTCGCTCGATTAGCGGATTTTGGAGCAGAAATGGGGGTTTCTGCCGATTTTGGACCAATTTGTGGAACAAATAGTGGGAGAACTATGAGAATTCATAACTTCTTCAGTTCTTATCGAAATTTGATGCAAAAAGAGGCTAGATATCCATTTCTTAGTATTATGAACTCATTGAGATAGGTTTCAGAGGCATTTGAGCATTGTAAACACACTTTTGTTGTAATTTTGAGCATCATAGAGAGGCCCAAGCATTGGAAGCTGGACCAAGGAGACATAGCCGAGGAGGGGTGAACTCCACATCAAATTTTTGTGTTGTGTGTTGTATTTTGATGTTCTTTGTTATTATTTTGATGTTTTTCAACATATTCTTTATGTTAATTGTTATAACATTTACATAATACACTCTCATGGGAATTAGTTAATTAAGCAAACATGGTGAATCCTTAAGCACTTGATAAGCAAATGATAAGCATCTTGGGTTTTATTCTGAATGGGGAATTAGCACAACATTAATAATCTACTCCATTTCAGATCATGAACCTATTTGATGACTATGTCTAATCATATGATGGATTCACTATGTTTTCTAGTTTACATTAGCTTCTTTCTTACAATCGACAATTATGTTAATGATTATTTAGCATACACAACTATATCATTGACTAAAATTATGAACAAATATCACTGATTAATATTGAGTGTGGTAGGAGTCCATCGGAATGCAATTGCATGTGATGATTCCACAATCATTGGTATGATTGAATTATATATTGTTGTCTCAAAAATTTAAATTTCAAATTAATATTTTGTTGTGATTTCTAATGGCATGTTAGTGGCTGCAGGCATAGGTTAGTTTCTTGGCCGAACGACTCACACATGGGTGATGGGGCTGTACAGATAGATGAAACTTCATGGGAGGCATGGAACAATGTCCTTGATTTCACCTCCTAGCACTCTTGTTGTGGCTTGGGATATAAGGTGTTGGTATACCTTAGCCTTGAATATCACGATGCCATGGGGTTGGACCCTGGATTGGGTCACTCACGAATATTTACTAGGGGGAATGCATCAAGGAAGATTCCTTGATCCCTAGCACCATTAGTCTCATTATAGAGGGTGACATAGGAGAAGAAAGTGGTATCCATCATCGCGAATAGTTTTCCCCCTCATTTTTATAGGATGCTTGAAGGGAAAGCGATGTGGCACCATTGGAACTTAAAGGGAAGTTCTTGAAGGGAACGAATGACTTGGCACCCTTGGAAACAAGAATAAAAAGTTGAAAGATACTTAAGAGATAATTATAATACAATGATGAGAACTAATTCACACCATGTAGTAAGTGAGGTATTAGAATAAAATTAACTAGATAAAGAGAAAACCTTGGGATAAAGGGAGAATAGGAAGAATTATAAAAACTAGACCAATTAAGTAACTCTACCCTTCTCATGTTTGGAAAATATTAGGTAGATAATGTGTATTAAAATAACCTTGAAGTATATAAGTGTTATAATTAGCAAAAGGATATTGGGACATAGAGTTAATTAGAAACATTAATCCAAGGATAGTTTAACCTCATTAAGAAAAGAGGGGGTGTATGAAATTAAATAATAATAATTTAAAATTAGAGAAATTTAGTTTCATGAGAGAACCTCCATGTGGCAAGAGCACAACACAAATATCTCATTCCAAGAGTTCAAGTTGAGATAAACTAGGGTTTAGGTGGAGTAACAAATTTGAGACCTATCAATTCACTTTAGTAATGAACACAAAATAAAGAGTAGAAAAGGGGGATCAAGAGATAACTAGGAGAAGAAATAGGGAGTCACGTTGTGGTGAGGGAAATTATGTTTTTTAATAAAATTTAAGTAAATAATTTAGGAGAGCCTTAGTGAGAGGTTAACACATGGATGGGTGGATAATCAAACTTCTAGATCAATAAAAATAATTGTTTTTGCATGAAGTGGAAAGTGCCACCTATGAAGCCTACTATAAAAGGAGGAGAAATTTATAAGAGAGGATTACTTTTTTCCCTATTATTTGATGAATTGCATAATTCTATTGTGATAGTGACTACTAAGTCTATAGTGATTTTGATGTAGTGGAGGGCATTAAAGAGGGAAATCTTGATATATGTGTGCTCTCCTCCACTTATTATTGTTCTTGCTCTACTTTACAATTCCATTGTAGCTTGGGGGTATGTGGGGAAGAAGAGTACCCAAGGAGTAGTTTGGGATGTCAACTGGTGAGTCAGAAACATTTGATCGAGATGCAGTATCCCTCACACCCGTACGAAGACAACAAAAATGGAGTGTAAGAACCAATGAAGCTGAGATCAAGACTCCACTTGTTTGGTGCATGGTATCTTGGGTTTCTGAAAAGTTCTCTTACATGCTTATTTATTATATATAATTGTTAGATTGTAAAAGTGAAGGATATGACATATAATTGTAAATTTATGAACTATTGATGCATGTGCCTTAAAATTATTATGTGATTCTCATGTTTTATGTGAGTTTAATTATTATGTGATTATCATATTGAATTTTGTTAATGGATGATTAGCTTTAAAATGAAACCTCTATTTTATTATTGTTTACAATACAATAACTATATTAGACTACACCACTTATATGCTAATAAATATGAGTTTAGTTTCCTACATATAATAACCGTTTTCTATTATCTTGAGTTTGATTTGTAATTAATAATAATAATAATAATAATAATAATAATAATAATAATAATAATAATAATAAATATATACATACATGAAAATGACGGCATAGGGAAGGTCTCTACACTTCACTCATTACTAGTAAATGTTTGTGAGAGATTGCAAGTCTCATGATACGATTCATAAAAGGGCCAACAATAATTGTTGCTAGCGATTTGACTTAAGTTCAGAATTTATGAAAACATTGGAATGTATTAGACATCACCTGAATTTACATTCCCATTAACTTGAATTCATGCATGAAAAATTGCATAATTAATAGAGGAAAAAAAAGAAACCCATAGACGTTGTATATAGGATATCATTCAAAAATGTATTAGTCTTCATCAAAATATCATTGATAACAATATATTTATAATTGTCAATAGTGTTGTAGTCATATGTCTTAGCCCTAGGTTGATTTTCCATGTAAATGGAAGGACATTATAAAGGAAAAAATAAAACCTAGGTCATGGGACGCGATTCCAAGCTGAATGGAGGGAAAAATATTAACTTTGGGTATCACTTGTGGTTAATTAATGTCTATGAAAATTGGCATTTCCATTAACAAAAGGCAAAAGGAAATAAATGACAATTAAAAAAAAAGAAATAAAGGAAATTAGGAGAAAAGGAAGATGAAGAGATAAGAATATGCATGCAAGGGAAATTAGCGACAAAATAAGGAAAATGAAAGAATATTATGAAAAGGAAAGGAAGAGACACCATACATCAATGATAAAAATGCATCTAAGAAATGGTTGACAACTTTTGTTCAAATTTTGATCAGTTTTAGTTTTGCAAAACTTTAGTTTTGCTAAGGAAGAAATCGTACTCCAAGAGATAGAGAATAAGCAAGGGTGCAGGAAAGTAGAGGAAAAGAAAAGGAAAGCAAGGGAGATCAAGGAGAAGATTGGAAGAGCAACTACAATAGGAATATTTTGTAGGTAACAGGTTGAATGTGTGGTGTCCTTGTTGGGGTTTGAATGCATGATGCATGAATTTGGTGTACATGATTATATTATCATTATTGGAATGTGTTTTTCCAGGATTGACAGTGGTTATGACATTTCCTTTCTATTTCCTCGATAGCCATGGTGTGATTGGATTCATTCTTGGTTCAGCTTTGGATTGTCAAAATATTTTTGATGTGGGTGAGGTGTTCTTAGGAAAATACCAAAGGTGAGGGGTAGAGATGGTTTTCTCTGAGAAACCCATGACACGTGGGTGGAGACAATAACATTCCTCTGGGTATGATGAATAAATTCTAAGGCATCTATGCTTGTGTTGGTTTAGTGATTTATGGACCATTTTAGGTGAAATCACTTTGGTTGAGGGTTGAGGCGGTTTAGCCTCTGGATTCCCTAGTTGGATTTGTTTTAGTTTATCCCATGAGACCCCACATTCATGTTTGGAGTATGGCTTGGGGGTGATTGGTTGAAATAGAGATTTTTGGTTAATCCCAATCTATATTTTGGTGGTACGTGGAAGTCCCTGACTTGATTGACATTTTCATATGTTATTATGTGTTGATTCTTATTGAGATTAATTAGCACAAGTTCTGATTTTATGATTGGTTTATCATGGTTCTAATCTGGTTAAATGTTGGTTACATGCATGTTATATTTCTCAAAATATGATGTTCTCTAGTTAAGGATCCATTCCATGGTTTGATGGGCTCTTAGTTATCTTATATGAATGCATGAGCTAATGTGTGTTACTGCAGCTAGTAATAGAGAGCAACAGGCCTTCTTGATGATTCTTTGACGAAGTTAATTATTTCATGTTAGGGCCCTATAGTACTAGTGTAGCCCCCTTGTTGTTATTATTAGTGTAGCTCCACTATTTTTATTGTTGTGCCCTCACGTTATTAATTTTATGTAGGCTCTGATTATATTGTGACCTCTTAGACTCCTATATATACAAAGGAGGCCTTGTCATTTGTATCATCCAAGAATTGTTCATTTATGTGACGTAAAGGAGGTTTCCCCCTTAAAGAGGCTATTTTTCAAGTTTTTGATCTATATTTTCTTCTATTTTGTGAGTTGGTTACATAATACTTGGTATTAGAGTTTTGGATTCTAGGGTTTCGCTAGTTTACAAGACATCTTGGAATTTTCGCTATAAATTTTTTCTATGAATCTTTAGAAGCTAAAATTTCGATCACACGGAGATGAAATAGTGGTTAACTTTGTGTAATGATTTCAGATATTTTTCACTATATTTTTTGAGATATGGTCTGAAGCATTTAGGGTTTCAACATGCTCTAGAATTCAATCTCAAGCAGGTGACCTAGCGAAAAGCATCATAAATTTTGTTTTAGTAATCAGATTTGAATTTCGTAAAAATGAATTGAAACTTCACAGACTCTAGTTTCTTTGGTATCAATATCAGGACCTAAGGTTGACAAATTGACACGTGGCATCCCGTACAAGTTCTCTCTACCGAACCAATCCATAATTAGGCCATCGTGGGAGATTTGGCCTAACTTTATATTGAAGAATCCAATCTTGTTCTAACTTGCAATGTTGGAAAGAAGACTCAAATTGATACAACAAGACCAAATTTCATACCTTGGGAGGCCAAAATTTCAGTGATACAACAATTTTAATATCAAGCTCCAAAAAGCAAGAAGAAAAATGTGTGTATTTTTTAAAATTTGCATAAGTTTTGTTTGAAAAATTAGTTTGAAGTAATTCAAAGGGATTAGTAAAGAATATATATAATTATTTGGTTCCAATATGCCTTGAAACTAAAAAATGGATACTCCCAGTAAGAAACCAGAAAGCCCTACTATGACAAATGAAGAAGAGGAATAAATTAAACATGATATATCAAAATCACGTGACCATGTGTAACAAATTTCTCTCTCACAAAGAGTAAAAAAAAATAAAATTGAAGCTAAGATGGATGGTTTAAAAAAATATATGGAATATTTGAAGGATGGATTAAAAGTAGACATGGAAACTAAGATGGATGGTTTTAAGGATGGTTTGAAAGCATGCATGGAAGGTTTGACAAAGTTGCTACAAGAAATGCTTCCTAATGGCGAAAAGGTATTCCATGAAACTCATGACGAGAACAAAAGGAATGTTAATCATGATTTTAGAGATTTTAACTTTGGATTGAAGACCAACCACATTCCAAAGATCAATATGAGGAAGTTTGATGGCAAGGATCTAGTAACATGGATACTACAAATGGAGCAATATTTTGATCTACATGATGTGCAACACACACAAAAGGTACGCATTGCATCTTTATATTTATAACCCAATCAATTTGTATGGTATCGATGGATTTGTTCTCATAAAAAAATTATCACTTTGCCAATTTTTACGAAGGAAATGATAGCACATTATGAGGATACAAAGAGAAACACCTTATTTAGCCAATTGATAAATCTCAAACAAAAGGGTTAAATGGAGGAGCACATTGAGGACTTCCAAAAATTGAATACCATGGTAACTAATATTCTAGAGGAACATAGGATTATTTTTGTATAGGGACTTTGAAGGATAAAATCCAACATGAGGTTCACCTTTGGGAACCTGACTCATTGGAGAAGGCATTCAAGGTGGCAAGAAAAGTTGAAAGCAAAATTATGGCAACAAGGAAGTATACCACTCACAACTATAAATTTGGAAGTGTTTCCACTCCTAGCCTTCCACAACCTACAAGGTTTACATCACAACAATTGGTGGAAAAAAGAGAAAAAGGTATTTGTTACAGTTGTGATAGAAAATACACTAAAGGTCATAAGTGTGCCAAGAATAAAGTATTTTACATAGAATATGAAAAGGAGGAAGAAAATAAATAAGAAACATTGAAATAAGAGGATATACACTAGGAACCAACCCCAGAGAAAGAATAAATGAATATGATCATATATTTTAATGCATTGGCGGGGATTACCACTCCTTAAACTCTCAATATAGAAGGATATATCAAGAAGAAAAAGGTAATAGTGCTGATTGATTTGGACAATACCCATAATTTTATTCATTGTAAGATAGCCAAGGAATTTAATTGCTTTCTATATCTAACACGAGAGTGTCAAATTATGGTTGCAAATGGAGGAACTATAAATTGCTCTGGAAAGTGCCATAATATCAAGCTAAGCATGGGGGAACATGTATTGAATATTTAGATTCTTTCCATTCCAATGGTTGGTGTCGATGTTGTACTAGGAGTCCAATGGTTACAATCTTTGGGGATGATAGCTTTTAATTTCCAAGAACTCTTCTTGAATTTTGTTGGGAAGGAAAGGAAATTGAATTAAGGGGTATCATAGGGATATCATGGCATATAATAAGCTCTAATGGAATGACAAATATTTCGAAGAAATAAAAATGAGGAGTAATTGAATAATTATGTTCACTAGAGATTTAAACATCGAAATCATCTATTTCTCCAAATCTCTAAAATTTCTTGGAAAATCATTCCAAGGTATTTGAGACTCCCAAAGGCCTCCCAACTATTTGTGATTATGATCATGTTATTCACTTGATTCCAGGAAGTGTTCCTCCAAACACCAGGCATTATAGATATCCCTATGCCCAAAAGAGTGAAATTTAATGTATGGTTGCGGAAATGAAAGAGGTCGGTATAATTAAACCTAGCTAAAGTCCTTTCTCTACTCCAATAGTATTTGTGCACAAGAAGGATGGATCATGGCATATGTGTATGGATTATAGGGAGCTCAACAAGCTCACTATTAAAGATAAATTTAACATTCCTGTCATTGATGAATTGTTGGATGAATTACATGAAGCAATTTACTTCACCAAGCTATAAATTTATTCAGGATATCATCAAAATAGGATGAAAACTGAAGACATTCCAAAAAAAACATTCAGAACTCATGAAGGTCATTATGAATTTTTGGTCATGCCTTTTGGCCTTACTAAGGCACCTTCCACATTTCAAGTTTTGTTGAATTCCATTTTCAAACCTTTCCTTAAAAAATTGTGTTAGTATTTTTCAATGATATACTAATCTACAACAAGTCTTGGAAGGAGGATGTTCAACATGTTGATAGGGTGCTCAAACTATTGGAGGAGAAACAATCATGTGAAAAAATCTCCAAATGTTTATTTATAGTATAGGAGGTGGAATATTTAGGTCATATTGTATCTCTTGAAGGTGTTAAGGTAGACCCTAAAAAAATTAAAGCCATTAAAGAATGGAAAATCCCCATAACCCTAAAGCATCTTCAAGGATTTCTTGGGTTGACAGGTTTATTATCGCAAGTTTGTTAATAATTATGGGAGAATAGTAGCACCTCTAATAACATTACTGAAGAAAGATGTGTCTTCTTGGACTTCAGAAGCAATTAAAACATTTGAACATCTTAAAGAGGCAACATGCCAATCACCGGTCTTAGCTACATGATACTTCACAAAAAAACCTTCACTGTGGAATTTGATGCCTTGGGAAATGGAATTAGTGTTGTTTTAATGCAAGAAGGAAGACCCATTTATTTTGAAAGTCAGTCAATCAAGGGAAGTTATTTACACAAGCCTATTTATGAGAAGGAAATGTTGGCAATACTACATGCACTAAAGCAATGGTGACCTTACCTAATGGGAAGACACTTCAAGGTAAAAACAAATCATGATAGCCTTAAATACTTTTTGGAACAAATATTATCTTCTGAAGGGCAACAAAAATGGGTCACAAATATGTTGGGTTATGACTTTGAAATCATCTACAAAAAAGGAAGAAAAATGTTGTTGTAGATGCACTCTCAAGAAAGGATGAGGATGTGGAAGCATTTCTTTGTGCCATTTCTATTATCCAACCTGGTTGGATAAATGAAGCAAGGGGTGAATGGAAGAATGATGAAGAGGTGTGGACATTCATTAAAAATTGGCAACAAGACCCTAGTACATTTGATACATTTATCTGGAAAATGGTTCATTATGGTACAAAGATCACTTATATCTTTGTAAGAATTGTGAACTCAAACAAAAGATTCTTTTGGAATTGCACACCTCCCCCTGTTTTTAAAAATTACCACAGGGTCAAGAATGAATTATTTTGGGATGGCCTTAAGTCTAATATTCATAAGTTTGTGGCAAAATGTTTGGTTTTCCGAAAAAATAAAGGTGAGACAATTCAGACCTCGTGTCTGTTGCAACCTTTAGCCATTCCAAGTCAACATTGGGAGGAGATCTAAATGGATTTTATCACAATTTTAACCAAGTCTGAAGGAAAGAGTGTCATCATGGTGGTAGTTGATATAATTACCAAGTATGCACACTTTTGTGCATTATCTCATCCTTTTAAATCCGTTACAGTTGCTAGTGCATTTATGGAAACAATTCAAAAGCTACATGGAAACCTAATGATTATTGTAAGTGACAGAGATCCCATTTTCACTGCAAATTTTTGGATGCAATTATTTTCCTATCTTGGTACTCAGTTAGCTCATAGCTCATCTTATCATCGTCAATCTGACGGACAAAATAATATAGTGAACAAATGTTTGGAATGATATCTTCATTGCTTTGTACTAGATAAACAAACAAAATGGGTCAAGTGGTTACCTCTAGTTGAATGGTGGTATAACACTTCCTTCCATACTTCAGGAAAAATAACCCCATTTATGGAACTTTATAGATATCATGCATCATCCATCACATCATCTTTAAGAGAAAATTCCAAGGTTCAAGAAATGGAAGATCACATTGAGCATCAACAACAAGTTCTCCAGCTCTTAAAGAATAACCTCATTTTGGCACAAAATTGAATGAAACAATAGGAAGATCAACATCACAATGAAAGTTTTTGATGTAGGCGACTGGGTATTTTTAAGGCTACAACCATACAAACAACTGTCCCTCAAGAAAACTAAGAAGGACAATAAATTATCACCCAAGTATTATGATCCTTACAAATTATTGAAAAAGATTGGTACTATGGCATACAAATTGGAGTTTCTTGCATCTTCCTGAGTACACCCGGTTTTCCATGTTTCATGCTTCAAAAAGGTTATAGGTGACAAGCTCCTAGTTCAAACATTATTGCCAAAACTTGACGAAGAAGGAAGAATATTATTGGAGCCTGAAGCAGTCATGGAAACGAGAACCCAACTATGGAATCGATCAATTTCACAGTATCTCATTAAGTGGAAGAACTTACCCAGTAAAGATTCCACATGGTAGAAAGAGAATTTTATACAGAAGCATCCAAAACTACTCAAGCATTGAGGACGACACTTTTTTTGAAGGAGAGGGGCATGTTAGGTCCCTATAGTACTAGTGTAGCCTCATAATTTTTATTATTCGTATATCCCCCCTATTGTTATTGTAGTGCCCATGTAGCCCCCATATTGTTGTTGTTGTGCCCCATATAAGCCCACTATTGTTATTGTTGTGCCCTTATATTATTATTGTTATGTAGGATCTGATTATATTGTGACCCCATATACTCCTATATATACAAAGGAGGTATTGTAATTTGTATAATCAAAGAATTATTAATTTATATGATGTAAAGGAGGTTTCCCCCTCAAAGAGGCTATTTTTCAAGTCGTTGATCTATCATTTCTTCTGTTTTGTGAGTTGGTTTCATAAAAATTCATGCATTCATGACTTACAAGTACCTTGTCTGCCAAGTGTTTTTCTAAATGATTTTCATGTATTTGATAAATTTGAGTAGGAATGCGGCTAATAATAGTAAATAAATATGCCCACAGGTTAATAACAGAGTTCTTGAAGATTTTGGGTAGTTCTTTGCAGTTGGCCTGGAGCTCGCCTGTAAATCTGGAGCAATGATTCTGGTCATAGTATCTTAACTGAGAAATTTTAGTTGTATCTGCATGGAGGATGACCTGTGCATGTGGAGGGAGCCTTCTTTCCGCATGGATAGCTTGGCATGCATGCAACTTGGCTATGAGGTGAGTCAAAAAGGTAGTTCCATTCCTGGAAAAGTTGAATAGTGGATGTTGCTTGACATTTGGGTGATCTGGCGTTCCTAGAGGTTGTAATAAATATTAAAGGTAGTAAGTCCCACTTCCATAACTGTAACTTGGATTTCAAGTCACACATAGTAACTCTCGGCTCATGTCTACCCTATAGATCTTGCAAAAGTGGGTAAATGAGGGGTGGGATGTTATAGGGTAGTATCAGAGCAATTCCATTCCCTGTAAACCTTTCTATGGTACCTGTGTTATCGAGTGGTATCAAATTGAGTTTTATAGTATTGGACCTTGGGGTTAATGCATATGGTTATGGTTATCATGTGTGTAGTTATTGATTCAATTTTATATTGTCATCTTGATTCATGCATGATGTTGATATGTTGTTGTTACTATTATATATTGTGCTAATCTGGACTGACTTGTGCAAATGTAATAGCCTCCCCTAAGATACATTGAGGTATGATTTTGATTATGTATTCTATTTGGTTTATCTAACATGGTATGTTTATAGGAAATAGAAGGCCAAAATATGAAGAGAAGAATGGTGGATTACAGTTCACATGACTCCCTGTACATGCTCGAAGTTAAATCAGTGGAGTGGGAAAAGTTAGTTGAGCAGGAAGGAGAAGAATATTATCCTGATGCAGTACACACACTGAGAAGTCTAAGGGTAGAGATTAGAAGTTGTAAGGCATATAATGACAGATTGATTAAGGCACAAGAAATACTTACAAAGGCTCAAGAAAAACAAGCTAAATTCAATGTAATGATTCTTCAGAGCCTTTCAAACTTACAGAATCAGGGACAGCTGGGGTTTAGTCATGGAGATAGGTAGGAGGAGAAGAATAATGGGGTAGATGGAAGTAGTTCTTAGAGAAGGTATATGCTGGAAAATGACGATACAATGAAGAGTGGAAGACTCTTGGATACAATATTTCCATCACTGCCAACAACATAGTAGGAGTGAGTACTTTCCAAAGGAATTCAAGAAATCCAAGCCTCCTACTTTTGATGGGGAAATGAAGAAATTAGAAGATGCATAAGCATGGCTTCTTGGAATGCAATTTTTTTTCTTCAGATTGCATGATTACATAGAGAACATGAAAGCCAAGATAGACACCTTCAGTCTAAAGGGAAAATCATATATCTTGTGCGAAGATATTAAGAATGTCAAAGGAATCAAAGAAGAGATGCTGATTTGGGATGAGTTCGAAAGACTCCTTAAGAAGAAGTACCTATCTGAGAAATATTATGATGGAAAGGCAAAGGCGTTTTATTTGATCAGGATGGGTTCCATGAAAAATGAAGCATTAGAGAAATCTTGAGCTAAAAAATGGGCCTCAAAACAAAAATGTACAAAAAAAATAAACTTTATAGGAACCAATAGGATTCAATATTGTGATCTCAACCATGGGGGATGGTTCACTATGTTTGCAGTAAAAAGGTCAAAATATAAAAATAAATAAATAAAATAAAATAAAAAATTACTTTTTCAACTCGTATTTTCAACTTATCTCCCTATGATTTTACTCAAATTTCGAGTAGGAGCACTCGTTGGATGTGAAATTTAATTTTTCATCCGACTACCCATGTTGCATACTTTCAAGGGACACTACTACACGAAAATGTGAAATACATGAAAAATGTGATTGCAATCACATTTTTTCATGTATTTCACATTTTTTGTGTAGCAAGGTCCATCAAAAGCATGAAACATGAGTACTCCTTAGATGCAAAATTAAATTTCAAATCCAATGAGTGATCCCATTCGAAATTTGAGTAAAATCATAGGGAGATTAGTTTAAAAGTAGTTTTTTTTTCCTCCAAAACTTGATGAGCTAATCTAATCTTTTTTTATTGTTTCCACTATTATTTTATAATATTCCTTAGGAGACCCATTTTAGACCTCAAAATTATGTAATTATTACAGAACAAGATTTCTAGAATTGTTGAGGTATGTGCCCTACCTCAAGGATGAGAAAGAAAAGATCCAAAGATTCATTAGTGGGTTGTCATTATCATTAAAATAAAATATAGAGTTTGATGAACCTATGTCAGTGGAGGAAGCTATCAGAAAGTTGAAGCATTTTTATGAGCAGTCAAAGCTCAAGCCTGAGTTCAAGTGCGACTAGAAAGACAATGAGAATACTAAAGGAAAATGGCCCAAGAAGCGAGGAAGATCTCAGGATGAAAGTGAGAAGGAAAATGAATCCCCTCATAAGAAGTTTAATGCAGCTGAGAAAGGACATGGGTCTCAGCCTAAAAAGCAACAGAATAAAGGCAGTGGTAGGAAACCATTGAAGTGTTGGATTTTTGGTAAATACCATTGCAAGAAGGATTGTCCATTATACCAAGGTGGCAGGCCACATATATAGTGCTCAGGAAGTGCATACAGTTGGGGATGTTGGTCAGAGAATTCCCCAGATCTATGCAACACTTGATAACATGGAGGTAGACCATCAGACATTTATTATTGAGATGTAAGGTGAGATTTATGATCAATTTGTTTCCATTTCTTGGTTGGTGTAGTTGGCTATAGGGACCAAGAGAAGAGTTCACCATTGTGTGAGATCTTGTGCATTTGAGCCTAATGACCTACCTACAAAAACACACCTAAATGTACTTCCTTTGGGTTCATATATCATGTTTTTGGGCATGGATTGGCTATTTACTTACAGGACCAAGGTAGATTGCTATGAGAAGGCCATTTAGTGCATGGATGATGAGGGAGAAAAAATAATATTGCAGGGAAAGAAGAAGCCTACATCATTGAGAATGGTTACAACTATGTAGGCTAAGAACAACTGTAGGAAAGGGTGTGTATTTTTAGTAGTTCATTTTTCCAGTGACAAAGGGAAGGATGTTGAGGATGAGGAAGTCCTGAGAAAGTATCCTATCTTGCAGCAGTTTCAAGATGTTTTTCTTGCAATGATTCTAGAGTTTCCTCCTCATAGAGAGGTGGATTTCTCTATTGAGTTGGTACCAAGAGTAGCACCAACATCTAAGTCACCATATAGGATGAGCACTCCGGATTTGGTGGAATTGAAGTTGTAGCTTAAAGATATTCTTGATAAGGGATATATAAGGCCAAGTGTATCACCTTGGGGTGCACCAATGTTGTTATTAAAGAAGAAGGATGGTACTCGCAGATTGTGCATTGATTACATACCACTGAAAAAGGTGACTATCAAGAATAGGTCATGGGGGCTTCACTCAAAGAACCTATGATATATCACGTGCATTAATGGCGTACTAAAAAATACCCCTAATTTGACTACATATTGGAAAATACCTCTAAAATTCACATTATTTAACCCCCTACCAATATAAACCCAATATACCTTCCCAATTAAAAAAACCCTTACTTTCACTAGATATTGTAGGTATCCATTTTTTCATTAACATTTTTTATACCCCTTTATATCTTTTCATTAACTTTGAGCTCCATTTTTTATACCTTCCAATATAAAAACCCTTTACCCCCTAATATATGCTCAATATATTATGTCTTTTTTTCCTCATTATATATCCCCCAATATGAACACACGTGGTATGTTATTGCTCCCACAGTGAAGCCCCTGTGGAATAGGTATCCATTGCCTCAAGTTGATGATTTGTTTGATCAGTTGAAGGGAGCAGTGGTATTTTCAAAGATAAACCTAAGATCAAGGTATCATTAGGCATGCATCAAAGAAGCAAACATCTACAAGACTTCATTTCCTACAAGGTATGGGAACTATGAGTTTGTGGTGGTTCCTTTTGGTCTTATCAATGCTCCAACCACTTTCATGTGTTTCATGAACAATGTTTTGCACCCTTACATGTATAAGTTTGTGATAGTATTTATTGATGATATATTGGTATATTCAAAGAATGAGGAGGAGCATGCAAGGAACCTGGCGGTGGCATTGATATTGTTGAGAGAGAATCAATTATATGCCAATCTTAGCAAGTGTAATTTTTTCAGACTTTGATTCATTACTTGGGTTATGTTGTTTCCAAGGAAGGGATATGAGTGGATCTGGAAAAGATTATGGATATCATGGAGTGGTCAGCTCCGAGGAATGTGGATGAGGTCAAATCATTCATGGGAATAGTAGGTTATTACAGGTGGTTCATCAGGAACTTCTCTAAAAATGGCCATCCTATCACATCCTTGCAGAGAAAACGGAAGAAGTTTGAATGGACTATTGAGCGTGTAGCTAGTTTTGATCAGTTGAAGCAATTTCTTACCAGTGCTCTAGTTCTGAAGATTGCAAATCTTGATAAGTGTAGGAATTTATAGGGTAAGTTCCTTAGACAGAACACCAAAGGGCACCGCTCACAAATAGATCACAGATCAATACAACAGTATTCTTGATGTGGTTAAAACCCTCAAAGAGGGAAACAGTCCACGACCTGAGCCAACGTGGCCACTTCAGGCAATTTATTTATAAAAGAATGAAAATTTACATAAGCTTGTCTCATGAACGGTTACCCTACAAAGGACCCTCGATGCTCTTTAAATAGAGATCATGGACCAATAGGGTGTTAAGCCACAGATCAAGTGTCGGTAATACCGAGGAGGGAATGAACCATCAGATCACTACATATCGTGACCATCGGATTGTAAGTTACAAAAGTACATAGTAAAGAAACACACTTTACCTAACTCTACACTAGACCAAGTTATACTTAACTATTTCCTATGTGTCGGAATATCCTAACATCCCCCCTTAAGAACAACTTGGGATAGGATTGAAGGATGTATAAATATGACACAATAGGAGAAGGAAGGAGGCATTAGAGCCTATCCCCCCTTAGTGACAACTTCCTAAACTCCAACCATAAATCAAAGTTTAGTAAACTTCGCCTCTATGAGAGCCTTTGTAAAGATGTCTGCAACTTGATCATCTATTGAAAAATATTGCACTTCAAGAACATGGTCGTGAATGAGCATTTTGATGAAGTGCATGTGCATTTCAATGTGTTTGTTGCGTTGATGTTGGACTAGATCTTTGCATAGTTGAATGACACTTTGATTATCACACTAAAGTGTAGTCGGATGTTGTTGCTGAAAGCCAAACTCTGACAGGATCTGACGAAGCCACAAGGCTTCCTTACTAGCTTCTACGACACCACGATACTCTGCTTCTACTGATGAAAGAGAAATGACACTTTGTTTCTTGCAAGCCCATGTAATAGGTCCTAAACCAAGAGTGAACACATAACCTGCAGTAGACTTTCGATCATCAGGGTCACCAGCCCAATCAGAATCAGTGAAACCAACCAATAGAGGAGATGCTTCTGCACTGTAATGAATCCCAAATTGAACTGTACCTTGAACATAACGAAGTATTCTTTTAGCTACTTTCCAATGACTTTCATGTGGGTTTTGCATAAACCATGCAATAAAGCCAACAACAAAGGAAAGGTCAGGACGAGTATGGGTCAGATACAAAAGTTTTCCTGCAAGTTGATGGTATAAGGTAGCATTACCTTCAGGGGAAGTACAAGTGACTGAAAGTTTAGCTCCAGACTGAAAGGAAGAAGGGGCTGGCTTAGAGTCTTCCATGCGAAAATGGCGTAGAAGACCACAGGCATACTTGGACTAGGAAAGGGAAATACCTTCCTTGGATTGCAAGACTTGAAGACTAAGAAAATAATGCAAGTGTCCTAAGTCTGTCATTTCAAACTTCTTTTTAACACTGGAATTCACATGGTTTATAAGGTTGGGATCACTACCAGTAAGGATAAGATCGTCAACATAAAGAACAAGAATGATAAGAGACTTTCCCACTTTCTTGGTGTAGACAGTATTGTCAGAATGACACCTAGAAAATCCAGTTTCTAAAAGAAAGCTATCCATTTTAGCATACCAAGCCCGAGGAGCTTTCTTGAGACCATAAAGGGATTTCTTAAGCCGATATACAAGGCTGGAGTTTGTTTGTATAAAGCCAGTAGGTTGTTCCATATAGATTTATTCATGCAAGTCCCCATGCAAGAAGGTAGATTTAACATCCATCTGATGGACTTACCATTTGAAAGAGGCAGCAAGGGAAAGAAAAAGGCAGATAGAGTTCATTTTGGCAACAAGGGAGAAGGTTTTAGTATAGTCAATTCCTTCAAATTGTGAAAAACCCTTAGCAACAAGACGAGCTTTATGTTTATCAACTTTGCCATCTGGTCCATACTTGGTTCTGTAACCCATTTGCATCTAACAAGTTTTCATCCCTTTGGTAGAGGAATAAGATCCCATGTATCATTTGCCAATAATGAATGATATTCTTCATTCATAGTTGCGTCCCAATATGGATGGCCTGCAGCTTCTGCAAAGGTGTCAGGATCATAATTAGCTGAAGCTTGAGCTAGTAAAGAATAGGCACTATCAAATTGATAACATGTACGTCACTGGTCTGTAGGATCACCGACATGACGCCTGCTGCATCCCGAGTAGCACAGACCCATTTTGGAAGCTGAGGAGCTGAAGGAGGATCGTGAGAAGGTAGGGGAGGATTGTCATCCTCGCTTTCATCATCTGAAGAAGAAATATTTTCAAAAGTAGAAGAGATAGAGAGAGGTGGCACATCCGCCGAACTAGGCTCGTAGGCTGATATATTTTTAGCAAACTTTACATCTCTTCTAATGATACCATTTTTGGACTTAAGTGGAATAAGTCTATATCCTTTGAAATCTTCAGAATATCCAACAAAAATACATTTTTCACTCTTAGGTTCTAAAGCTTTATGTTTCTCATTTGGAATATGGGCCCATGCTTCACTTCCAAAAACACAAAAGTGACTTACATCTGGTTTAATTGAGCTCCATGCTTCTTCTGGAGTGATATTCTTTAAAACCTTAGTAGGAGTGTGATTTATTATGTAATTTGCACAGTTAATTGCTTCTGCCCAAAAATTAAGACTATGTCCTTTAGATTGAAGCATACAATTAGCCATTTCTTTTAAGGTGCGATTCTTTCTTTCAGCTACACCATTTTGTTGTGGAGTATATGGAACAGTATGTTTCATTTGAATTCCATTCTCAGTGCAAAAGTTGATGAATTTATTGTTAAAATATTCTCTGCCATTATTATATCTTAGCTTAATAATTTGATGTCCAGATTGTTTTTCAACAAAGGCCTTAAAGGCCAAGAACATGTTAAATACTTCACTCTTGAGTTTTAAGAAGTATACCCAAGTGTGTCTGGAGAAATCATCAATGAAAGTTAAGAAATACTTGTAGCCAGAGAATGAAACAACTAGAAGTGGACCACATAAATCACTATGCACAAGCTGTAAAGGCGCTGAGGCGTGCCAAGAGGCACATTTTCCAAAACTTTCCTGATGATGTTTTCCAAGTACACATCTGGAACAAACACCATCTCTACAAGATACCATTGGAAGACCTATCACCATATTTTCCTTACATAGATTATTAAGGGAGCGATAGTTTAAGTGACCAAATCGCTCATGCCAAAGTTTGTTCACTTCATCATTATGAGCAACAAATGCCGAAGGAAGATTTGATGACCCAAAGTTGTTAAACTTATACAACCTTGTAGAATCATCAACAATGTCAGTAGCTAAAATCTTTCTAGGATCTCTTAGGTCCTTAATTACAACATCGTGAGGTGAAAATTCAACGATTTTACCTTCACCTGAATGAGTTATCTGATATACAGATAGAAGGTTGTAGGATAAGGTTGGAACACATAATACATCACTAAATTGACCATTGTCTATATGAACAGTTCCAGTCCCTACAACACTAAGAGATCTATCGTCACCAACATATATATTTTTAGTGTTATAATCATTTAAAGAAGAAAACATGGCTTTTTTTTTGGCCATGTGATAAGAAGCTCCAGAGTCAATGAGCCACTCATGAGAATTAGAAGAAGAAGATACATTTAGTGCATATCCAGACTGAGATGTTTGACAACCACATGTAGAAATTGCTATTCCTGAAGATGAAGTTGAAGTTGAAGAGTGCTCCTGTCACACGAAATCTGTCAAGGGTGCGGACACGACTGACCTTCCTAGAAGTCTAAGACATTCTAATGACAAACAAGACAAAATGGAGTGATCTTTCTCTAAATACACCTTTTACAACATGAAAACTACAAGTGTTTAGGCTTACCTTATTCCAAAACGCTGTTGTTGAAGTCCGTTCTTGACGATCCGGATGAGCTCCTCCTTCAAGTCAATTCCTGCAACCACAAACAATCAAACAATTACCAAGCACTTGCATTTCATATAATAAAACATATATTCAACATGCAGACCAAGGAACACATGAAATAACTCATTAACACAAGCTATTGAGAAAAATAAACCAGTTTGTATTAATAACGAAACAAAGAAACTCTTACAACCTGGCCTTGGTGTTGTGCAAGTTCCTCCCAGGGTCCATCAAGGGTTTTCCTCTACTTTGACAAAGCTCACCCTCTCCCAAGTAGAATCTAGTGAAGACAATCTCTCCTCACAAAGGCTCTAATGGAAGACCTAAATCCTGCAGCATTTACCCAAAGAAAATGTATAGCTCCAACCTCCTCTCCTTCTGGCTCAATGCCTTTATTTATAGTGCTGTAAAGAGGTTATTCAGGTCCACTAACAATGGGATCATCCCCCTCTATGGGTGGGATAGCTCCCTTATTGATGGGATTAGTTCCCCCTTAATAGAGATACATGAACCAACTGGAGGCGCATCCATTTCATCAAACCGACCTCTAGAATGTTCTAGAAGTAACCACAAGTAACTTTTTCAAGATAAAACTCGCGCATTTTGCCTTTTACAGAGGGACGCACCTATCCCTTAACATACAGAGCGTCCATGGACGCATATTTTGTGAACAAGGTCAGCGTCCCCGCAGGTAAGGCTAGAGAGAACCTGCGACCCCAGAGATAAACATAGTTTTTACAAGACTTTCTCTCTTCTTTGAGTTTGAGATGGATAACAGAGGCATGAGACTTGCCTAAGAGGGTAGCATGACTGTTGATTTGAGCCATACTAACTGTAAGTGGTCAAGGTGACATTTTTTAGTGTAACAGATTGCCCCCTAAAGTGCGAAGCCTGGAATAGAATAGGGTTTTGTAATTCTAGGAAGGGTGAAGCGCTTTATCATTTCAAGGATTGTCTTGTGGATGGCCTGGTTGGAACCTGCAATTTTCAACACAAAATACATGGATAAGATCATATCATCACTGAGGTAGGCATTCCCATACTCAGATTCAAAACTTTAACTAATGGACTAACTATTCTGATACAGGAATGATCTTGCAGTACCTCATTTTTATAGACTTTTGTAGACACAGTATGGACGCAGCCATCTGTTTATGATTAGTCTACATAGATAATGAATACAAAACTCCTCGCAGCCTGGATGGTAGAAACTAGATCCAGGGTCTTCACTTCTACTTCCTGAATTGGTACGATTCTAGCCATGTGATTAAATGATTCGATGTCGAACATGGTAGAAACCACTTGATTACCAGTCAATGATGTAAACTGTTAACAAGCGTGAGAGAAACCACCAGTAATGTCAATGGTTCTCAAAGTACCAAGCACAACCCGTGAAATGTGAATAGATGTTTTGATGTCGAACACTTCACGGAATCCTCTGATCGAAAGTCAATGATGTAAACTGACGTCAAAGGCGAGAAACCTGCCATTGATGCATGCAGACTTCAAGGTACTGTCGATTCCTAAGTCATCTTTCTAGATAATGTGTCGATGTCGATAGAAAGCGACCCGTTGCAGGCAAGCCCGCAACACGAAATCATTGTTCAAGTTGAAGAAATGTTGCTGTAAGGACTGACTCAGGGATGGTCAAATGGATGACAAGTATTTTGCAGATGAAAGTTTTTGCTTGCAGACCTCTTGAACACATAACGACACAACAGATGGCTTGGTGACGTATAACTCAAAGTTAACCCCTGGAACCCGGTTAAAGACTTTCAAAGTGATTTGGTCAACTGTGAGGTAAAAGATTTCCCAACCCAGGTGAATGAAAAGTGTCGTGTTCAAGAGCGGTAATAAAGTTTCTTCTGAGACAAAAGGTGACAAATAGGTTCATTCTTCTCTTTTTTCCCCCACCATTTCTGGCAAGTACCTCTTTATTTTTAACAAGCTTGAGGAGGATAACATATGCTTGATTATAAGCTCATCCTTCGGATGAGTCCAACCTAGTTTTGATTCGAACCCTAGGAAGGAGTGGTTCGTTCCTGTTTGTAATTGAACAGGTCCTTTACTGTGAAATGTTTAACGAGCCCAGTATAGGAGAAACTCGGTGTTTTTCAATTTTAGAGAGTCTGAAAAACTTAAGAAGACTCCAAGTTGAACTTTTTCGTAGATTTGTGTCCCTCAAGCCCAAAAAAGTATAAAATAATACCTGGGGGAACCGCTTGATCTTGCGACCAAGGAGTACTTTCATAATTAGTGCCACTGACCTGAAAAGTAAAAAGCGATCAAGGACACGTCGTTTTATTTCCGTATCGAGTTTGAAACGACAAAAACCGGCAATCTTTTCCTGATTTTACGGTCAGAAAAGAGCTATAAGGGGACCGTCTTTTAATTCCGTTTTAACGAGTGTAAAAGAAACGCTCGGCAATCTTTTCATGTTTTAGGAGTCAGAAAAGGGCTTAAAAGATGACTCTGAGGTTTCACTTTTTTTTAACTTTTAATGAGTTTGAAAAAATGATAAAAATGTACTCATATGGCCGACTTTCAATTTAATTTACGAGCAGGAAAAGACGGAAAGAACTCGGCATTTTCATTTGTTTTACGAGAATGAAAAATAGCAAAATAATCTCAGGATTTTCATGAGTTTAACGAGTCTTGAAAATAACTGAAATTTACTCGAGATAGGTTTCATTTTTACAAAAGCTTGAAACAGATAAAAACCATGCTTCAAATTAGTTTCATTTTTACACAAGCTTGAAACAGAGAGAAAACTGTGCTTGATGCCCCCTAAGCATAACTGCTAGAGCGCATGCCCCCTAGCTTCATTTGGATGAAATGAAGGTTGAGTTACGAGATCATTTGAAAGACTCGACCTAAAACTATAAGAAAACTATGCAAAAAACTGAAATAACTAACCTAAACATACAACTTAACTTTTACGAGATCTAGTCAATCTCTCGACTCAAGCAGAGGAGGATTTGTTTCATTTTTTAACGAGCTTGACACAGGAAAAGAACTATGCTCGGATTCGGTTTCATGTTTACGCAAGCTTGAAACGAAAAACTATGCTTGTTATAAGTTCACATGCCCCCAGCATAATGACGCAAAACGAGGTACATGCCCCCCAAGCTTCATTGCATTCAATGAGGTGGATGGAATGAAGCTTTACTTTCAAGATCTTGGAAATACTTGAGGGAGTTGTTTCATTTTTTAGTGAGCTTGACACATGACAAGGAACTATGCTCATAACTACTTTCTACAATCTACCTAACAAAAAAAAATATACTCTAAAAAACCTTGATTCATTTTTTAACGAGCTTGACACAAGACAAGGAACTGTGCTCTAAAAACCTTGATTCATTTTTTAATGAGCTTGACACAAGACAAGGAACTATGCTCTAAAATCCTTGATTCATTTTTTAATGAGCTTGACACAAGACAAGGAACTATGCTCATGACTACTCTCTACCATCTACTTACTTAACCTACCCTTGTTTCATTTTTTAACGAGCTTGACACAAGACAAGGAACTATGCTCAAGACGTTCGCATGCCCCCAGCATAACGATGCAAAGCGAGGTACATGCCCCCCAGGCTTCATTTCATTCAACCAGCTGGATGAAATGAAGGTTTACTTTCAATATTTAACTTGAAAAGGGAGTTGTTTCATTTTTAAAGAGGTTGACACAAGAAAAGAACTATCCTCATACCTGATTCATTTTTTAACGAGGTTGACTCAGTAACAGGAACTATCCTCAAACCTGATTCATTTTTTAACGAGGTTGACTCAGTAACAGGAACTGTCCTCGCACACACTTACTTTCTACAATCTACCTACATATCCTAAAATCTAGCTGATTCATTTTTTAATGAGGTTGACTCAGGAAAAGAACTGTCCTCATGCTTGATTCATTTTTTAACGAGGTTGACTCAGTAAAAGAACTATCCTCATACCTGATTCATTTTTTAACGAGGTTGACACAGTAAAAGGAACTTTCCTCGGAATCCTACTTTCTAACTATCTATATGACCTAAAAACTAGCTGATTCATTTTTTAATGAGGTTGACTCAGTAAAAGAACTGTCCTCATGACAGCCTGTTTCATTTTTTAACGAGGTTGATACAAGAAAAAACTATCCTCGTAACATTGATCATGGCTTCCAACTGGAAGAAAGACATGTCAATGGACACACCTTGATCATGGCTTCCAAAAGGTCTTCATCCGAAGGAAGAATAGTTTTTTGGAAGGAACACACGTCAAGGGACTCAAAAGGGATAAGAACATCGTGTTCAAATAATCCCATAGAGTTTTCCATGTCAATTACCGGATCTAAATCAACAGTGAGAGGCTCACTTACATCGGTAACTGAAAACATGGGACCAGTTGCCACATAATTAACCCGTGGCAGGGTAGATACCACTTTAGAATCAGGAACATTTAGGGGTGTCATATTATTGGTAGTTGAGATAAGACTAGGGAACGAAAGCTGGTCTACACTCACAATACTGCCATTGTGAGGGAAAGACATCACGCGAAAGAGTGTCGATACGACAGCTTTCATTGCATAAACATAGTCTCGCCCAAGGAGTAAATTGAAATCCAAGGGACCTCGAACTACCATAAGATCAATACAGACAGTTTTACCTTCCAAGGTAATAGAAAACTTAGGAAGGATCCCTAAAGGTTCACTAACGGTTCGGTTAAAAGCTTTCAGATTCTGCGTAATAGGCGCAAGCTGAGGGGAACCCAAAGCTTTCCAAACAGTTGAGGATAAAATACTAACAGAAGCACCTTCATCTACCTGAGTACGATGTATGTCCCTACCACCAGCCTTGACAATGATTTGGAAAGGGATGGAGGAAGGAAGACGAGGTTCTGTCAGTCTATTCCAATCAAAGGAATTGTCACACGGAATCTGTCAAGGGTGCGGACACGACTGACCTTCCTAGAAGTCTAAGACATTCTAATGACAAACAAGACAAAATGGAGTGATCTTTCTCTAAATACACCTTTTACAACATGAAAACTACAAGTGTTTAGGCTTACCTTATTCCAAAACGCTGTTGTTGAAGTCCGTTCTTGACGATCCGGATGAGCTCCTCCTTCAAGTCAATTCCTGCAACCACAAACAATCAAACAATTACCAAGCACTTGCATTTCATATAATAAAACATATATTCAACATGCAGACCAAGGAACACATGAAATAACTCATTAACACAAGCTATTGAGAAAAATAAACCAGTTTGTATTAATAACGAAACAAAGAAACTCTTACAACCTGGCCTTGGTGTTGTGCAAGTTCCTCCCAGGGTCCATCAAGGGTTTTCCTCTACTTTGACAAAGCTCACCCTCTCCCAAGTAGAATCTAGTGAAGACAATCTCTCCTCACAAAGGCTCTAATGGAAGACCTAAATCCTGCAGCATTTACCCAAAGAAAATGTATAGCTCCAACCTCCTCTCCTTCTGGCTCAATGCCTTTATTTATAGTGCTGTAAAGAGGTTATTCAGGTCCACTAACAATGGGATCATCCCCCTCTATGGGTGGGATAACTCCCTTATTGATGGGATTAGTTCCCCCTTAATAGAGATACATGAACCAACTGGAGGCGCATCCATTTCATCAAACCGACCTCTAGAATGTTCTAGAAGTAACCACAAGTAACTTTTTCAAGATAAAACTCGCGCATTTTGCCTTTTACAGAGGGACGCACCTGTCCCTTAACATACAGAGCGTCCATGGACGCATATTTTGTGAACAAGGTCAACGTCCCCGCAGGTAAGGCTAGAGAGAACCTGCGACCCCAGAGATAAACATAGTTTTTACAAGACTTTCTCTCTTCTTTGAGTTTGAGATGGATAACAGAGGCATGAGACTTGCCTAAGAGGGTAGCATGACTGTTGATTTGAGCCATACTAACTGTAAGTGGTCAAGGTGACATTTTTTAGTGTAACAGCTCCAAATGGATGTTATGCTTCTTCGTTGCTGCTTCCAAGGCTTCCATCTTCTTAAAGCATTTGGATTCTAAGTGGCCATCTCGATTACATAAGTGGCAATGTCTATCAGTCTTCTTCCCTTTGTTTTTATTTGCCTTATCATTTTGTTGAAATGATTTTTCATTTTGAGGCTGAAATTGCTTAGGACCCTTGTTTGGTTTAAGACCATTCTTTTTAGGATACAACTTCTTAGGATTCTTTGAATCTGGTTGCTGCTAGGCAGCTAAGGCTTTCTTAGAGGAGTTTCCAAGATTAAGAAGACCAAGGTGTAAGAGTTTTTCTTGTTCTCTTATTAAAGAATCACAAAAGGAATCAAAGGAAGGGGACTTGTAGTCTTGTCCTTGATAAATGAAGGCTTCCCTTGTAGAATGGAAGGTGGAAACTGTTAGGCCCCTATTCTACTAGCGTAACCCCTTATTGTTATTAGTACAACCCACTTATTATATTGATGTACCCATGTAGTGCCCATATTGTTACTATTGTGCCCCATAGAAGCCCACTATTGTTATTATTGTGCCCTTACATTATTATTATTATGTCAGCTCTGATTATGTTATGACCCCTTAAACTCCTATATATAGAAAGGAGGTCTTTCCATTTGTATTATCCAAGAATTGTTCATTTATGTAATGTAAAGGAGGTTTCCCCCTCGAAGAGGCTGAATTATAAGGCGTTGATCTATCTTTTCTATCTTTTCTTGAGCTCGTTTCATAACATTTGGTATCAGAGCTGACATAACAATAATAATGTAAGGGCACAATAATAACAATAGTGGGCTTCTATGGGGCACAATAGTAATAATATGGGCACTACATGGGTACATCAATATAATAAGTGGGTTGTACTAATAACAATAAGGGGTTACGCTAGTAGTATAGGGGCAATTTTTTGATCTTAATAATGTGCAAAACACACAAAAGGTAATAGTGTTGATTGATTCAGGAAGTACCCACAATTTTATTGATTGTAAGGTAGCAAAAGAATTGAATTGCTTCTTATATCCATCACTAGAGTGTCAAGTGATGGTTGCAAATGGAGGAACAATAAATTGCTCTGGAAAGTGCCATAATATCAGGCTATCGATGGGAGAATATGTATTGACTAGCCCAATGCTTTCCATTCTAATGGGAGGTGCTGATGTTGTACTAGGAGTCCAATGGCTACAATCCTTGGGTACAATAGCTTTTAATTTTCAAGAACTCTTCATGAAATTTTCTGTGGAAGGAAAGGAAGTTTAATTAACGGGTATTGCAGGGAAACCAAGAAATATAATCAGCTCTAACGGTATGACAAAGCTTCTAAAAAAGGAACAAAGGGGTTTAATTGCACAATTATGTTCACTAGATGTTTCCGCATTGGAATCATCTATTTCTCCAGATCTCCAAAAAGTCTTGAATAATCATTCCAAGGTTTTTGAGACTCCCAAAGGTCTCCCACCTATTTGTGATCATGATCACGCTATTCATCTGATTCCAAGAAGTTTTCCTCCAAACATCGAGCCGTACAGATATCCCTATGCCCAAAAGAGTGAAACTGAACGTATGGTTGCAGATATGATAGAGGCTGGTTTCATAACATTTGGTATCAGAGCTTTGGATTCTAGCATTTCGCTGCTCTAAACAGGTCATCGTGGCATTTTCGCTATAACATTTTATTTTATTTTATTTATTTTTTTTTTTTTTTTTTTTTTCTGCAACGTTTCAGAAGCTAAAAAAAAAACCCATTTGAGAAGACATTGCGTTTAATCTCAGGTCCAAATTTCAGAGACTTTCGTGCTATATTTGCGGAGATATGATATGAGGAAGTTGGTCTTTTTACAAAATCCTGAATTACATTCCAAACAGGTGGCCTGGGGAAACTTGTCATAACTTTCTCTCTGAGCATCAGATTGAAATTTTGTAAGAAGGTACAGAAAGAGGATGGACTGTAGTTTCGTGTACATCTTTTTTAGATCCAAAGGTCGAAACAGTGACTCGTGACACGTCGTACAAGTTCGCTCTACTGAACTAGTCTATAATCAGGTCATCTTGGGAGATTGTGCATAACTCTTCCTTGGAGAATCCAATTTGGATAAGACTGGTGGCATTGGAAAGAGGACACAGAGGGCTACTACAAGTCACAATTTCTGAACTTAAAGATCTGAAAGTACAGAGTTACATTTGTTTCAAGATCGAGCTCCTAAAATCAAGAAAAAACAAGATGAGGAAGTTTGATGGCAAGGATTCGGTAAATTGGATACTTCAGATGGAGCAATATTTTGATCTACATGGTGTACCACTGTTACAAAAGGTATGTATTGCATCTTCATATTTAGAACCAGATCAATTTTTATGGTATGAAGGGCTTTGTTCTTGTAAACAACTTGTTACGTGGTCAATTTTCATGGAGGAAATGATAGCACATTATGAGGATACAAAGTGCAACACCTTCTTTAGAGAAACACCATAACAATTGGAAAGAGTAAAAGGGCTTTGTGACATAGTGGAAAACAAAATTATGGAAACCAGGAAGCATACCCCTCACAACTATAAAGATGGAAGTGTTGTTTCTCCTAGCCTTCCAGAACCTACAAGGGTTACACCACAACAATTGGAAGAAAAAAGAGAAAAAGGGCTTTGTTACAATTGTAATAGCAAATGCACTAAAGGTCATAAGTGTGCTGAGAAGAAATTATTTTACATAGAATATGAAGAGGAAGAAGAAAAGGATCAAGAAACATCAAAAGAAGAAGATATATGCCAGGACCCCATGCTAGAGAGAGAAGAAATGAATCAGACCATATCTTGTAAAGCATTGGCAAGAATTACCACTCCTCAAACTCTCAAGATAGAGGACATATCAAGAAGAAAAAGGTGCAAGAAGTGAAAGATCACATCGAGAAAGAAGAAATGAATCCAACCATATCTTATAATTCATTGGTCAGAATTACCACTCCTCAAACTATCAAGATAGAAGGGCATATCAAGAAGAAAAATGTTCAAGAAGTGAAAGATCACATTGAGCATCAAGAAATGAATCCGACCATATCTTGTAAAGGATTGGAAGAAAATTACCACTCCTCAAACTCTAGAGATAGAGGGACATACCAAGAAGAAAAAGGTTCAAGCAGTGAAAGATTGTACGAATTTACAGGGTAAGTTCCTCAGAATGAACACCAAAAGGACACTGCTCACAACCAGATCACAGATCAATACACCAGTATTTTTGACGTGGTTAAAACCCTCAAAGAGGGAAACAGTCCACGGCCTGCGCCAACGTGGCTACTACAGGCAATTTATTAATCAAAGAATGAAAATTTACATAAGCTTCTCTCTTGCACGGATTACCCGAACAATGACCCTCCATGCGCTTTAAATAGAACTCATGGACCAATCGGGTGTCAAGCCACGGATCAAGTGTCGGTAATACCGAGGAGAGAGTGAACCGTCGGATCACTACATATCGTGACCGTCAGATTGTAAGTTACAAAATGTACAACGGTAAAGAAACACACTTTACCTAACTCTATACCTAACTCTATACTAGACCAAGTTGAACTTAACTATTTCCTATGTGTCGGAATATCCTAACATCCCCCCTTAAGAACAACTTGGGATAGGATTGAAGGATTTACAAATATGACACAATAGGAGAAGGAAGGAGGCACTAGAGCCTATCCCCCCTTAGTGACAACTTCCTGAACTCCAAGCATATATCGAAGTTTAGTGAACTTCGCCTCTGTGAGAGCCTTTGTGAAGATGTCTGCAAACCGATCATCTGTTGAACAATATTGCACTTCAAGAACATGGTCATGAATGAGCTTTCTGATGAAGTGCATGTGTAGTTCAATGTGTTTGCTGCGCTGATGCTGGACTGGATCTTTGCATAGCTGAATGGAACTTTGATTATCACACCAAAGTGTGGTTGGATGCTGCTGCTCAAAGCCAAACTCTGATAGGATCTGACGAAGCCACAAGGCTTCCTTACTAGCTTCCACGGCACCACGATACTCTGCTTCTGCTGACGAAAGAGAAATGGCAGCCTGTTTCTTACAAGCCCATGTAATAGGTCCTGAACCAAGAGTGAAGACATAACCGGCAGTAGACTTCCGATCATCAGGGTCACCAGCCCAATCAGAATCAGTGAAACCAACTAATAGAGGAGCTGCTTTGGCACTGTAATGAATCCCAAACTGTACTGTACCTCGAACATAACGAAGTATTCTTTTGGCTGCTTTCCAATGAATTTCACGGGGGTTTTGCATAAAGCGAGCAACAAGGCCAACAGCAAAGGAAAGATCAGGACGAGTATGGGTTAAATACAAGAGTTTTCCTACAAGTTGACGGTATAAGGTAGCATCAACTTCAGGAGAAGTACAAGAGACTGAAAGTTTGACTCCAGACTGAAAGGGAGAAGGGGCTGGCTTACAGTCTTCCATGTGAAAATGACGAAGAATATCACAAGCATACTTGGACTGGGAAAGGGAAATACCCTCCTTGGATTGCAAGACTTGAAGACCGAGAAAATAGTGTAAGTGTCCTAAGTCTGTCATTTCAAATTTCTTTTTAAGGCTGGACTTCACATGGTTGATAAGGTTGGGATCACTACCAGTAAGAATAAAATCATCAACATAAAGAACAAGGATGATAAGAGAGTTGCCCACTTTCTTGGTGTAGACAGTATTGTCAGAATAACACCTAAAAAAGCCAGATTCTAAAAGAAAGCTATCCATTTTGGCATACCAAGCCCGAGGAGCTTGCTTGAGACCATAGAGAGATTTCTTAAGTCGACATACAAGGCTGGAGTCTGTTTGGATGAAGCCAATGGGTTGTTCCATATAGATTTCTTCATGCAAGTCCCCATGCAAGAAGGCAGATTTAACATCCATCTGATGGACTTCCCATTTTAAAGAGGCAGCAAGGGAAAGAACAAGGCGGATAGAGTTCATTTTGGCAACAGGGGAGAAGGTTTCAGTGTAGTCAATGCCTTCAACCTGTGAAAAACGCTTAGCAACAAGACGAGCTTTATGTTTATCAACTTTCCCATCTGGTCCATACTTGGTTCTGTAAACCCATTTACATCTAACAAGTTTGCGTCCCTTTGGTAGAGGAACAAGATCCCATGTATCATTTGTCAACAATGAATGATATTCTTCATTCATAGCTGCTTCCCAATGTGGATGGCCTGAAGCTTCTGCAAAAGTGTCAGGATCATGATTTACTGGAGCTTGAGCCAGTAAAGAAGAGGCTCTTTCAAACTGAGAACGTGTACGTCGCTGATCTGTAGGATCACCGGCAAGATCACCTGCTGCATCCCGAGTAGCACGGACCCATCTTGGAAGTTGAGGATCCTGAGAAGGTGGGGGAGGATTGTCATCCTCACTTTCATCATCTGAAGAAGAAATGTTTTCAAAAGTAGAAGAGATAGGAAGAGGTGGCACATCCGCCGGACTAGGCTCGCAGGCCGATTTATTTTCATCAAATTTTACATCTCTTCTAATGATAACATTTTTGGACTTAAATGGAATAAGTCTATAACCTTTTACATCTTCAGAATATCCAACAAAAGTACATTTCTCACTCTTAGGTTCTAAAGCTTTATGCTTTTCATCTGGAATATGGGCCCATGCTTCACTTCCAAAAACACGAAAGTGACTTACATCTGGTTTAATGGAACTCCAAGCTTCTTCTGGAGTGATATTCTTTAGAACCTTAGTAGGAGTGCGATTGATTATATAATTTGCACAATTAATTGCTTCGGCCCAAAAACTAAGACTGAGTCCTTTAGATTGCAGCATACAATTAGCCATTTCCTTTAAGGTGCGATTTTTCCTTTCAGCTACACCATTTTGTTGTGGAGTGTATGGAACAGTATGTTGCATTTGAATTCCATTTTCGGTGCAAAAGTTGATGAATGTGTTTTTAACATATTCTCCACCATTATCAGTTCTTAGCTTAAGAATTTGATGTCCAGATTGTTTTTCAACAAAGGCTTTGAAGGCCAAAAAAGTGTTAAATACTTCGCTCTTGAGTTTTAAGAAGTATACCCAAGTGCGTCTGGAGAAATCATCAATGAAAGTTAAGAAATACTTGCAGCCAGAGAATGAAGCAACAGGAAGTGGACCACATAAATCACTGTGCACAAGCTGTAAAGGGGCTGAGGCGTGCCAAGAGGCACGTTTTTCAAAACTGTCCCGATGATGTTTTCCGAGTACACATCCGGAACAAACACCATCTCTGCAAGATACCATAGGAAGACCTGTCACCATATTTTCTTTACATAGATGCTGAAGGGAGCGATAGTTTAAGTGACCAAATCGCTCATGCCAAAGTTTGCTCACTTCATCATTATGAGCAACAAATACTGAGGGAAGATTTGATGACCCAAAGTTGTGAAACTTATACAACCTTGTGGAATCATCAGCAATACCAGTAGCTAGAATCTGTTTAGGATCTCTTAGATCCTTGATTACAACATCATGAGGTGAAAATTCAACAATTTTACCTTCACCTGAATGAGTTATCTGATATACAGATAGAAGGTTGCAGGATAAGGTTGGAACACATAATACATCATTAAACTGACCATTGTCTAGATGAACAGTTCCAGTCCCTACAACATTAAGAGATCTATCATCACCAACATATATATTTTTGGTGTTACAATCATTTAAAGAAGAAAACATGGCTTGGTTTTTGGCCATGTGATAAGAGGCTCCAGAATCAATGAGCCACTCATGAGAATGAGAAGAAGAAGATACATTTAATGCATAACCAGACTGAGATGATTGACAACGACATGCAGAAAGTGCCATTCCTGAAGATGAAGTTGAAGTTGAAGTTGAAGAATGCTCCACATGGATGTTATGTTTCTTCATTGCGGCTTCCAAGGCTTCCATCTTCTTAAAGCATTTAGATTCTAAGTGGCCATCTCGATTACAAAAGTTACAATGTCTATCAGTCTTCTTCCATTTGTTTTTATTGGTCTTATCATTTTGCTGAAATGATCTTTCATTTTGAGGCTGAGTTTGCTTAGGACCCTTGTTTGGTTTAGGACCATTCTTTTTAGGATATGACTTCTTAGGATTCTTTGAATTTGGTTGCTGCTGGGCGGCTAACGCTTTCTTGGAAGAGTTTCCAAGATTAAGAAGACCAAGGTGTAAGATTTTTTCTTGTTCTCTTATTAAAGAATCACAAAAAGAGTCAAAGGAAGGGGCCTTGTAGTCTTTTCCTTGACAAATGAAAGCTTCCCTTGTAGAATGGAAGGTGGAACAAATACAGAGTAGGCTGGTCCCAACTTAGTAAGGATGGAATAAATAAAGTTACTATCTTCTTTCTTAACCTTAACACCTTCCAAGAGATATCTAAGGGTCTTGAATTTGGACAAGAAATCTTCAATGCAAGAAAAATTATTAGGATCCAATGTAAGCAACTCATTTTCAAGTTGATGGGCTCTAATTTCATTTTTAATCCCAAAAACTTTAGTGATTTGTTCCAATGCTTCATGAGGAGTTTCAAGTTCTGCAATATGGAATCTAAGATCTGGAGAAATAGACATCCCTATCAAACCACGTGCTTGATCTTGTCTATTTTCCCATTTTGCAGCCTTGTCTTCATCTTTTGGTTTCTTCTCTTGGCCTGTGGCTATTCTGTAGAGACCTTTACTTCTAAGTAAATCTTCCATGTAGGATATCCATTGGAAGTAGTTAGTGCTGTCAAGAATGACTTGGCATGGACTTTCCATTTTAAAAAAAACTGAAGCTGAAGATGCTGAAAGTAAGTGTTCCAATGGATAGATCTCGAAAAATTAGGCGGTTTTAAAAAAAACGGCTTGAAAAAGGCTTCCGGATGAAGAAGTTATGGCTTTTTGAAAAACATTTGTTGAAGTTGCCGGCAAAGTGCGCGAATGTGCGGAAATGAAAAAATCCGCCCCCACAAAATGGAGACTTGAACCCAAGACCTCTACTCTCTTAAAATAGCTTTGAACCAATTGATCTATACAAAAAATTTGAGAGAGAGAGAGAGAGAGAGAGAGAGGGGGGGGGGGAAGGCCTTGGTCTGCGTGCTTGCCTTGAGAAAGCTCTTTTTCCCTAGAAAACACAAAACACAAAACCCAACACGGACATGCAAAGAAAACGAACCTTATGGCTCGAAGTTAGCTTTAGCCGGAAACTAAATATTTTTCTCAATGTTTCTGATTTTCCAAGATCACACTAAGGTGCAGGGAAAAGAGCATACGCATGAGAAAAAAAACTTCCTTTCTGTTTCTGATTTGCCCAGATCGCACAGAGTCGCAGGGCAAAGAGCATACGCAGAAATGAAAGGTATAGATCCGGTAATAAAAAAGGCTAAATAAACAGAAACCGAAATAAGCAGAGAGAAAATAACAGTAAACTGCAAATAAAGACTGTATACCTCCAGATCTAAAAAATGACGCAGCTAGGGCTACCGGAAACCTTTTCGCGTGAAACGAAAGGGGTTCCTCACTGGAACAGATGCTCCGAACACAACAGAGCAGTCCTCTCAACCTGAAAGCAGTAAGAAATAACAGATCTAGGAAACGGCAATCGGATGCAGTTCTACCGGCTTCAGATTTGGATCACCAACGGACGCGGCCCTCAAATAGCTCTGATACCATGTAGGAATTTACAGGGTAAGTTCCTAAGAAAGAACACCAAAAGGACACCGCTCACAACCAGATCACAGATCAATACACCAGTATTTTTGACGTGGTTAAAACCATCAAAGAGGGAAACAGTCCACGGCCTGCGCCAACGTGGCTACTACAGGCAATTTATTAATCAAAGAATGAAAATTTACATAAGCTTCTCTCATGCACGGATTACCCGAACAATGACCCTCCATGCGCTTTAAATAGAACTCATGGACCAATCGGGTGTCAAGCCACGGATCAAGTGTCGGTAATACCGAGGAGAGAGTGAACCGTCGGATCACTACATATCGTGACCGTCGGATTGTAAGTTACAAAATGTACAACGGTAAAGAAACACACTTTACCTAACTCTATACCTAACTCTATACTAGACCAAGTTGAACTTAACTATTTCCTATGTGTCGGAATATTCTAACAAAGATCACATTGAGCATCAACAACAAGTTCTCCAACTTTAAAGGATAAGGCCACTTCGGTGCAAAATCAAATGAGAAAACAAGCACTTAAAAAATGGTGATCTTACCGAATGGGAAGACTTTTCAAGGATGAGGATGTGGAAGCATTGCTTTGTGATATTTCTATTATCCAACCAGATTGGATAAACGAAGCAAGGGATGAATGGAAGAAGGACGAAGAAGTATGGCCACTTATTCAAAAGTTGCAAAAGATCCTAATTCAAACAATATTGCCAGAAATTGAAGAGGAAGGAAAAATCATATTGGAACATGGAGCGTCACAGAAACAAGAACTCGACAGCTATGAAATCGATCAATTTCAAAGTATCTCATCAAGTGGAAGAACTTACCCGCTAAAGATTCCACATGCGAGGACAAGAATTTTATACAGAAGCATCAAGAACTACTCAAGCGTTGAGGACAACGCTTTTTGAAGGAGAGGGGCATGTTAGGCCCCTATACTACTAGCATAATCCCTTATTGTTATTAGTACAACCCACTTATTATATTGATGTACCCATGTCGTGCCCATATTGTTACTATTGTGCCCCATAGAAGCCCACTATTGTTATTATTGTGCCCTTACATTATTATTGTTATGTCGGCTCTGATTATGTTATGACCCCTTAAACTCCTATATATAGAAAGGAGGTCTTTTCATTTGTATCATCCAAGAATTGTTCATTTATGTAATTTAAAGGAGGTTTCCCCCACGAAGAGGCTGAATTATAAGGCCTTGATCTATCTTTTCTATCTTTTCTTGAGCTGGTTTCATAATAGAAACAAACACAGAGTAGGCTGGTCCCAACTTAGTAAGAATGGAATAGATAAGGTTACCATCTTATTTCTTAACCTTAACACCTTCCAAGAGAAGTCTAAGGGTCTTGAACTTGGACAAAAAATCTTCAATGGAAGAAAAATTATTGGGGTCCAATGTAAGCAACTCATTTTCGAGTTGATGGGCTCTAAGTTCATTTTTAATTCCAAAAACTTTAGTGATCTGTTCCATTGCTTCATTAGGAGTATCAAGTTCTGCGATATGGAATCTAAGGTCTGGAGAAATAGACATCCCTATCAACCCACGTGCTTGATCTTGCCTATTTTCCCATATGTCTGCCTTATCTTCATCTTTCAGTTTGGTTTCTTGGCCTGAGGCTATTCTGTAAATACCTTTACTTCTAAGTAAATCCACAATGTAGGACCACCATTGGAAGTAGTTGGTGCTGTTAAGAATAACTTGGCATGGAATTTCCATTTTAACAAAAACTGAAGCTACAGATGATGAAACTAAGTGTTCCAATGGAAAGATATCGAAAAAATAGGCTGATTAAAAAAAAAACAGCTCTGAAAACGGCTTCCGGATGAAGAAGTTATGGCTTTTTGAAGAAACATTGTTGAAGATGCCGACGAAGTGCAGGAATGTGTGGAAGTGAATGATAATGTTATATTTTAAAAAAAATCCACCCCTTTTCCAAACTTAATCTAATTAGCTCAACAAATAGAAAGACTTGAACTCAAGACCTCTATTCTCATAAAGTAAGTTTGGACCAAGTGAGCTAGTTTAAAAGGTTAGTAATTTTTGGAAAAGAGGAAGGGTTTTTTTTTTTTTTTAGTCATCGAAGCTTTGGGGTGCATGCTTACTTTGAGAAAGCTCTTTTTTGCCTACAAAACAAAAACCACAAAACCCAAAATGGACATACACAAAAAAAAAAACCTTACGGCTTGAAGTTAGCTTTAGCCGAAAAATAAATATTTTCCTCAAAGTTTCTGATTTTCCGAGATCACACTAAGGCACGACAGAAAAGAGCATACGCATGAGAAAAATCCTTCCTTTTTGTTTCTTATTTTCCCAGATCGCACAGAGTCACGGGGCAAAGAGCATACACAGAAATGAAAGGTATAGATTCGATAATAAAAAAACAAAGACCTAATAAATTGAAATAAACAGAGAGAAAATAACTAAAAACTGCAAATAAACATTGTATACCTCAAGATCTTAAAAATTACGTAGCTAGGGCTACCAGAAACCTTTTCGCGTGAAATGAAAGTGGCTCCTCACTGGAACAGATGCTCCTAACATAATAGAGCAGTCCTCTCAGCCCGAAAGCAGTCAGAAATAGTAGATATAGGAAATGACAGTCGGATGCAGTTCTACCGGCTTCAGATTTGGATCACCAATGGATGCGGCCCTCAATTTGGCTCTGATACCATGTAGGAATTTACAGGGTAAGTTCCTCATAAAAAACACCAAAGGAAACCGCTCACAAATAGATCACAAATCAATACACCAGTATTCTTGATGTGGTTAAAACCCTCAAAGAGGGAAACAGTCCACGACCTGAGCCAACGCGGCCACTTCAGGCAATTTATTAATGAAATAATGAAAATTTACATAAGCTTCTCTCATGAACGGTTACCCTACAAAGGGCCCTCCATGCTCTTTAAATACAGATCATGGAACAATCGGGTGTTAAGCCATAGATCAATTGTCGGTAATACTGTTACACTAAAAAATGTCACCATGACCACTTACAGTTAGTATGGCTCAAATCAACAGTCATGCTACCCTCTTAGGCAAGTCTTATGCCTCTGCTATCCATCTCAAACTCAAAGAAGAGAGAAAGTCTTGTCAAAAATATGTTTATCTCTGGGGTCGCAGGTTCTCTCTAGCCTTACCTGCGGGGACGCTCACAATGTTCACAAAAGGTGCGTCCTTGGACGCTCTGTATGTTAAGGGACAGGTGCGTCCTTCTGTAAAAGGCAAAATGCGCGAGTTTCATCTTAAAAAAGTTACTTGTGGTTACTTCTAGAACTTTCTAGAGGTCGGTTTGATGAATTGGATGCGCCTCCAGTTGGTTCATGTATCTCTATTAAGGAGGAACTTATCCCATCAATAAGGGAGCTATCCCACCCAAAGAGGGGGATTATCCCATTGATGGTGGACCTGAATAACCTCTTTACAGCACTATAAATAAAGACATTGAGCCAGAGGGAGGGGAGGTTGGAGCTATACATTTTCTTTGGGTAAATGCTGCAGGAATTAGGACTCCCATTTAGAACCTTGTGAGGAGAGATTGTCTTTGCTTGATTCTACTTGGAAGTGGGTGAGCTTTGTCAAAGTAGAGGAAAACCCTTGATGGACCCTGGGAGGAACTTGCACAACACCAAGGCCAGGTTGTAAGAGTTTCTTTGTTTCGTTATTAATACAAACTGGTTTATTTTTCTCAATAGCTTGTGTTAATGAGTTATTTCATGTGTTCCTTGGTCTGCATGTTGAATATATGTTTTATTATATGAAATGCAAGTGCTTGGTAATTGTTTGATTGTTTGTGGTTGCAGGAATTGACTTGAAGGAGGAGCTCATCCGGATCGGCAAGGACGGACTACAACAACCGCGTTTTGGAATAAGGTAAGCCTAAACACTTGTAGTTTTCATGTTTTAAAAGGTATATTTAGAGAAAGATCACTCCATTTTGTCTTGTTTGTCGCTAGAGAGTTTAGACTCCTAGGGAGGTCAGTTGTGTCCGCACAAACGACTTTTTCCGCCACGACAAATTGGCGACTCCACTGGGGAATCCATTAATGAGAGAGTCTTTTCCTTTGTGTGAACTTTGCTCTGTGAAAATCACTTTTATTTTCTGTTTTTTGACTGTGAGAATTAGTATTTGGGTGGCTTAGCTTTAGATTTAGTTAGATTTGGTTTTTCTCAACTTTTCCAGAAGGACGCACCCTCTGAGTACTGCACAGTGCGTCTTTGGACGCGCTGTTGCCGTTTGCACAGAGCGGGCCCGCACCTGTTATAACGGGTTGCCTGCGTCTTCCTGTAAAATTTAGGAAAATTCCATTTTTTGCTTTAATTGCTTTTAGATTTTGATTTTTCTTAGTGTTTTCTACCCAGATCCTTTAGTACCCTGTCAAGAATTTTCACCTGAACTTGTTTTGTGAGCTTTGAGTGTTTTAGTGGATTTCAACGAAGTTTAGGCCTAGGGTTTGATTTTTCAATAGGTCCTGTAGTGACTTTGACGGTAGAAAGTTGTCCAGCCTTAGATCTCTCTGGTTAGTCAGCCTTCTTAGAAGTCGGGCCTGTCGTAAAGTCTCCTTGTGTGAGCAGCTTGCCATTTAAGTTGTTTTGGGTCAAATTTCGAATTACTTGTTTATAAAGTGTTGATTTCCATTTTACAAAAGAACAAAAAGATTAGAGTTTTGTTTTGACTAGTTTTTGGTTCTGCAATAAGCTAGTCCTTGATTTGATTGTGATCAAGTAAAACACCTTAGAATAATCATTGTTGGTTTTGGCCTCGTTAAGATTGCTTAGAGTAAATTTACCTTTTAGTTTGCTTATGAGTGCATTTTCATAGATTTTAATAGTTGTTAAGATTGATTTTTGGTTATATTAGATTTATTTGCTTTATTAAAAGAAAAATACAAAAACATCTTCTTTAAAAGTCTTGTTTCAAGTAGCTTTTTGTTTTTGAAAGAGAAAAAGAGTTTTTTCGTGCATGTAAAGAGCGGTCATGTTTTTTATGCTTGGAAAAGACAAACGAATTGTTTCTTTGATTGTCTTCAATTAAGAAGTTGCTTTTATAAAGATTGCATTCTCTCAACTTTTTAGTTAAGCAATTCATCGAAAAAGTAAAGTAGTGGGTAAATCATCCTAGGTGCATTTTGTAGTGGTTTCGAGTCGAGTCAACACACCACTGGTTTCACTTCCATCACCTTTTGACTTAAGAAACAACCTTAAAAGTAACGCTTAAATTAAAATCAATCTAGTAATTTTTATTTTTCTAGGGCTCTGAAACACCAACATAGCTTAGGCTAGGGTCTTGGAGTAGGTGAGTACTTAACTCTCCAAGACTACAAAACCAAACAGATAGTTTATCTTGAGTAGATTAAATCCAATTGTTTCAGTTATACTCTGGGAAAGCTCCTCTTAAAGGAGAAGCACGAGCTCGTGTCCGAACCAGTGAGGGGATCATTCCTCCCTCGTTGGGAACGACGCCAGACAGTACGTATTACAAACGGTAAACCTCGGATTAACCATTGTCGAGGAGCCAGGGGTCACTTATCGGTAAACCTTGGATTATTGTCAAGGAGCCGGTAAGGGGATTGAGCTTGTTACTCTGCCCTTGCGTGCTGTCGGAGTTTAGACTGTTCCCCCAGGTGTAATTGTTGTGATTGGTAACTTTAGTGACCATAATCTTTAGGGTTCTACCGAGGTGACGGTGGAGGGAAGGTCCCACTGTACCTGGAGCAGACGTCGGTTATACTCACTTGGATTTTCCGGGGGGTTCACTTCACTTCGAGACGGTTAAAGTGGAGGAACTTGTGCCGGTCTATTCATTAAGCAGGTTGCCGGGGTAACTGTTCCACCCGCCATTTCTGTACTGAATCCTGCGAGGTTGGGCCTAATCACCAACTAGCGCTTTTGGTCCGGAAGACTACTGTTTGTGTGTGGTTTGACGCTCTAGATTATTTAGGCGTGTGCTTCAAATTTGTTTGCTTCTTTAGAAGACTTTAGGTGGTTTGATTTGAAATTTTTACTTTGTTTTCGTGTGTTGTAGTTAAAAATCTTTAATTGTGGCGGAATTACCGAGACAGTCCCGTAGACTTCGGGGCCAGTCTCCTGAAGTTGTTTCTGTGGCCGAATTGTTGAGAAGATCCCGTAGACTTAGGGGATCCCCTCCTCGAGACGACCCGGGTAATTTAGAAGGGTTAAAGGTCCTTGTAACTCCTCCTAGTGACAGTAGAGTAGGTTCACCTGAAGAAGGAGAATCTTCCTTGGTAGTCCATCCAGATTACCAAAGTTTAGAAACAGGTTACAATCCCGAAACTGTTACAGTTTCCGAGCTTGCTGGTAGTTTTTCATCTGCCAGTGAAACAGGCGAAGAACCTGAAATTTCCGAACCTGTTACTCCAACTTCTAGTGTCCCTGATTCACCGAGAATAGAAAGAATTATCACCGAAAATCTACCTTCTGGTTTGATTGCTATAGAAGAACTTGCTCCAGAAGAAGATATAGGTGTCTCTCACCTTGAAGGTCAACTTACTATTGATCTAAGGGAGCGTGAATCCATCTTTTACAGTCCTCCTAGAAGTACTTCTTGGTACCTTGCGTTAACCAATTTTTTAGACAACTCAGTCGGTTTTTCCACACCTCGTACTCCTTTTCCACCTGGAGGTATTCATACTCCTGTAAATATGTCTGGTCAGTCGTCCGTGTTTACACAAAGTCCTGAATCTTTTTTACACGGCGGTCCTTCTGTTCCCACTGGGTATCAGTCACTTTCTGGTACCTTTGCGGGGGCATCTCCTCAACCCATTGATCATGGGTTATTTGCTGGAAACAGTGGTAATATACCATTGGGTGTAGGAGACATTTACATGATGTCAGGTTCAGTTCCCGTTTCCCAACCTCAAGGTGGCCAATTACCGCCTGGGGGGCAACCGCAGTTAACGCCTGGGGGGCAACCTCAAGGTACACAAATCGTGTCTGGGGGGCAACCTCAAAGTCAGTATGTACCTATGGTGCAATACTTGCCTCAAGGTCAACCTCAGCCTCAATATGTACCCCAAGGTCAACCTCAGTATCAATATCAACCTCAAGGATGGCAACCTCAAGGATGGCAACCTCAAGGGTATCAACCCCAAAGTTATCAACCTCAAGGGTACCAACCTCAAGGTCAAGGTCAACCCCAGTATCAGTATTTACCTCAAGGTTATCAACCTCAAGGTCAATACTCAAGTCAAGGTTATCAACCGCCTCAAGGTCAGTCATATGTTCCAAGTATGGGAACTGCACCTTACAATTATCAATCCTACCCTCAATCTGGTTATGGATCTCAGTACCCTCAACCTGTTACGGGTCAGTACCCTGGAATGTTAGTGTGGGATCCCTCACAGGGTCAACAGGTGTTGCAGCCAAGTGTACAGATGGTTCCTCAAGCTGGACAACCCGTAGTTTCTGGTCCAACCCAGCAACCGCAACCTGTCCAGCCAAATGTTCAAACTTCTGTAGCTTCGGTAGTTACTCAGCCGTCAATTGCACCTAGTACTCCATCTCAAACGGCTGCTGCAACTATCGCTACATCTACCATACTTACTTCTGGAGTATCGACGGCTCCAGTTTCTACTGTCCCTGTTACCACACCTCAGACATCTTTACCGTTGTCTGGATCTACGATTCAAACCACGGTCCAGATGCCTGTAGGTCAGCCTGGTATAAGTACGGTTGTGACTACTCAACCTCAATTTGTTCAACCTCCGTACCAGGGACAGTACCAACCTGGGCAAGCTGTCCAACAACCGGTTTACCAGTATCAACCGTATCCTGGGTACACTTATCAACAACCTCAACAACCCCAGTACGGTCCGGTTAATCCTGGTTTTCCAGGAGGATATAATATCCCAAATGCGACTCCTGTTCCTAGTTATCCTGGATATCCTCCTCCTGGGGCTGGTATTGTGACCCAGAGTTTTAGAGATCCTAACCGGCAGTTACCGTTTATTGCAACTTTGGATTTACCCGACTTGACGCGCCTAACGAACGATCCAATTCAATATCTTCAGTTCTGGCCGCCAATGCCAAATAAGTTGCCCAGTGATATACCCAAGTTCGAAGGTAAGTCTGGAGAGGATCCGTCCAATCATGTGATGACTTACCACCTCTGGTGTGCTTCGAATTCTATCTCAGATGATTCCATCCGCTTACGTCTTTTCCAGCGTACACTCATTGGTCTCGCGGCCAAGTGGTACATTGAGTTACCACGGGCCTCTTTTTACAACTTTAGCCAGTTAGCTACCTCGTTCTTAACTCACTTTCAGTTGCCGGTCAGATACGATAACGGCACGGAGTTATTAACTTCACTAAAACAATCGACGTCCACGTATATTTCTGATCACATTCATGAGTGGAGACGTCGAAGGCGATTAGTGAAAGTTTTTATCCCGGACCAAATCTTAGCTGAATGGTTTGTCAAATCATTATTACCGAAGATTACTGAAGATGTCGCTAAGGCCGGAGTAGTTACTGAGGAGCAAGTCATTGCTCAGGCACAATACCTTGACTTAGTTTACACTCAGTCGGGTACGTTACACGAGAAAATTCCGGATCTTCCAAAGTCGAATCAAATCGCTGCTGCTCCTTCGGGATCTCATGCCGCTGATGGTATGATTGGTATCGTGACTACGAAGAGCAAGAAGAAGTCTTCCAAGGCTTCAACTACTCCAATTATCACTTTGCCTGATTCTCCGACAGGAGAGTCTTCTCCTGAACTCACCGCCGACATTCACGCTGTAGAAACATCTACGGCCAAATCAAAAAACGGTGGAAAGAAGAAAGGAAAGAAGAAGGCTAAAGCAGACAAGGCTCCAAAGGAGAAAACTGAAAAGTCGGAAACCAATGACGAAAAACGCAAACCTCGATATCCTTGTCTTATTTGTGAAGAGGATCATTTTACGAGAGATTGCCCTCATCGGGCCGAGGTTGTAAAAATAGTCAAAGGTTCTCCCACTCCTGCTGTGTTAAAGAATCCATTTCCAGAGCAGGAGAATAAGATGATAGGTTCTTCTTCGAATGCCAGTGAAGAACCCATTTTGATGATGTCTCATGTGAGGATTGCGACTCGATCGCAAGATTATGGTAGTAAGGCTCCTGTTGATGGCAAGGAAGCAGAATCTTCTCACTCTAACCCATCAACCTCAGCTCCTGGTTCCGATCCACTACAGATCGAAAAACCTAACCCAGACTTAGTGATTAAGCCGCCCGCCAAGGGTGTACTTCGAAGGTCTGCTTTCAATCCACATGCGAGAGCAGCCCAGAATTACAACATTGTTGAGGACTTAGCTGTTTCACCTTCAGCAATGTCGGCACTCGAAGTGCTGCAATCATGCCCAGCACAACGGAAATTGCTTTTGTCGGCTATCGGAGCTGTCGATGTTCAGGACCCGAACCTAATGATCTTTGATCTAGAAAATAGTACACCACGTCTCCCCCATCAAATGGCTTTCCAAATTCCAGTGATAGTCAAAAACAGGCCTATTCATCGGACTGTGATTGATGAGGGAGCTTCTACGTGTATTATGTCGATTCAATGTTGGAGATCGCTTGGTTCTCCTTCGTTGAACCAATCCCCCACCATCCTTAAGGCCTTTGATGGCCGTGGGTTCCGTCCGTTTGGTATTCTACAAGAATTGCCTATAGGGGTTGAAGGTAAAACCGTTAGTCTGGATGTGGAAGTGGTTGATGCCCCTCTAGACTACAACCTTCTTTTGGGTCGAAGTTGGTCATATGCTATGACAGCGGTCGTTTCATCGGTCTTCAGAGTAATTAAGTTTCCACATAACGGTAAGATCGTGACTATTGATCAGCTGACATACTTTTCATCCGACCCAGCCTCTTCAGAGAGTATCCAGCATGTTGGTAAAACGACAATCCCTTATAGGGATGTTGGTGTAGGTTTAGTTAAGGATTCCGGTTTACTGGGAACTTTTCCTCTCCCTCCACTCAGCGCAGATCCTTCGTTTGCAACCATTCATATGATTACATCAGAAAACATTATTTATGATGATCCTTGGTTCGTCCCATCTGACTCTGAGATAGACTCACTCGGTGATGTTATGCCTTTGAGTCCATATGAAATTGCTTATGAAGCTCTCATGTCTTTTACTGACTTTCATTCAACCGAAGTCGACCAAATGAATGTGGTCAGTGAAGAGTCACTTTTTACCTCACCCTTAGAACGGATAACGTTTCCCGAAGTCGTGTCATCTGACGAACAACTTCGCGAAATCCTAAGTGTAGACGATCTACCATGGGAAGATCTCCATCACAGATCTTCGTTTTTACCTAAGGATGATGCATTTGAAAATGATTTTTCATCTATCTTTACCGCTGAATATGTCAAAGACGCTCAGGATCCAACGAAACATTCTGATTCAGAGTTGAATTTAGGGAATATTTCTCGTACTATTCCCATTGATATTTCAGTGAAGCCCGGAATCGAGGAAAACATTCATATAGGTGCCGCATGTACTGAAGAAGAAATCCAAACTTACAAGGCCCTATTCCAAGAATTCCGCGACGTGTTTGCCTGGTCTTACGAGGAAATGCCGGGAATTGATCCTGCCATTGTTATTCATGAAATAAAGACCTACCCGGATGCTAAACCCGTCCGGCAACGGTTGCGTCAAATTCACCCTCGAAAAGCGGCTGCGATTAAAGCAGAAGTCGAAAAGCTGTTGAAAGCAGGTTTCATTTATCCGATCCCGTTAACGGATTGGGTATCGAATATTGTTCCGGTCAACAAGAAACAAGGAACAATAAGAATCTGTATCGACTATAGGGATATAAATCGAGCTTGTCCAAAAGACAACTATCCTACGCCTTATATCGATCAAATTATTGATGATTGTGCCGGAAGTGAAATGTTTTCCTTCATGGATGGTTTTTCGGGCTATAATCAAATCAATATTCTACCTGCCGACCAACCAAAAACGGCATTCATTTGTCCATGGGGGACATTTGCTTATTGCAAGTTACCTTTTGGGCTTAAGAATGCCGGGGCCACTTTTCAACGGGCGATGTCTTATGCATTTCATGATATCAAGCACATTGTGCAACCCTATCTCGATGATTTGCCTGCTCATTCTTTACATCGAGCTGATCACCTTGTCCACCTACGAGCAATCTTTATGAGGTGTAGGCATTATCGAATTCGGTTGAATCCCCACAAGTGTGTTTTCTGTATAGAAACAGGTCGATTGCTGGGATTTGTTGTTTCAAAAGCCGGCATTCGCGTCGATCCCTCGAAAGTCGAGGCTATCATCAAATTGCCTCCTCCTTCGAGTTTGCGCCAACTCCAAAGTTTGCAAGGGAAAGCGAACTTTTTACGCCGATTCATCCCAAACTACGCCGAGGTCACTAAAGGTTTTACACGGTTGTTGAAACAGAATGCACAATTCTTTTGGGACGAGATTGCCCAACAATCTTTTGATGCACTTAAACACGCGTTGACCCATGCACCGTTATTGCATCCTCCCAACTACAACCAAGACTACTTCTTATACCTCGCAGCTTCGCATTCCACCATTGGAATGGTGTTAGTTCAAGAAGATGAATTCGGAGCGGAGCATGTGATATATTATCTTAGTAGGACCTTGAATCCAACTGAGCTAAAATATTCGCATGTGGAGAAATTGGCCCTGGCAGCCGTTCAAGCTGTCCAGCGTTTCCGTCACTACATTCTTCTCCGCAAAACTACAGTTATTTCGGATTGCAACCCTATGATTTATATTTTGACAAAACAACTGCTAGGGGGCAAGTACTCTAAATGGATTGTTATCCTGCAAGAGTTCGACTTGGAGTTCGAGAAGTCCAAGTCTAAGAAATCCTTAGTTTTTGCGGAATTGATGTGTGATTTCCCGAGTGCTGACACAGAGACTGTGGCAGAGGAGTCCATTGCGGACGAATCTTTGTTTCTTATCAGTACTGTAGATCCGTGGTACGGGGATATAATCATTTATCTCCAAACCCAAACCTTTCGGCCTGAAGCTTCCAAAGCGGAACGTCGAAAAATTCGGTTTCAATCCCAGCCATACAAAATTATTGGAGATACACTTTATCGCCGGGGGGCAGACTTAGTTTTTCGACGTTGTTTAACTCACGAAGAGGCTGAGAGGGTTTTGAATGATTGTCACTCTGGAGCATGTGGCGGTCATATGTCTGGGTATGCCACAGCTCAGAAGGTGTTGCGCGCTGGTTATTTCTGGCCGTCTATGTTTAAAGATTGTATCATTGCAGTCAGGAAGTGCCACAACTGTCAAGTGTTTGATCGCAAGATGCGCGCTCCACCTGCTCCTCTCCACCCTATAATTGCCGTTGGTCCATTCGCCAAATGGGGTATCGACTTTATTACTTGTAACCCTCACTCGGCCGGGGGGCATGCGTATATCATCCTTGCGGTTGATTATTTTACTAAGTGGGCCGAGGCGATGCCTACATTCGACGCAAGCGGCAAAACAGCTGCAGTTTTCGTATTCAATCATATCATAACTAGGTTTGGTGTCCCACAAGCAATCATTACTGACCATGGGAGCCATTTTCGAAATGTCATGATGACTGAGCTTACAAGCCAGCTTGGTTTGCGCCACGATAGCTCTACTCCTTATTATCCGCAAGCCAACGGTTTGGTTGAGTCTATCAACAAAGTTCTAGTTACCATGATCCGACGAACCATTGGTGTTCATCGGTCGAATTGGCACAACATGTTATTTTCAGCGCTATGGGCATATCGAACCTCAGTGAAAAATTCAACAGGGTTCACTCCTTTCCAGCTAGTTTATGGCTTAGAAGCTGTGTTACCCATTGAATGCGAAATCCCATCACTTCAAATGGCTGTCGAATTACTTCCAGCTACTTCCGAAGAGGAGACACGTTTATTGTACTTGGCTAAATTAGATGAGACTCGACGTGACGCTACATTGGCAATCGAGACTCACGCGAAACGAATGAAAGCTCAGTATGATAGAAATGTAACCCCTCGAAGTTTTTCGGAAGGAGACCTAGTACTATTATATGATCAAGCTAACGATAAGCTAGGTGCCGGAAAATTCGTTCCCATGTGGCATGGGCCCTACATTGTAAAGCGAAAGCTAGCAAAAGGGGCTTATGAGCTAGTTGACTTTGATGGGGACTCTTTGGGTAAACCCAGAAATGGACTTTACCTAAAGAGGTATTATGCTTAAATGATGGGAATGGAGAAATTTTTAGATAGGTTAGATTTTCTTTCTAGCTAGCAAGTGTGTTAGTTTAGTCAGTGTGCTTAGCTTAGAGAGTGTGGTTTTTCGTCGTTATTCTGGCTTATCTTGGTTTTACTCTTGATATTGCAGATGTCGACGCCTCTCCAAACATATATTGGATTTGCTGATGGTGCTTGTCGTAGTACACGGAACATCTCTTCCGCAGCTTGGGTTATCTATTCGCCCTCTGACGAGTTAGTTTCTATGCATGGGGTAAGCCTCGGTCAAACAACGAACAACATTGCAGAATACAGTGCAGTGATTGAATTATTATCCGAATCTATTTCATTTGGAATTCGACGTTTGACAGTGAGGTTAGATTCTGAACTTGTTGTATTACAGCTTAATAGAGTTTATGCCATTAGGAATCCTGTGTTATTAAGGTTGTTTTTGAGAGTGCGTCTCTTGGAACGTGAATTTGATTACATTGAATATCAACATATTCCAAGGTCTTTGAATACATTAGCAGATGCAATTGCTTCTCGAATGTTGGACAGACATTTACGATAATCATGCAAGTAAATTTAAAAACATTTCATCACATATGTTAAACAAGATAAGCCGGTAATAGTGATATATATAGATAGAAGTGTGTCAAAAAATATATACATCGTCTTCGATCATAGGTTGAAAACACCTTATGATCGGCAAAATGATAGTACAAAAAGTCAAAATGTCACATGTGACTACAAAAGTGACTAGTCAATCACTGGTGGTGCTCTCTGTATGACACCACTGCGCGGGCTACCTTACGCAAAAATCTCCTAAACGGTCCAGGGACCGCGACTACGAAGCGCTGAAGCCTGGTAGGAATGTCATCCATAGTAGTCTCAGGTATATCTGCCGTGAGACGCTCTAGATCATGCTCCAACTCAGCTAGTACTTCGCAGCCGCGTCCTGTGGGGCCGGTACCGGTGCAGCTGGATGTAGTCTATCAAAAGGCCGGAGGTTGGCTGGACGCTGTGGACCAACATCTGCATTTTGAAAATTTTACTGTTAGTTTTGAGACGATATATATGAAAAATAAAAAATACATAATTAGAGAACTTGTGAAAATAAAAGTACCTCTGTCATCCCATTGTTCTCCCGGTGGAAGAACCATGTCCGGATCACCTCTAAAATCCACTCCGGCATACGGAAAGTCCTGTATCGAAAAAACCTGGTCCTCTAACCAGTGAAAATAACTATCTGAGAATCGAACCACTGTCGCACCCTCGTCAGGATGCCGGGCCATCACCGCAACCCATCGTATCAGCTTTGGCTCCCGAGGACCCAAGATATCAACAGTGAGTTGCTGAGGGATCAGCATTGGAACTCTCTCCAAGGCAAAGCTCACGACTAGAGGCCCATATCCAAAAGTCTTTAGTCGTCCGTTCTTTGCCTTGGTCAGTTGGCTCTTCATATGAGCCGACACAGCTTCACACCAGTTGAAAATGGTGCCTTGGTAACAGTCAATTGCCATCCGCATTTGGGATCCGGAAGCAATGTGTAAAGCGGCCGCGCCGCAAATTCTGGTAACCGTGAACGCTATGACTTTGAGTTCCGGCAAAGTGATGTGTTTTATCTCTATGCCTTTTGAATGGTGAGCCCCAGGTGTGCACCACTCATCGCGGAGACTATCAAGGGATTGGCCACCCGGCCTAGTCCCCGCAAGACTGAGTTGCTCACCTCTGTTCGGCAAGCCAGTGAGAAAGTATACATCCGAGGGCTCTATCTCGAGCTGGTGCCCTCCTATGTAAAAGCATTGTTCTTGAACGTTCCATCGCTCAACCAGCCATTCCAAGAATCTTACCTGGCCCCTCATGCCCGGTATGGTCCAATATTTGTATAATCCGCATGCTCTTAGGGCATCCAGGGAAGGTTGATGATTTATTGCAACTTCATCATCCTCTACATGCTCTCTTTCTCTCCAATCTAACATGGTTAATTCCCTGCACATCAAAAATAGCAATTAGAAATTGATTTGGGAATTTTTGGTGGTTTTTTGAGGGAGTTGGGGTTTTGAAATGCGCACTTCTCGGAAGACGCACCCCGGCTTTGTAGCACAGGGCGCCCGGACGCGGCTGGCCTGAAGGCGGGCCGCGTCTTCCGACCATTTTCCCGTATGAGAAAAAGTCGGGGGACGCGGGTCACCCGAAGGGCACCCGCGTCCGCCGAGAGGCGCATTCCAAAACCAAAACCCCCCAAAAAATGAAACTAAGACCTAAAAATTGATTCTAAACGGATAGAAATGCAGAGTAGGATGTGTAAAATACCTGGATAAGACGGCGTTCGATTCCGACGGTCGGATTTTCCGCAGCGACCACGGGAAGTTTCTTGTCAAAAGCTCCTTTTTCAACCTCAACAGTGAAACGGTAAAAATGACATGGTAAAAGGTCTTTTTATAGGTTTTTTGGATGAATTAGTTCATTTTTTACCATGAAAAGATGTTTTTCGATGTATTTTTTCCTATTTTAAACAGGTATGAGTAATGTGTTGCTTTTGTGCAGGACAAAGGGGTTTCGAGGGAAATTGTAATTTTTCACAAACAAAAATATCAGAGTCATCTTTTAAGCCCTTTTCTGACTCCTAAAACATGAAAAGATCGCCGAGCGTTTCTTTTACACTCGTTAAAACGGAATTAAAAGACGGTCCCCTTTTAGCTCTTTTCTGACCGCAAAATCAGGAAAAGATTGCCGGGTTTTTGTCGTTTCGAACTCGATAAGGAAATAAAACGACGTGTCCTTGATCGCTTTTTACTTTTCAGGTCAACGACACTATTATGAAAGTACTCCTTGGTCGCAAGATCAAGCGGTTCCCCCAGGTATTATTTTATACTTTTTCGGGCTTGAGGGACACAAATATACGAAAAAGTTCAACGTGGAGTCTCCTTTTGTTTTTTCAGACTCTCTAAAAATGAAAAACGCCGAGTTTCTCCTATACTGGGCTCGTTAAACTTTTACAGTAAAGGACCTGTTCAATTACAAACAGGAACGAACCACTCCTTCCTAGGGTTCGAATTTAAACTAGGTTGGACTCGTCCGAAGGATGAGCTTATAATCAAGCATATGTTATCCTCCTCAAGCTTGTTAAAAATAAAGAGGTACTTGCCAGAAATGGTGGGGGAAAAGAGAGAAGAATGAACCTGTTTGTTACCTTTTGTCTCAAAAGAAACTTTATTACCACTCTTGAACACGACACTTTTCATTCACCTGGGTTGGGAAATCTTTTACCTCACAGTTGACCAAACCACTTTGAAAGTCTTTAACCGGGTTCCGGGGATTAACTTTGAGTTATTCGTCACCAAGCCATCTGTCGTGTCGTTATGTGTTCAAGAGGTCTGCAAGAAAAAACTTTCATCTGCAAAATACTTGTCATCCATTTGACCATCCCTGAGTCAGTCCTTACAGCAACATTTCTTCAACTTGAACAATGATTTCGTGTTGCGGGCTTGCCTGCAACGGGTCGCTTTCTATCGACATCGACACATTATCTAGAAAGATGACTTAGGAATCGACAGCACCTTGAAGTCTGCATGCATCAATGGCAGGTTTCTCGCCTTTGACGTCAGTTTACATCATTGACTTTCGATCAAAGGATTCCGTGAAGTGTTCGACATCAAAACATCTATTCACATTTCACGGGTTGTGCTTGGTACTTTGAGAACCATTGACATTACTGGTGGTTTCTCTCACGCTTGTTAACAGTTTGCATCATCGACTGGTAATCAAGTGGTTTCTAACATGTTCGACATCGAATCATTTAATCACATGGCTAGAATCGTACCAATTCGGGAAGTAGAAGTGAAGACCCTGGATCTAGTTTCTACCATCCAGGCTGCGAGGAGTTTTGTATTCATTATCTATGTAGACTAATCATAAACAGATGGCTGCGTCCATACTGTGTCTACAAAAGTCTATAAAAATGATGTACTGCAAGATCATTCCTGTATCAGAATAGTTAGTCCATTAGTTAAAGTTTTGAATCTGAGTATGGGAATGCCTACCTCAGTGATGATATAATCTTATACATGTATTTTGTGTTGAAAATTGCAGGTTCCAACCAGGTCATCCACAAGACAATCCTTGAAATGATAAAGCGCTTCACCCTTCCTAGAATTACAAAACCCTAAATCTATTCCAGGCTTCGCACTTTAGGGGGCAATCTGTTACACTAAAAAATGTCACCATGACACTTACAGTTAGTATGGCTCAAATCAACAGTCATGCTACCCTCTTAGGCAAGTCTTATGCCTCTGCTATCCATCTCAAACTCAAAGAAGAGAGAAAGTCTTGTCAAAAATATGTTTATCTCTGGGGTCGCAGGTTCTCTCTAGCCTTACCTGCGGGGACGCTCACAATGTTCACAAAAGGTGCGTCCTTGGACGCTCTGTATGTTAAGGGACAGGTGCGTCCTTCTGTAAAAGGCAAAATGCGCGAGTTTCATCTTAAAAAAGTTACTTGTGGTTACTTCTAGAACTTTCTAGAGGTCGGTTTGATGAATTGGATGCGCCTCCAGTTGGTTCATGTATCTCTATTAAGGAGGAACTTATCCCATCAATAAGGGAGCTATCCCACCCAAAGAGGGGGATTATCCCATTGATGGTGGACCTGAATAACCTCTTTACAGCACTATAAATAAAGACATTGAGCCAGAGGGAGGGGAGGTTGGAGCTATACATTTTCTTTGGGTAAATGCTGCAGGAATTAGGACTCCCATTTAGAACCTTGTGAGGAGAGATTGTCTTTGCTTGATTCTACTTGGAAGTGGGTGAGCTTTGTCAAAGTAGAGGAAAACCCTTGATGGACCCTGGGAGGAACTTGCACAACACCAAGGCTAGGTTGTAAGAGTTTCTTTGTTTCGTTATTAATACAAACTGGTTTATTTTTCTCAATAGCTTGTGTTAATGGTTATTTCATGTGTTCCTTGGTCTGCATGTTGAATATATGTTTTATTATATGAAATGCAAGTGCTTGGTAATTGTTTGATTGTTTGTGGTTGCAGGAATTGACTTGAAGGAGGAGCTCATCCGGATCGGCAAGGACGGACTACAACAACCGCGTTTTGGAATAAGGTAAGCCTAAACACTTGTAGTTTTCATGTTTTAAAAGGTATATTTAGAGAAAGATCACTCCATTTTGTCTTGTTTGTCGCTAGAGAGTTTAGACTCCTAGGGAGGTCAGTTGTGTCCGCACAAACGACTTTTTCCGCCACGACAAATACCAAGGAGAGAATGAACCGTCGGATCACTACATATCGTGATCGTCAGATTGTAAGTTACAAAATTACATAGTAAAGAAACACACTTTACCTAACTCTAGACTAGACCAAGTTATACTTAACTATTTCCTATGTGCCGGAATATCCTAACAATAAGGAGTTTGTGGTTTGTAAAGATGCATGTAAGGAAGGACTTGGTGAAGTCCTAAGGCATAAAGGACATGTGGTGTGCTATGAATCAAGGAATTTGAATGAGCATGAGGAGAACTATGTGACTCATGATCTTGAGTTGCAGTTATCATTCATGCATTGAAGATGTGGAGACATTATCTTCATGACAAGAGGTTCATCTTGATGAGTGATCACAATGGACTAACGTACTTGTTTGACCAACCTAAACTTAATGCAAGGCAAGCAAGATGTTTGTCTACTCTCAGGGAGTTTGAATTTGATATTAGGTAAATTAAAGGCAAAGAGAACAAGGTTTCAAATTCTCTCAGTAAGAGGGTGAAGGTGAATCATATTTCAGATATGATCTCTTATGGGACATATTTACAGGAGTGGACATTATGTACACGAGAACATGATGAGAAGTATCAACAGTTGAAGCAGAGATTGCAGCAGTAGGGTGAGGGTGATCAGGATGAGGAGTATCACCTCATAGAAGATTATTTGGTCAAATTCAAGAATAGTATCTATGTGAAAGATAGCAACAAGTTGAAGAAGCTTATTTTGAAAGAGTTTCATGTCAAGCCATACTCAGGCCACCTAGGATATCATAATAATTTGACAGTTGTTAAGTTATACTATTGGCTAAATCTGAGGAAATAGGGGGCTAAGTTTGTTGCAAAGTGTTTGGACTGTCAACATGTTAAAGATGAATGGAAGAATGCAACTAGTTTGTTGCATACTATTCCAATTCCAAAATGGAAATGGGAGGTCATTTCCATGGACATCATTACAGGATTTCCTATTAAATCAAGGCAACATGAATCCATCATGGTTGTGGTTGATAGGTTGAGCAAGGTAGCTCACTTCATTGTTGTGAAGTCTACAAATTAAGCTACCGAGGTATCTCAGATCTTCAATAGGGAGATAGTGAGGTTGCATGGATTTCCCAAGAAGATGATATCATATAGAGATGCAAAGTTCACTTCCAGTTTTTGGAAGGAGTTGCTTGCAGGATTAGGGACAAAGTTAGCCTTTAGTAAAACTTATCATCCACAAACAAATGGAAAAATAGAAAGGGTTAATAGGATCCTTGAGAATATGTTGAGGATGTATGTCATGCATCGACAGAGGAAGTGAGAGGAGTATCTTCCACTAGAGGAATTTTCTTATAATAATGGGTATAAAAAATACTTGAAGATGAGTTCATTTGAGGCTCTCTATGGGAAGAGTTGTAATACTCCTATTAGCTAGAGTGATCTATTGAACATGGTGTTTATTGGCCAAGATATGTTGGTAGAGATGGATAAGGAGATGCAGGTTATCAAAATGAATTTAAAGGAAGCACAGGACATGAAGAATAGCTATGTGGATCAACATATAGAATTCAATGAGTTTTAGGTTGGGGAGCATGTGTATTTACACATCAAGCCCAAGAGGATCTCCTTGAGGATTGGATCATGTGCCAAACTAGAACCACGGGGGCTTCACTCAACAAACCTTTGACATATCATGTGCATTCATGGCATACTGAATAATACCCTAATTTGATACATATTAGAAAATACATCTAAAAATCACATTATTTAACCCCCTACCAATATGAACCCAATACACCTTCCCAATTTAAAAAACCCCTAATTTCAGTAGATATTGTAGGTATCCATTTTTTCATTAACTTTGAGCTCCATTTTTTATGCTTGCTAATATAAAAACCCTTTATCCCCTAATATATGCTCAATATATGATGCCATTTTTCATTAATCTATATCCCCCAATATGAATGCACGTGGTATGGTATTTCACCCCCAATGAAGCCCTTGTGGCTGGAACCTTGGTATGGTGGGCCTTTTGTGATCCTTCAGAGGATTGGACCAGTGGCCTAAAGACTTGCTTTTCCACCATTAGTGAAAGTCCATGATGTTTTCAATGTTTCATTACTTAAGAGATATGTATAAGATGTTTTCAATGTGATTGATTGATCTATATTACAGGTGGAACTAGAGGAAGATTTCCATCCAGAGCCACAATGCATATTGCAGCAAAAATAACTCATGCTCTAGAACCAAGAAATAAAGAGAGTTAAAGTGCAGCAGAAGCATTTTAGGCCTGATGAAGCTAAATGGAAGATTGTTGATCAGATGTGGGCATTATATCCTTCTTTATTTGTTGGTTGAAGAAAATGAATTATATATATATATTTGTTATTGTAAATAGTGCAACGAGTTGTGTTATAAAGATCCAATAAGAAATATGTTTTGCTTTTAGTGATTTTCTAGTCATAAGTGTAATAGAACATCAAGGAAGTTGTTCCCCCAAGGGGGAGGGGTTTGTAACAACCTCAAGTTGATTTTCCATGTAAATGGAAGGACATTATAAAGGAAAAAATAAGACCAAGGTCATGATACATGTATTCCAAGCTAAATAGAGGGGAAAATATTAAAGTGGGTATCACTTGTGGTTAATTAATAGTTATGGAAGTTGACATTGGCATTGGAAAAATGCAAATGGAAATAAGTGGCAATTTAACAAAAGAAATAAAAGAAAGTAGGAGAAAAGGAAGATGAAGAGACAAGAATATGCATGCACATAAATTAGAGAGAAAATAAGGAAAATGAAAGAAAATAGGAAAAGGAAAGGAAGAGACACTAGACATCAATGATAAAAGTCATCTTAGAAAAAATTGACATGCTTTGCTAGGCTTTTGATTAGTTTCAGTTTCAGACAAATTTGTTTTTTCTATGGAAGAAATCGTACTCCAAGAGAGAGAAAATATGAAAGGGATCAAGCAAGCAAATGAAAGCAAGGGAAAACAAGGAGAATATTGGAAGAGAAGATACAACATGAATATTTTGTAGATAACAGGTTGCATGTGTGATTTCCTTGTTGGGATTTGAATGCATGGTTCATGTATTTGGTTTACACTATTACTTAGTTTTCATTGGCACGGGTTTTTATTGGATTAACAGTGGTTACAACCTTGCCCTTCCATTTTCCAGATAACCATGGTGTGATGGGATTCATTCTTGGTTTAGCTTTGGATTGCCGAAATATTTTGGTTCTGGGTGAGGTGGTCTCAAGAAAATCCCAAGGGTTGGGAGTGGAGATATTTTTCTCCTGGAATCCCTTGACAGATGGATGGAAACTAGAAAATTCCTCTGGGTATGGTGAAGAAATTTTGAGGCATCCAAGCTTATGTTGGTTCGGTAATTTCTGAATCGTTTTAGGTGAAATTACTGTGGTTGAGGGTTGAGGTGGTTTAGCCTCTGGATGCCCTGGTTGGTTTTGTTTTGGTTTATCCCATGAGATCCCACATTCATGCTTGGAATATGTCACAGGGGTGATTTGTTGAAAGAGATATGTTTGGTTCAACCCAAACTATGGTCGGGTGGTAGGTGGAAGTCCTTGACTTGGTTGGCATTTGCATATGTTACTATGTGTTGATTTTTATTTAGATTAATGAGCACAAGTTTTGATTTTATGTATGATTTTATGGATGGTTTTTCATGGCTCTAATATGGTTATATGTTTTTTACATGCATGGTATATTTCTCATAATATGATGTGCTCTAGTTATGGATCCATTCCATGGTTTGATCGGCCCTTAGTTATCTTGTATGAATGAAAGAGATTATATGTGTTATTGCATCTAGTAATACAGGGAAACAAGCCTTCTTGATGATTCTATGATGAACTTGATGAATTCATGACCTACAGGTACCTTGTTTACCAAGTGCTGGTCTAAATTATTTTCATGTATTTGATAAGTCTGAGAAGGAATAAGGCCAAGAATAGTAAATTAAAACTCCTACAGGTTAATGATAGATTTCTAGAATATTTTAGGAAGTTCTAAGTAGTTGGTCTGGAGACAACCCTGAAAATACGGAATAAGGCTTTTGGACACAATCTCTTAACTGAGAAAGTTTGGCTCTAGCCACATGAAGGATGGCTTGTGCATGCGGTTGGAGCCTTCTGTCCAGAAGGACAACTTGACATGCATGTGATTAGGTTGTGAGGTGATTCAAAAAGGTAGTTCCAATCTAGGAAAGGTTGATCTATATATGTTGCTTGACATATGGGCGATCTGGTGTTCCTCGAGGTTGTAGTAAATATTAAAGGTAGTAGGCCCCACTTCCATAACTAGAACTTGGATGGTGGGTGATGCATAGTGACTCTCGACTCATGTTTACCTTGGAGAGCTTGTAAATGTATAGTGGGGGGTTACATCACATGCAGTAATTGCAAGTTTTGTGTCTTGTAGCATGAAAATCCATTCCATATCTCTGATAACACATTGAAGGCTCATCCATAATCAATTACAAATATTTTCATGTCAATCAAACGAAACTATTAACTATTGTGGTTGATACTAACTCTAGTTGACTTCATATTTCACATGTAAATAATCTATTAGTAAACAATAACTTCAGATACATGTGTCCCTTATTGATAACACTCTAGCTATTGGTTACTCCCATGATTATGCATATCAATTTCGCCAAGGGTTTTGATGGCTTGAAGGAGATATGAGACTATCGATTCGAAAGGAAACTATAGCTTGGCTCCAGTTATTCTCGAACATGATGCAACTATATCAATATCTTTAATGATATGACCATACCAGAACTCAACTTAAGTTATATACTATAGTACTAGAATATATCCTCTTACTTATCAATTTCAATAAGTTTTAGTAAGCACACCCAAACTTAACTATGAGTCCAGTACAAATTGCTGCTAACTATGCTATGGAGTTATATGGGATGTTAGATTCAGTTCGATACTCATAATGAAGGATTAAATACTTAAAGGTTAATAAAAACCCCTCCATCTTCCCTTAATCATCAGTTGTTACTCACTGCATAAGACATCACTTAACTGACTTGATATGTGATCTGGGAATCCAATAGAGATGATAGCTAAATGTTGGTAGAATTGACCCCTTATCTAATAACACTAAGCTTTTATTCTAGAAAAACATAATCCTACTTATTGGGGACCCCTACCTCTATATATTAGTCAATTGTTTTTGTAACGAACACCAAATTAGCATGGAATTTATTACACAAAACATCATTAAGTTGTTATTAAGATCTCTCTCTCTCTCTCTCTCTCTCTCTCTCATTATATTATTTCCTTTCTTTTGAATAGGTGTTCACTAATAATACCATCTACCTTCCAACTATAATTCAATCGTTATGGAAGGAATTGAGAATTTTATATTCACCAATTTCACAATAAATACAACTAATTAAAATGATTATTAGAGAAAGGTAAATATATTATCCACATAAAACCCAACCTTTATGTAATTTCATAACAAATAACCTCTCTCTCTCTCTCATTATATTATTTCCTTTCTTTTGAATAGGTGTTCACTAATAATACCATCTACCTTCCAACTATAATTCAATCGTTATGGAAGGAATCGAGAATTTTATATTCACCAATTTCACAATAAATACAACTAATTAAAATCATTATTAGAGAAAGGTAAATATATTATCCACATAAAACCCAACCTTTATGTAATTTCATAACAAATAACCTCTCTCTCTCTCTCTCTCTCTCTCTCTCTCTCTCTCTCTCTCTCATTATATTATTTCCTTTCTTTTGAATAGGTTTTCACTAATAATACCATATACCTTCCAACTATAATTAAATCGTTATGGAAGGAATCGAGAATTTTATATTCACCATTTTCACAATAAATACAACTAATTAAAATGATTATTAGAGAAAGGTAAATATATTATCCACATAAAACCCAACCTTTATGTAATTTCATAACAAATAACTCTCTCTCTCTCTCTCTCTGTAAAGACTGTAAAAATTTTAAACAGCTATTTACTCTGAACAACATATGAAATCTTCATGAACCTGCTTTAAAATTTAACAAAATTTCATATTTCAAATTGATTGATTTGATGAGAAGTACCTACCTGGTTTCTTGCGGATGAATTGGCTTCATAATTTCTTCAGCTCGCTTCCGTTACCAAAAGACCATAACCTCCCAGCCAAACTAAGTACAACCTAGGTACTCAG